>JANFAF010000133.1:0-195446 GCA_024663475.1 Pisolithus thermaeus | reverse complement strand
TTCCGAGAGATACACTGTTATCTGACGTGAAGTTGGAGCCGCGACCCGACACGGAGGGAATAGATGGGGATCTCCGGTAGGTCTCGGCTGTAGGTTGCGGTGATACTGAAGGCTCGCTGGGTGAGCGAGTGAGGGAATTTGGTGTAGACGAGTCTGATAGGTGAGCAACATGCACAGTAGAGGTGGTGATACTGGAAGTAGAGACACTGAAAGTAGATTTCGCGACTAGGTTGGATACGACATTGGAGTACAAGGAGGGGGTGGGTATTGAGTCGGCGGATGTGAGTTGCAAATCACGGCTCTCGGTCGCAGCAGATCGGAGGCGCTCGTTTAGGGGACGCCCGTTGCTTTGATACACGAGATTCTTATTATCGTCCGGTTGTTTTTGCAGAGGAGTTTCATCAAGCAGGGACTCTTGTGAATGCTGGGAGGTAGATGGAGTGTTCATGTTGAGCCAGCTCTCGCCACCAGCTGGACTCCAAGAAGGAACGGCCTTTGTGGTGCAGGGTCCTTTTGTGCGGTACTGGTAACGGGGGCCTGGTCATCAAAGCAGTTGGCCAATAGCCGCGATTCTTCAAGGGCCCTTGCAAGGTCTTCCTCTTCTTGAGCAGCCAAATCGTCTTCGTGATGTTTGCTATCCGAAGCGGAGAGTGCGGGGAGCATTGAAAACTCCTTGTCGTCGCTAGTCGGTGATTGGAGTCTGGGTTCATCTGAGAACAAGGGAGAAAGACCGAAGGCGGTACCAGTTGGTATCGACTGTGGGTACAAAGGATTTCTAGGTTGGGTAGGCGGGATAAGGGCAAATGGCTTGGGCGGAATAGGTGGGCGCAGTTTGACGGGCGCATGTGGCTTCTGAGGTAAGGGAGGAGGGGGTGGGAGTGGTGGGGGTGGTTGTTGTGAGAAGTAGTCACCGTAGAGAGATATGCGACTAGCAGGTGACGGATGTGGAAACCCCGATGGACTGGGGCGCGATATCAGAGACGGTGAGATGGACGCATCCCAAGTTGGGCGAGCAATCCGCTGTCTACCTGGGGTGAGGCTGGCGGGTATTGAGGGCTGTGGAATGCGTAATGACGAGGGCGGCAAGGACTCGGAGGCAGCGAAACTAGCATAACGAGGCCTCGGAGGGACCTGAGGAGACCTCGAGGGGACAGCTTGTGCGGATGAGTGGCGTTGAGGTGCATATTGAACTACCCATATACGAAGGTCAGACATGGGATGAAAGTGGGCACAGCGTGCACCTACCTCTGTGATCGTACGACTGCATCTGGGCGAGGATGCTCAGCTGGGACCGATGTGATACGAGGATGAGTGTACCAGGCCAGGTACACTTGGACACATGTCCTGGATTTCCAGCGCTCTTTGAGATTGAAATCCATCGTCGGTTGGCACAGGGCAGCAGGAGAGCTTGCTGCTGACTAAGCAAATCTGCCAGCCCTTACATTACATGAATTGGCGTTCCTTAGTATAAGGCTATTCCAAATGATGATCGCGCACGGTGCTGCTGTGTGGACCCCACGTTCAGGCTTCAAGCTTCAAGGTTGATAGCCAAGGCACACATGGAGGCGAGCAGCCAAAGACCACTGCTGGCTTCGTCTTGGCGACCTAATCTCCCTCTTCGCTTCCTTTTTCACGTAACAGACGTTGCAAAATGCGTGGGAGT
The DNA here is from genome assembly GCA_024663475.1 of Pisolithus thermaeus. Classification (NCBI taxonomy): domain Eukaryota; kingdom Fungi; phylum Basidiomycota; class Agaricomycetes; order Boletales; family Pisolithaceae; genus Pisolithus; species Pisolithus thermaeus. The sequence continues at coordinate 193,783 of JANFAF010000133.1, read as the reverse complement.
ATATTGGCTACGGACGAGGTAACCATTCGTGTCTAGCGTACAGCTATGCGAAGAGCGAAAATTCAGGTAGTGCGCAGACTGAGAAGGATGCTCAAAAGTTCGCCGGATTACCGCGGGCAACCGTGTAGACATATCATGAAGTAGGTGCAGGTAGAAAACGAATGCATGACAGAAATAGCAAAATCACTCATGACGCGCGAGAGGCAACAAGTTTTGCAGTGTATGAGGCGCCCTGCACCGCCGACGTCTTGAATCCCAGTTTGCGCATCACAGTAAGCAGGTCCGCTCTTTGCAGTGGCTTGCCCAAAGACGCAGCAAACAGACTGTTAGATTCATTCGCATCCGTTGCACTGTAAGCACTGACGGAGATGATGGCCGCCGAGCTGTTCTTGTTGTTCGTCAGTTTGATAAACCTGGCCGCACTCTCACCATCGACTAGTCATGATACGCTCATCAGTACTTGCGGCAGTCGCAACCGCGATAAGTCAAGCACTTACGGGCTGGCATATACAAGTCCATCAGAATACAGTCAAACTCTGCCATGAAGATTAGCGTTGTTTCTACTTCAGGGTTGCGTACGCCACTCACTGATATCTCCCATGGCGACACTGATGGCCTCGGTGCCATCAGCAACAACAACACAACGGCAGCCGAGACGAGTCAGCAACGTCTCGATGATCTTCGCCGTTATAGGGTTATCTTCAGCAAGCAGGCAAGTAACAGCACGATCGCTCGGATCAGGGCCCTTACGCAAGTCAATAGAGTAGACAGAGGATGGCGGCGTTTCAAATTGACTAGATCCTTGACCTGCAGAAGAGGGCAGCCAGTTCTCAGATCCGGAACCTTCACCCGTACTGCTTGAAATCGATGCCGTCCGCAACCGGCTGGGCATCGTGTTCCTCCGCTCGATACCGTCAAGATAATTCTGTTTGAATCGCTCGATGGCTCCAAATTCTGAGGGCTTCCGAATGTGACACCCTGAACTACCTCCCGGTGTAGTCGGAATACTCGCTCGGGATGGCGACGACGCAATAGACGACGTTGAGGTAGAAGGTGAAGGAGGCCCATGCGAGATCGATTTTTGGTCAATTGCAGTGACAACACTGGGAGGCTTCACTTTGTGACGCTGCGACGCGCTTCGTCTCCTTGACACAAGACTGGCCGGATCCGACAACGTATGCGGGATAGGCGCGAGTTGATCAGTCTTCAACTTGCGTATCACGTCATCATTGGCCTGTTTGAGGACTGGCAAATTCTTGAAACTGAATGATCCGAAGTCGTCACTAGCAGGCGACGGCGCAGATTCGCGATTAATGTGCTGAGAAGATGAATGTGAATGCGAACTCTGTCGTACAGGGTTCATCGCAGGACTATCAAGGGGATTGGTGAGAGAAATCTCATCATCGTGGAACAATTGTGGTATGGCTCCCCGAGGATCGAAATAATCCGTCGACTCGGGATCCGTAACCTGTGGTATGAAGGCTGCTTCCGTCGTCGTAACTTTATCCCATTCAACTCCCTCAAAGAAGGGATGGGCTTTAACCTCGTCAGCGCCACTGGCACCAAGTCGAGTGGCCGGATTCGTGTCCATCAGTCGTTGCATGAAGTCCTTCGCGGCATCCGAGAAATCAATCCACTCCTCATGCCATTCAATATGGCCAGATAAGATATTCTCAAACACCTTCTCCGGCGTCTCCGCGTGAAACGGCGGTATGCCATACAAGAACTCGTACGTTATGACTCCAAGGGCCCACTGTCAATTGCATAAGTGGTGACGGAACAGAGATCGGAAAAAAGCATACCCAGTCGACTGCGGCGTCGTCACCTCTTAGTCCAAGAATAGTCTCAGGAGCCAAATAATCCGGGGTGCCTACGAACTTCTGCTCTCCGGGGGGAGTGTGACCACCAGAATATGAGCGCAAATCCGTCGTCAGCTCACTGGCAAACGACTGTAGGGGGCTCTCGCCAGCTTTGCTTCGGCGAGGGTAGAAATTTGACACCGACTCCGATCCGCTGGACTCACTAATATCGTCTGAAAGTGCTTGATAAGGTGACGCTACTACCCGGTTCCCACCCTGAGGTCCCTGATTGAAATACGAACCTCCAACATCAGACGGCAGCATAGGAGATGAGACCAGGCCTGAGTCGAGGGAGGGAGGTCTCGAGCGTGAATCATATCTCACACGAGGACGTAAGCCCGGATGACCTTCACGAGTTTGACGTCCCAAGAGACCAATTCGGCTCAGACCGAAGTCTGTCAGCTTCAGGTGGCCATGTTGATCGATGAGCAAATTGTCTGGTTTGAGGTCACTATAACGTATAGATCAGAAGAAACAGGTGCGCGGTAAGCAAGAAATACAAACCGATGAACAATGCCGCGCTGATGTAGGTATTCGAGTCCCAAAACGACCTCAGCAATGTACTGGCGAGTCCACTCTTCGGGAAGAGAACCCAAAGATTTGATAAGAGCAGCACAGTCCCCACCGTTGAGATATTCCATCACCAGGTATAGGTTCTCTTTACTTTGAAAAGTGAAGTACAACTTTGCAACGAAAGGAGACTCTGCCTGTTTCATGAGAATCATGCGTTCGGCTTTCACGTTTGTAATCTGATTTTTCGCAATCATATCGGCTTTCTTCAACACTTTGATAGCGTAATAGTCACCCGTGGCCTTCTTCTTGGCAAGGAAGACGGAACCGAATGCGCCTTTGCTAATGGGTTTGATGATATCGAAATCCTTGATAGATGTGGGTGTAGATCGCGAGAGCGGCGCGGCAGATGGCTGACGAGGAGAGAGGGGAGTATTTGATGTGGTGGGGCTGAGAATGGGGTTGACCGTAGAGTGCCTACGGTGGCCACGGCGGGTTGGTTGAACATCCCGAGGGTGAACGCTTGGTGATAATGGTGGAGTAACCAAAAGACGAGGTTCAAGTAAGTTGGAGGTGGATCTCCGAGTTCTGATCGTTGCATTCTCGCCGGGAATGTCATTCAAATCCATGTAAGGCGGCTGTTCGTCCGAGGAAGTAGCCGTGATAGGTACGGCAAGTGCTAAGGGGGAGGAAATGGATGATGGGGTGGATGATCGAGTGGGCAGTTTATTGATTATTTGCCATGTTGTCGGGGCAACGGCCGGCGCTGGTATGGACACCACGGAACGGAGTTCGCTAGGCGTTCCAATGGCAGCTGGAGATGAAGAAGCCATAGGAGTGGGATCGGATAAAAGAATGTCCTCCGACGAATTGACTGCAGTCTGGTCCCCGGAGGCTGTAGTTTCAGCTGCTCCCGTTGCGGGGATAGGCACAGCGTCCATATCGTTACCGTTCTCGCTCTCGTCACTCTCATCAGAGTCAGCTGTAGCCAAACACTCTCCAACTTTCTGCTCCCATTCGTGCCATACTCTCTCCGAGTACCGAATCATATTCTGCATGCGGACAACGTTATCAACCTTTTGGCGCATAATGCGCTCTGCGTCCTCTGCGAGTTGTTTCAAGGCGGCATCGTCAATGGGCGGCTTGCACCAAGTTCGCACCTGCGTTAGCTTCTGCTCGGAAGTCGGAGTGAGCAGCCGCTGCCGTTCAATAGGTTCCTTTGACTCCTCCTCTTTCAGCGACGGCATGGTAATTTCTAAGGCCACCTGCAAAACCTCGTCTAGTTGCTCCAAAAATCGGCGCTGAATTTTCTTCATCCCAATCCCTGTTTTCTTAGTACGGAACAACTGCAACGGACTCGACATACTCGGCGACGTCGATGGAGTGAAGAGGGGAAGGCCACGATATTCCGGAGTTACGGGAGGTTGCGAGGTTTCGATTGCGAGTAGAAGATCACGAATTGTATTCTTCAACTCGCCGATTGACTCGTTGCATTCCGTAATCCCTGCTTCCAGTCGATGGATCTCTACACATGTCTCGCTGTGTTTCTCGAAGTACCATTGCGGAATTTGACACTCGCATATTCGACAGAGAATTGGTTCCGTAGATATCGGCTGCGCGAATGGGAATGGACCTCGGTCGATGTCTTCAGCGGCATCAGTTGCCACCGGGGCTACGTCGGCGGTTGTCTCTCCTCCTTCTAGGATAATAGAGGGAGAGGAAAATTCATACCGTGGAGGACCCGTTGGCCTCACAACCCATAATGTATGAGAAGCTTGGGCGTCCTCACGATCGATCATAAGAATGCCTTGCCCCTCCATTTGCTGGTACAGGATGGCATTTGCCGGTCCCTCTTTCTCTCCGTCAGGCTGCACCTGGAGTTTGAACTGCACTTCGACAGCACGAGTGTCATCTCGTTGCAGACGAGACGTCGCATCCCTGAAAACTGACCAATCTGACGGCACAAGAAGATATGATATTCGGCTCCCAGGCAGCTCAGCTGGATCCGTACTGGTGACAGTTGAATTCAAACCTGCAAGCTCCATAGAAAAAATGTTAAACGTACCCAACCACCTGCCTCCATGCATGGCTTGCTGATATGAAGTGATCACCATCCAAGCTCAACTCTAAAACAATGTTTTGGCTCTGAGCTCTTTCGGCCTGTAGTCGCAACCGCTCTGTTGCTAGGACGCGGGCAGATTCATTGGTTTCAGTTAACTTATGAGGTGCGCGGGAGTGTGGTTCCGGAGATGTCGACTTCCGAGTAAGATCCTTGACGTGTTCTTCTCTTGATCGCCTGCCCTGGCTGATTTGCTTGGTTGAACGGAAGGGTTGTTCTTCATCTACAGAGAATTGTAATAATGCACCCTCCTCCGGATGGTACCGACCCATCGACGCCGATGCAGGAAGAATGTCATCCGCAGGCTTCATGACGAACATCAACGGTTCATCTTGTTCGTCTTCATTGTCGTCGAAGTTCCAGAACTGTTTCTCTGCCTCCCACCATTCCACCACACGGCTGAGGCTGGCGACGGCAAGGAGTACTTGCACATACCAATTGCGTCCGTGCCAATCTGGATGGTCGTCCCAAGCCTTTCCGATGGCTTGTACGCGCTGAACAAGCGACTCACATATCTTTGGTTGTGCCGTCAGCTGGGCCGTAGACATTTCCGTGACGTCTGTGGCAACGCCTATGAGCTCGTACAGCGCAGACATGATAGGGTCAATGGGATCGTCTATTAGTATGCGGGACGACCTGCGATTGACCGAAGCCGAATTCGCAGCATCAGAAAAGCTGCTATGAATTGGGGCAGGAGGGAGGGGTGAGCGAGATCTGGATGTTGAACGAGAACTTTGGGCCGTAGATCTGCCTGAACGGACGGGGATCTGGATTGCACGAGAAAGGCGACGAGAAGATAAGCTTTGACTTGGCCAAACCACGGGGTGCACAGCATTGGACTGCCTGCGGGGACTTGTGGTGGTAGATAGTGAACTGTTCGGGATAATAGGGCTAGGACCTGAGCTAGAGGGAGGAGTGGAGTGAAGCGTGTTCTGTCTGCGTAAAGAGGAGCCGAGTGATGTGGAATTAGAAGCTGCAAATAAGCCGGGGAATGAGGCCCGATGGGTTAGAAAGGGAGTCGTTTTACTCGCATCCTCTAGAGACGCACGTTGTCGAGAATGGCGATAGTCGGATTCCACGTCGTAAATACTATCAGAGTCTTCGTCTGCCTGAGAAGCGGGACGAGTCGCTGCAAATTGATCGTGTAGCAAGTTGTCAGAGTCGTCAAACTGAGAGTCCCGGTCGATATCCCTGTCGCGATCACGATAGTCGATGTCGCGGTCCTGTTCGCCTTCGCGCAGTTTCTCCTCAAAGAATGTGGTGATGCTATTTATTACTTTACGGAGTTCCTTGTCGCAGTCTGCCTTTGCGGTTTTGAGACGACGAGTAACGTGTCGCCTGACGAAAGGCATAGAGACGGTATTGGAGGTGGATGCATTTGTGCCAGTGGACAGATTCGACTGGATTTGTGGACTACACACAAGACTTTCAGAAGTACCACCAACGGGCTGAGCTGAGGACTGGGGACGACTGAATGAGCCAGACATATAGACCCAAGTGCGTGAGCTGGATAACGGGTCGATATGAACCCGGAGTGTATGGCACAGATCTGAGCAGGCGCACCTGTGGGATCAACGACGACTTGGAGGGGACGAGTCAAGGCAAACACACGGGCATCGGCAGGCACTTGAAGCGGGGTGACAGAGTGAAGACTCGGTGCAAACCAGCAGCGGGCAACTCAACCGACGACGCAACGGCCAATTTATTTCCCTCGAGTGTCTGGGGGTCATACACCCTTATTACCTAATCATTAACTCCCGAAATTAATGTTTACGTCAGCGCTAACTTTTTCACTAGTCGTTATGTTCCTCCAACCTGCTCGACGGTCGACAGCACTGCGGCGGCCTACAGCACGGCTCGTCTCCCTTAGAAGATTTGTGTCTGATTTCTCTTCAGTCGAGGATGATCGGAACGAACTTAGGAAAATTATGAACGATGAAGCAGACAAGGCAGAGGGTCAAGGTAGCCCGCTCCCAATTCATCCGACACCGTGTTAGTTAGACTGACTGTCTCGTAGAAGCAGCCATCGACCCAAAAATCTCGTGGCAGCAGAAAGGCATTCGAAGGAAATTTTCTCCTGGTCTGGTGGGAAAAATGCTTCCTTTGTTGCTTCCGGCCGTGCATGCCCTAATTGTTTTTTTTTGGCGTAGTTCATCCGTCCGCATTACTGGTCTCACGAGCATCGTTTTGAGAAACAGAGGCTCTTCACCTCTCAGCCACTCGTGGCTCTAGGAAATCGCGAAGCCCGCGAACGTGACGCGCTCCGCCACTTCGGTATAGACCCTTTCTACGAGACCAGTAATACCACCCTCCTCGCATCGTTCATCACCGAAATGGGCAAGACTAAGAGCCGCATCGAAACAAAGCTCACTACTAAAACGCAACGGCGATTGGGCAAGGCGATACGCCGCGCAAAAATGATGGGCATATTGCCTCAGCTTAGCAATCCGAGAATTGCACCCCGCCAGTCATCGAGGGTCACCTTACCCAGGTTGTCTTAGATTATCACCCGGTGTCTGTTCCTACAAATTACATCCTTGTTTATCCGTCCCAACCTTAATAATTGCTGCAGTCATCATTCAAACCTTGTCCAAGAATACCACGCCAGGCAAGTTCCCATGGACGTTAGGGGCATCAAGGCAGAAGTTCACTTCGCGCGTGAATAGATGTATGCATGACACCCTCAAAAGCGGATTGCAATCAGTCACTTGACAACCCAAAACGCACCTCAGGGCACCACCCTGTCGTTATACCCCATTTGAGCGTGTGCTGTTAGGCACCGGATTCCTTACAGGACATCTGCCGTGCGGATCATGTAAGTGGGTAAGAGATAAGTTTCCAACACGCTCTATAGTTCTGCCAGCAACATCGTGCCCAAATTCTGCACCACTTGGTCCCCTATTGCTTTTTCCACCGTTTCTTCGAGGTGTCGTTTGGGATCTTGCTTACCAACGTGCCGCGTCTTCAGCTTCTCCGGCGATAGCGTGGACTCTTCTTGCACTGATTTGTTGTAAGCTCCAGATAAAGCTAGCATTTTCTGAAACTCTCTCAGCTTAATACGATCCACACGAAACCAGCCAGCAAACCTTGATAGCAGCTTCATTGTCTTGCTTGTGTGAACAAAAGTCGCGTAACCTCAAACCCTCCGTCCAATTCCTTTTGTGTAAATTCATCAACATGGACTGCTCCAACTCCGTCTTGCGGTAATTCACCGCAATGGAATAATAATGGCGGTTCAATCCATGCACCAGCGCTTGGATCGAAGGTTTATTGATGTGTCCGATGTTTGATGTCGTTTGTCGTGGTTCACGCCCAGCCAGAACAATTTGGGGATTGATAAGACGGAAGGCATCAATGACCACCTTTCCTTTCACAGACTGAATTGGATCGATGACAACGGCGACACAGCGACTTTGCATTTGTTCGAATGACTGAAGTGAAAGGTGTTGGGTATGTGCAATCAAAGAGCGGTCACAGGACACACCTGCTGCGTATTGATATCAACACTTGATAGCCAACATCCAAACCCTGGGTGTGAATGATACCATCCCACGACCATCTCGGGTCTATGGTATGTAAGTAGTGAGCTGTGCCTAGAAGTGAACAAGACTGACCGACCGGTCTGTTTCAGCATGTCAACCATTTTCGTTTGGAAGACGTGGTCTACGGACTCTACGGTAACCGTTGTACCGGACTGTGGCATGGCAAATACGTCGACTACTTGGACGGTGTATTCATCAACGAATTCCCCGAGCATGAGACCCATGACTTCCATCGGGACGCCTGCGCGGCCATGCTTCAACATCTGAGGCAAAAGGGTGAGAAATGACACAAGGCTATACGCTTTCATACATGCCTTTAAGAGAGCCAACGAAGAGATATGAATGACTTCTCCACTGCGAGTCAATACATGAACGATCGCACGCATGAATGTTTGGTCAAGCTCACTTGTCGGGCACAGTCGTGTCAGCGGGTGGCCGCATGCCAGCTCTGATCTGGTTCCCGATCATACTTCCTAGGTCGGCCATGACGATTGCGAGTTTTAAAGACAAGTCTTGACTTTCCCGCTGGTGTAGAGATGACGCGTCCGCTGTTCAGCAAGAGCCTTGGAATCAAACAAGCACAAACAAACCGCTGCCCATCTTCTAGCTATTAGGACAGCAGTCAAGCGATATTATTATGGCACCATGCCTACAAGTGAACTGTCTGACGCCCTCAATCCTTATTATGCCCAATCACGGCCCAGACAAAGCCACGTACCCTCCACAAGTCAGCATGTGCAGCCCGCCGCTCAGCAACATATACCACACCATGATGACTTAGAGCTAGTCGTGGTGGAGTCATCCAGAGCTCGGGACACACCCGCAACAGCTCTGTGAGATCCAGTATCATTCTGCAATTTCGCTTAAATTGACCTAGTAGCAGCCCAAGACCCTCCGCCCAAACAGGTCGTGTTACTGCTGTGCAGGAGCTGCTCCGCTTCCTGGCCTCTACAAGAGAAGCTTGCGAGATTGAGAGGAGACGGAGAGCCGCCTGGGAACGAGAAATGGAGGCTAAACACGCTCTTCAGAAAGCAGAGATGGAACAACGCATCCTTGAACTGCAACAAGAAGTCACAGCGCTAAGAGCATGTCTCCCTTCATGCCAACCCACTCCTTCAGGAGGTCCATCCACTAGCGACTATGCTACCGAACTGCGGTCTTTACATCCGGGAATTTCTTCTAGCGTCATCCAACAGCCAACGCCTCTTACACCTACTTGTGCCCATCCTTCCTCCTCGGCAATAGGGCATCCAGTGACAACTCCAGTTCCCCCTCATCTGTTTCCTAACACGGAAATGGCAGAAGGTTCAGGTTCTGCGTCTACACTTGCGTCACCTTTACTTCCCTCGACGCGGTTTATCAATGTCGACCCCTCACCTCCCGATGGCAGTAATATTCCAAGAGGAAAATCGACTACCTTGTCCGATAGTGATGAAGATAACAGCGACGTCAGCTGTAGTTTCCCACAGCACCGGCTCAGACGAAAGAACCACCACGACAATCGCTGTCTTACTATACAGGTATGTCCCTTCGAGTTACAGCTTGTTCATCGATTGCGCCAACACATTAGAAAAGCATGCGATACGCAACCACCTCTTGCGTGTCATGCACTTGGACAGTGACAAACAGTTACCTGATAGCCATTTAGAGGGCACCCCTCTCGGTCCTGACGAGCCAGTGCGATTCGTGTGGGACAAGACCCCGAAACAATCAGTACATAATAGCCGCATGAAGGAGCGTGTTTTGAAAGATCTGAAGGCCAACAGACGCGTCTACAAGCATGTCCCAGATAGAGAATTTGGGAAGAAGTTTTTAGAAGCTGCTTTCGACCAGGCATTCGTAACCCTGCGACAGAAATTCAAGTCGCAAAGGGATACATCCGTCGCGAAAGCTCATCGGAAACGCGAGGACATGAAGGCGATGCGTGCTCGGAGATTGAGTCGACGCAAGATAGTAGGTTACCGTTTCCCTTCGCACACTAGCCAGTACTGAGTCGGGCATCAAGAAACTCGGGAATCGGTCCGAAGTCAGAAACCAAATGTCTGTCTTTGAACATGTCACCTTCGATGGAGCGTTGCAACTTGATTGCATGTCGTCGGAAGAGTCCGAAGTCGAGGAAGATCCCACTAGTGGAACACGGACTGTAGTGTTGCGTATTCGGAGTTGTCCATGGCGCAGCCTCCGCCTACAGCGTTTTTTCGACATCCTCGACAGGGAAGACAAGGTAGCCACTGCGCAGAAGCCTCGACGTGGTGTAGGTCGCAAAGAGCGATATCGCGGTCCTTCGAAGGAAGGCTTTTTACTTCCTCCTAAAGGTGTTGCTAGCTGGATGGTCAGCAAGCGATGGATGACGATGATTCAGGCGTCTCATTCTGAGGTACTTGACAAGTTGAAGGACGTCATCGTCGACACCGATGGATTTGACTGGGATCAAGTCCCTCACATGTCGGTTGAAAGCGATGACGAAGGGTGGGCTGAACATATCGGAGACGAGATGGAACACTATACACCTCACACGGACTCTGTTGTTAGCTCCTCCCTTCAGAATGCTCTGTCTTCAGCTTGCTGATCATACGCTTACTGTATTGCCTTACGTAATGCTATTCTGGTATGTTGCCGTCGTCCGTCGCTACTAAAGTACCTGGTGTCACCGCATTAGTAGGGTTGACTACGTACTGTGCACAGTATCAGCCGCTGGCGTACATAGCCCAGGCTCACCATCATAGTTCGTCCGTTTGTCAGAGATCCATCACAAGCTGTGAGTCCCATGTATCTTGGTGGGAAGGATTTTCTCACGACGATCTCTCAGGTAAACCGCATCCAACTCTGTCTGAGGGGCAAGGTGGGTAACTCCTCAAGTTCTCCTTTTTTTTGTCCCTCCAGGTTGACAGCATCTGGCATGCCAGTTGTCTGCTTTGCATTCTACTAGATCCAAGGCAGACAGTACCTTTGCCGCCGTTCTCGATGCATATCTTCACACCGAATCACGTGGCCCTCATAGCAGCCTGTTATCCTCCTGCTTCTGCGCTCCTCGCCTCAGGGTCCGACTACCGCCCAAAGTCTCAGGAATTATCTCGTCTCACATATTATGCTGCTAATCACCCCGGAAAAATCAACAAATTGGGTGCTGAGTTGGAGAAGCGTGTTAGAGCAGACTGTAGTAAGTCGGTCACGGGCAATTTGCGTGCCAGGGCGTAAGTATTCATCGCATACCGTTTAGTACCAACCCTCACTTCCCATTTAGGTCCCTGCTGATCACTCTTGCCATCGTGCGGACGCTGGCAATCGAATGTCGGCGTGATATATCACTTCTATCACCGTCATTGTTCTCTTGCTTGAGAACAACGCTCGACTTCATGTCGTCCGACTTGGAAGTATGTGCGCTGGCGGCCAGTGTAGTACGTATTAGGTTCACAACAGAAAGCAGGATTAACTGAGGTCCTTCAGTTTACCGCATGGTGCACTTACACCGATGGCCACGTCATTGGCGTGGACGGTGCCCTAACCCAGAATTACTTGGTTGTCGTCAAGCAGTTCTCTACGCAGTGCAACGCCGAGAGAAGGTCGTTTGATGATGAACTTAAAAACCGGTTCGTGTTCCCAATCCCAAGCGAGTATTTGATACAATGCCTCCATAGAACTCGATTGGTCGGTCTGTCCGCTGTAACTGGAGTAGTGAATTCGGAAGCCCTCTACGTTTCTGCTACTCAGTTTAAGCCGCAAGCATCGTCTCTAACCAGTGCCTTATTGCCCCACATCATCCATGCTGACCTAAAAATCCTTGCTGAGTGGTGCGAAGTCCTCAGAATTCCCAGATTGTCTGTGCATTGACCCTTGCGAAGTGAGCAGATCATGAAGGACACTACGGACTCCACGTATCTGGCGGAGTTTCGTTCCCGCCCGCTCAGCGAAAGGAAGGCCTCTTCCATTCATGCCCATGTCGATGGGGAAGTCGGGCCCTCCTCCGCCGACGTGCTATCTGCATCCATCCGCGTTTTATCTCAGTTATTCAAGCACTCAAATGCCACTCAAGTGTGTTCGCTCATACGGTCTGCATTTGAAAGCCTGGATGCCATGCAGCTCTGGGCTAAGGCAGATCAGTGTCGGTGGTTTGCTAAGAGAGCATGCGACTGGGCTCAATATCAGTATCGATACGCTATCCCATCCCAAGTCGTGGAACGGTTACTCGAAGCACCAGATTCACCAGTGTGCACCAGCGAGCAGAAGACATTAGTAGGCATGCTCACGACAGTCTTCACCTCCTCCACCCCTTTGGTCAACCTCTCGACATCAGACATCGTATCGAATTTGATCACGCTGGTCTTCCGAAGAGTCGTTGCTAATCCTAATGACGATCTACTCCCGTTACTGGTGGAGAGCATCGCTTCGCTTGGTGCACGCGTGTACTACTCTGACCAGATACAGGATTTGGCAAGCGAGCTAGCCAGTCGCTTAACCACCATCGACACGCAGAGTTCGGTCAACCAACGGAGGGAAAGTCGTTCTCAAGCGATTCGATGTTTGTTGGCGGGCCTTCTGGGTCTCATGTTCGTTTCTGACGGGCATAGAGGCACAGGTAATGACCAACCTCATCCACCTTTCCACGGAAGTTCTACGTCACCGTCAGACACCTTCGCATGGGTCTCTCAGCGGACAAAGGTATCCGGAGACATCTGGCATGACACCTTGACGTTGCTATGTGACAATGATTTTGCGGTGAGAAGCGACTATGCCCAAGCGTTGGTGACATATTTGCGGTGCGAAATTTCTAAGGTCGACGTGGATCGTGTTCGGCGTTCTCGGGATTTAGCAGGAGGCAGTTCGTCTACACGGGCAAACAGTATCAGTTTCATGCTATTCGGTGATTCCGCAACAAGGTCATTGCACACTATCCACGCCTATCTGTTTTTGCTTGCGACATCGTCCTATCTGGGGTCTTCTTTGGGTATTTCTGTACCGTCAAGCTATTCACTCAACGGTGACGCGACGACTAATGGAACAGCCAGCGTCGGGGAGACTGAGGGTAATCCCCCTCTAAACTGTGATTCTGGCGACGTACTTCCATCTATTCCTTCGCGTCGTCGTTCAGTTGATCCTGCAGCACGATCACGCAAGTCCTCCCATGCTTACCGACTCTTGGATACGGTAACAGGAAAGGTTTCTTCCTCGTGCCTGGCTTCACCTTCGGACTATGCACTTATTCTCCATGTTCTCACTGCCATCCACGAAGAGGTACCTGTCCGCGGTCTCCTCACCGGTTTCCCCATGCTAGTTGCATTGGAAGCGGCTGCCCAGGTAGAGGACGGCGCAGACGCTGGCACATGGCAGCGTGCCTTTGCCTTGAAGGAAGTACTCGCGCAACTCTGGCTCGTGATCGGTAGAGTGTGGAATTGCTCCGAATTGGTGTGTAGAGTGGAGAATGTGAGCACATCAATTTTCGTTATTAAATTTTGAGCTTATCTGTGAATGGACAAGGACCTGTCAAACCTGAGTGGCCACATGACCTTACCTCAAATTGCGCCGTTCACCCCTGGGGTATTGCGTCCCCCGGAAACACAGATACCGTTCCCAGATCTGTCGGCAGCTGAATTGCCGTGTGAGTGGTTTGTTGTGAAGTCCGAGGAAGTTTTGGTCTTGCTTGCGTCGTCCAAGAGCGTTCAAGAAGCAACTGCACTTGATCAACAGGGACTAATTCGGAAGCTGGGTTCGAAATGGACAGTGGAAGGTGCTCTACGGGATTGTAAGTTCCGTTCGTGACATTGTGGACATTGCTGAATGCGATCACTAGCCGCTGAGCGTCCGAATCACAATCGGCCCTTAGGTGACGGCGTACCGCCTTTACTCAAGTTGTCTCCCGCCCTGATGGCCATCGAAAATCTGTCTCTGCAGAGCCTCACCCGTTCCGTTAGGGGAGTCGGCGTCATGGATCTTAGGGAGGCGCTGGAAGGGCGTGCCGGAGCTTCCAATCCTACTCTCGCTAGGCAGCCGTCGACGTCAACTCTCAACCACACTTCGTCTCACGAACTCCACCCCACTGGCCGTCCATTTACGCCGGACAAGGCCAGATCAAAGAAGCGCGCAGTTACTACTGGTTCGGGGGAGGTGCGAGATGTTTTGAACAGACTTGGCATTCGGAAATACAGCGGCAATAGCTTATTGAAGGCGTCTTTCCCGGCAATGCATAAATCCGACCAGAAGTGAATCTCACCTTCTGCCTTACATATCAATACAACCCACACTCCTAAGGTTCCAGTTTTTCTATCAGATGATCTCTTAAACCTATTCAATATTTGAGGCATAGCATCCTATTACTTATCAGCCCCATAAATTCCATTTCGTGTACTCGTTGATACTCCGCTATTCGCATTTTTTGCATCCTTTGGACTACATACTAGGCATAACCACATACATGAATCACTGTCTGACCTTGTTACGTTGACCTGTAGAGAGAATAGTTTGACGGGCAGACTGCTCTTTTTCACTCCAGTGTTCAAGCTCCGTCTGCACCTTAGGGTGTTGTGTAAGATGGCTACTTTTCTAGATGTCATGCAAGGCTATTAGAAAGCGGAGTAGCATGTCGGTTAACTCACGATCAGTCCCTGCAAAAGGATCTCGTAAATCGCAGATCGCTTGGTGGCCCGCGCAATTGGGTCAGTGACAGATTCCGTGTGGCGAAGAATAAGCTTGTCCAATTCTTGCTGGAGACGGAATAAACTAAGCAAACCATTATGAATATATATATCAATCAACATCAAGCTCCAATGCTTACTTGCTGAATATCATCGTCTCCTCTGCCTCACTTGTCAACAGCACAAAGGATTGAAACATAACCGTGTAGCTTTGGCAGATCTAACCACCAGTGGAGTTGGAAGATGATTGTCTGAAAGAGTCGTAATGCTTACATTTGATATCATGACATCCGTTGTTGGATTGGTCTTAGCGAAATAACCACTCGGCTTCTCGGCCACCTTCTTCAGAGAATCACAATGTTCCGTCATGACTTTCTGGAACACAGGCCAAAGTTGCAGGCGCATGGTAAAGAAAAACGTTTCCAAAGGTGAACATTGACGTTTCTGTACTTCGGCCAAGACAGCCTCAGTTAGCCGAACCATGGTCAGTAGCGGGATGGCCGGCGGTGGAGGCTCAACGACCGATACCAAAAACGCCTATAAATGTCAGTCGCGAAGAGGTTATTCCGAATGCCCACAATCACCTTGGTATACTCGAGAACCGGATCAAATACCTTCTTCCATAGATTTACCAGCTCGTTACGCGCGCTCTTGTCCGTGTCCATGAGTCTGCCAAGCCCGTTCCTGCCCATAGAAAGGTTTGGCCCTGCTACCTCCGTTCGAGCCTCCGAGTCGGCAATGGACTTCCCATCATCCACTACACCATGATCCGGAGACAACAGGGGAGCTGACGAAGAATTTTCTTGATCGCCAACCGGTGCAAGAGGTTGGAACAAAAAAAATGTTGTAATGAAGGAGTACTCGGCAGTCGCATTGTCCATCAAAACCAAAAACAGCGAGCGAAGAATCGCTTCCAGGGGTTCTTTCTTCTCCCATGCTTAGCTCCATAGAGTTGTAGCCAAGCAGCGCCACTTACATGGGTCTTGTCATCTGCCATGTATGCTAGGATGACGCTTGGTCCGTCTATCTTCGCGTAGGATAGTCGCTCGTGATCTAGACGAGAACCGCCTTGATGCACAGATAACGTAACAAGGGCCTCAAATTTCTCTGTGACCTTAGACTAGACAAACGATAAGGTGAACAAGGTCCCGTTGACTGATGACAGAGAAGCTACACACCTTCAACCAACCCAAGCTACGTATGTAACGACGGAAGGCTGTCTCATAATATGTACGGGCAGCCGCGATGTACGAATCCTGAATCTCCTTTGCAACAGGTTCGGCTTTACGTTGCAGAAAAGAGAACAACGACCGGTACTTCATGTAGACAGAAGATTGCAAAACTTGCACGTTAGTGGTCACGCTGTCTTTGATAGGTTGTAGCAGCGCCAGGAAGAATGCCCGCAGTTTTGTCGCTGCCTTGAGGCGACATCGCTGGGTTAAAAGTGGCGTTGGAGTAAAGGAAAAACCCACAACAATGCGAAGCCCTTCAGAAATGTCCCCTAGATCCCTCGCTGCCTTAACTCGTGCACGTACTTCGAGCGTGTCTAACCTGCCTTCGAAGTCATCGATAACCGGAATCCATGACTCTCCGACTTCAGTGTCGAGGATAGTTAGAATAAGAGCGGGTGGGATAGTCAATTCTGAGACGAGTTTCGACAGAGGCTTCTCGATTCTCTGCAAGGAACATCAACGAAATGGTCAAACACGCCAAGTAAGGATCATACTCGGCGACTCTTAAGCCTCCCGTCTATATCTTTGCTACGCTCCTGCAGCTCAGATATCTGCCCGGAAACCGATGACAAGTCTCTTTGGAAGGAGGATAGAAAGCTTTCCAGCGAATCCAACAGATTCATGCTAGACTAGGTGAGACATCAGAGAACCGTTTGAACAACCTTCCAACTGGGAACCCAACCTGAACTTGGGCGTGTAATTCGACATAGTCCTTTGCACGAGCACGGTCTTATGGGTTGTTCAGGATGTGACAGCGCCATGCAATGGATTACGCTCACGAGAGACTCTCTTATCGCGTTCATTCACTCCGGCTAGTTGCTCTATCGCACCGTTAGGACACGCAGCAGGAACGACGCCAGTGACCATTAATACATACCAGTTCCAGGGGATGTCATGGAAAACAGGACACAGTTCCAGCGCACTAACACTGCCAGCTGCTTATGTGATCATCCATTAGTACATACTCTGCTCGGTCTACTTCAATAGCTGGGTTTCGGATTGGCATACTCAAAGTGACGTACAATACGGTTGACTCATAAGGAGGCGAAACAATTAGTACGAATCACACGTGTTATGCGTGCACGTTGATCATCCTGCAAGCGAAGTCTTCAGTTGCATCAACACAGTGGGATCCGTTTTATCCAAGTATTTCTCCTTAAAAACTTGTGCACCTCCGCAAGCCCTCTCCGCCTCCTGAAGGGCGCTAGCCAAGTACGATGTGAGTTGCACTACCCGAACCGGGTCCCGCTCATAAACCTGTAGAAAAGCTCAACATATTTCCGCTAGGTCGTACAAAAACACTGACCAGCTTCCTCCGGTCATACTCCAATGTGTCTTGAGATCCAGAGTAGTAGCTGTCCGGTACGACATCCACATCCCAGTAGAGTCTCAGGCCACTGTCACTCAATCAGGTGAGAAGAGACGCAACGCTTTCTATGCGTGGCTCACCCGTCGTCATCGCCATCCTCCGCTCGCAAGCTCTCCCTTATTTCGTACAGGACATCAGTCCAAAGATTGAATATCTCGTTGGGAAGACGATCAAGTACTTCATTGCGGCCTGTCGAAACGAGAGTAGCGATGCCCATTGCCGCCAACTTACGGTGTCTGGGTTCGGACATGTGATCAAACTAGGGAAGGTCATTGATGAGCGAAGCAGATCAGCGACGAGGTGCATACTTGTCTCCAGTATTGATCTAGAATAGGCTCCCATATTTTGTCTTCCGGAACACCACTAACATGGGCTGCAGCAGATACCAAACGGAGAAACATTTCATGATCGGCCACCGCAATACGCGCAAGAATGAAGACGCAGTCCGTCAATACAGCAGAAGAACACTGCATAGGCTCGTAAACAGACCGCTCTAGAGCATTGCTCTGGGCTACATACCTCATCTTCGCGAAGAATTTTGACGACATGATTGAAAAAGCCCGAGTTATGTAGCGCTTCCGCCCAAAACGAGGAAGGTGCCAACTGCGTCATGAAACACATGGTGGTTATGATTCCCCTCTGGTTTGTCTCTATCGCTTGACCTGACAATGCATTCGCAACGGCATTCAAAAGCTCCAAAGCGAAATTCTGCAAAACGTGAGTAACAAGGAGAAAAGTTGTTTGCGAACTTACCTGTAAAACCAGAGGCGCGTCGACGAAAAGGTACGATTCAACAATAAGTATCACTTTTCCCAACAGATCCAGGTTTCCCACGAGTAGTGAAATAGCCAAGGGGAATAGTTGCAAAAGGCTAGGGCCCGAAGCTCCCTGCAGTGTCGGGGCATTTCGAAGTGCTGCATGCCAAAGACCTAAAGCATCTTCGTCGAGATGAACTGCAACCTTCATAACCACTTCAGCAACCACACAATATTGTTTAGGGTATCTTACCCCTGGACTCAAGCCCTCCTGCACTAGAGGGATTACGAGCGGTACAAGGGTCGATGAATGCTCTTTAGCGGACTTGGGGGGGAGTGTGTCGGTTTCGAAAAACCGATTGAATAAAACCTCATTAATTGACATACCGTTATCAAGCTCGTGATAACCACCAGCAACTGAGCTTTGAATAACCACTCGTCTCCCGCAGCAGTCCCTGGAGGCTTCGTTAACAAGGCCTCAACTACTAGAATATGACATACATAAACCTGGGATGCCTTCAGCAATCATCTCGACGTGGGGCACGATATGCAAATCTGCGCGTTCTATAATAACATTTAGACTCTTGGCGAGCCGTCGCTTCATCTCTATGGTATCAACTTCGTGCATAAGTCTGACAAGTTCTGTGACAGCCGCTGGCAAAAACGGTGCAAAAACGGTGATATCAAAACTGACGGTCTTCTTCATTGTTAGAAGGTTACAAGCAGCAGTTAGTGATTTTCACTCACATCAACACACTCCCGCAGGGCGTTCGCGGCCGTGAATCGAACTACTGCGTCTGTACCTTCCCCCCGGTCGCTGAGTAGATGGATGAGGACTTCCCATAGAATTGGATCTGTAGCGGGAGTGCTCATGTCACCGATCCATCTACCAATTAACCAAGCGATGCGACGCTTGATAATAGGGAAACTGTTCTGGTTAATTCAATGATCGACATCTGAAAATTCAAACATACTTGGGGTTTCTCTCTTTTGCCTCGACTGCTAGATAATGCCGCATCCATTCAGTGAACGGTATAACATCTCGAAGCCGTGATGCGCATCGTCCAATGGCGCAATAAATTGCCTCCTTTTGTATGACACTCTGGAGGTTGGTTGTTGGTTGCGCTAAATACGTCGAAAACCTTCAGTGTCATATGAGAATATAGAAAACTTACAGACGACGTCCTTGAATGTTGTCGCCATCAGAGGAACGACGTAATCTCGATATTGTGAGGCCAGCGTCATGAGGACGCGCTCGCCGCAAGGCTAGCAGTTTCAAGTGTCGGGTGTGGGCCAGGACGAGGTGAAGAGAGACCTACGCGCAGTTCGTATTCCCAGTGATCAGTCTCCTTATCTTCTTCATTTACCCACTCCTCAGGATCAGACATCCAGCCTTCCAGATCAGTGGGATTAAGTGGAATGAACCGGGTAACCAGCAGCCGAACTGCATCTTCCACAAATTGCTGCGAAAGCGCTGGGGAGGGTACATCAGCGAGGGGGAGATCGTCCCAAAAACAATCTGTACTAGTCTCAGAGACGGGACCGCCTTTGCGGAATGGAGTCCATTTCGCAAGATTCTCCTTGAAGAGGACCATGGCTTGTACAAGGAACCGGATGGGGAAAACGGCATCCGGGGAGTCTAACAAGATTATGACTCAGGCACCTCGAACTATAGAACGCGGATCCGAAAATTACCTTTTATCATGTCCGAGGAACCATTGGCGGCTTGAACGACTTTTTCCCAGTAATACAAAACCATTGCATTGCATGTGGGCAACTCAACAAATTTGGCGGGATCCAGTTGCTGTAGCCTGCGAAAGAATTTCCCGAAAATCCGAACATGACGTGTCAGGATATCGACCGTTGCAGCCGTGATAGGGTCAGGACGTGGAGATGACCTCAGCCCGAGCACAAAGCTAATCCGCTGTTCTGAAAGTAGTTTGAGTTGAGCCGTGGAACTCTGGAAGAGTTCCAAAAACTTCCGACAAACGTTACCAGGTAAATTGTTCATAAGCAAAGCACAGACATACCCATGCTTGGAGATCTTGGAGGTCGTCTTTGCCATGCCTTACTATTCGTGGCCAAGACCACAGAGCCAGCTTAATAAGGCACTTGTAAATGAGATGAGCCACCACAATGACGCAAAGAGTGTGTTCTCGAGATAGTATAGCTGGATGGAGGGGAGACAGAATAGGCGATAACTGGGAACGACATAACTCAGAGTAGTATGTAAGGAACAGTCCACATAATTGATTTGTGATCTAATCACGCAATGAACAAGCTAGGAACGAAACCAGTAGAGAAGGACGCACCTCTCCCATCGTCTTTATGCCCGTCAGCATTTTCATGCTGGATATTTCCTTTAAGACAGCATTCAGAACTTTGAGTGCACGACGCAACGCAAGGGTTGACAGCATGCTCCCGGACGATGACGCGCATAAGGACTGTAGAGTACTCTCGACGATAGAGATTAGGTCGGTCAAGAGAGAAGGCCTTTGACTAATATGGGCCAAAATGTATTCGCGATTTGAAACGCGAAACGCACCAGTTATGTGGAAAGTCGAGTCGCGCTATCTTTGCCACAATCACCTCGTTACACTCTGCAATCTGAATGCAAAGATTTAGAGAGGTGTGCACGAGCGGGAGTCTGCGATCACGTACGAGGTCGTCTTCCTCGCGCAGGAAAACCATACACCGCGCGCGGATGCGATTACGATACTCCTCCGACAGGAGTCTGAGAATGGCACATCGGCCAGGGAAGCACCGCAAAGGAAACGGCGGACGTACTTCCTCGATCTCCAGTGTGATAGTGCAGAATTCTTAAATTGAATGATGCTCTGCTGCCTCACTTGTAGCGGGAGGGATTTCTCAGCAGCAATCTCATGGAGGGCGTCATAGGTGCCGACGTTTTCGAGCAGCATCTTCAGCCGTTCCGTCGACGCCTGGACCTGAGCGGGAACCTGAGACGATGCGGCATACACGATGTCCAACAGCTCTTGACGATTGACGACATCGCCCTGTGTATTCGTGGCATGGTCCATGATCATTATAATTGAATGATTTCGAGTCCTCGCCAAACTTGTAGGAAACGCGCGTGGGGGAGGCGCCAAAACAAGGTCAAATAACGCGTCCGAGCTGACACTTTTGACATTCAGCCCCTGTGACCTTTGCTTTACCCCGACATGAAGAGAAAACTGGTGGAACGTGAACGAGAAGTCGTCGAAGATTCTGAGCCTGAGCGAGAGGAACGCAGACGATGGCACCTCGAACGTAAGCGCTCTCGCAAGCCGGCATCAAGTGCAGGGGATTGGAAAGCTACAGTGAGGCAGTACAAATATCTTCGTTCATTACCAGGTTCTCTGGACGACCCAATCGGTGCGGCACGTTGCCTAGATTCTTTTGGATCTTCTGTATATTCTGTACAGATCAACGGTCGACATCGGAACTTGAGCTGAAGAATACCACGGGTGGTCGTGGCTCAGGCGAGGGTATGTCCTACGTAACCCGTGCACAGTGCAACTGACATTGAAAACCTCCTTTCCGCTTAGGGCGTGACAACGAACGTCGGGAGCCCAATGTTATCGAAGTTGCTGCACCCCAGCATTCGGCATTGAAGAGAAATCGCCCTTCGCTTCCTCTAATCACAGCCATCGAGGAATGTCATCTCGAGCAACACGACGAAGTGGACGAACTTAGTTCCATGCAAATTTGTCACTTTGCGTATCAACCACTCAAAGACCCTGTACCGTTCCGTGGGTTGTCGTTCCCTGAACGTCAGCCCGACTTTCTCTCGGCGACGTCGAGGTCTCATGTAGAACCGAGACAATTCCTAAAACAAATGTCAGGAAGGCCATCAGATGCGAAGGTCTCTGCACTTTCGAAATGCGTATGTTGTGGTTTGCGGTGGACAACTAAAAAGACAGTCAAACAAAAGAGGGCGCACATGGAAACGTGCTCCAGGAGGCATGCGATTTCCCCTGACACATTCCTCTCCCTCATCAACAAAGAAGCCAGCGTAACTCCACTTCATGCGAACCCCTCGAACGAATGTCAAGTTTCTTCTGAAGCTCTCAGTGAGAGCCCTGCTACGCTTATGGGTGCTATTATCTCTGTGGACTCTGGAAAAAGAAACAGACGAAAACAGGTTATCAGCACAGTTAGGACGCTTCCGGAGACTCGGAAAAGTATTCTTGACAAAGCGAAGGATCTACTCGGTCAATTTGTGGATCCCCAAGCAGCAAATATCGGCCGTTCGTGTACCGCCTTGGATGATGTCAAACCGACGCAACAATTTGGGACAAGTATGCTCGCGCGCCGCAATGCCGAGGATGTCCTCTCCCACCAAGGAAAGGAGGTACAACCACCTCCTCCATCAACTCAGGCTTTCGGGGAAAGTGTGCTGGGCAAGAGGAGGACAACCAGTCGGATGCTGGATGCGTATTACAATGCTACTTCTGTTGCTACAACGGTATGCTCTTTAACCCTCGTGTACAGTCCGTTACTCAGCACAAACGACTACCTTCTATCAGGAAATACAAGGATTGTAAGGCCATATCTGTGCAAGAACCATGGTTCCTCCACCAGCTCGGTTCAAACGAGCAGTTTGTAGGTTCCCGTGGGCCATCCGCAGAGAATCTGTTAGACACTAAGGAGTGTATGTCGTTGCTATCTAGATTCCACGCAGTGACCCTCAGGTAGATGAGTAAGGACCACTGCTGGTACTACTTGTATCGGGCCGGAAATTAATAGCTCAACGTTTGATTACACAATCAGTATAAACTCCGAAACACGCGAAGTGGGGCTCCGTCACGTAACTACCTCATAAGTTCTTAGACCTCAGTCGCTGGCCTGTCCCTTTTCTATAACCCGTTTGACATACTCCAATGTCAGGAAAACAACTGCCCCCTCAATACGACGCGTCTCTGACCGGTGGGGAGAATTTGAGAGAGGACGACAGTGGGATATGTCGCGAGGACACGGGCACTGAACCTGGCTTCCATAACGACGGTGTCGGTTGCGAGTCGAGCTCAACGAACACGGCCGATGAGTTTGATTGGGATGAAGAAGAGTCCTCTGTCGTTGAATGGACTCATGAAGGAATGAAAGCTAGAAGGGGCAGGGCCCTCTGGCTCGCCTTCATGAAGCTGGCCCGTCCTGTCCGCACCCTTCTGGTCGGTATCGTCGGGACAGCGATATTTATCACCCCCCTACTGGTCGTGGACATCAGGTTTCACAGTAACTCTACCGTACGCCCTCAAGTTCGCGTGTGGTCGTTGTGGCTGTCGATTGCATGGGCTGCGTCTTGTGCGACATACCTTTTCGTCGACGCCATTCCCAAGGCAGTGGTCTCAGTCATTTTTTTGCTCGGCGGTCAGGTAGAACGTCTCAAGACACAAATAGAGGCAAGTCTACAAGCGCTGCTGATTTCTTAACTTGCTTACTTGCTGCCATGTAGTTGACACTCGCAGTCTCCGCATGGCTAAAGCTTTTACTAGATATTTCGTGGGCTTGGATAGCTCTGTCAGTAATCAGGGCTGTATATAAGCCTCCGGGATCTTATTGGGTCATCATTAACCGCATCATGCAGGTGTGACATATCTTTCTTACTCTTGTTATTTTCGTCACCAGTGATCTTTGAACAGGCACTCTTCACTGCTGGTGTTATCCTCTTTGTGGAGAAACTTTTCTTGCGATTTGTTGCGATTAACTTTCACCAGCGCGCTCTGGCTGATCGCTTGGCTGAAAACCGATTGGGCTTGAAGGCATTAGACCACCTGTCAAATGCCACAGCTACACAAGTCCCGAAAAAAACGCCATACGGCAAAAAGGGCCACAAGAGTGCAGCTTCATCGTTTGGAACCTCGTTGGACCTCTCTCATTTGACCGCGGCACAACAGAAGAGTGAACCGACTGATGCGGGGGAGTACAATGAACGCGTACTTTCTGACAGGAAGCACAGTCGCACAGAGGCCAAGCGTCGGAGACGCAAATTTTTGGCAACTGTGATTGTTGATCATGTAGGAGGCGCCATCGGTCAGGTTGCCTTGAAGAACTCGAAGTTATACAAGGGGGGCGAACTCAGTGGTCTTGCCTCTGCGCGGAAGCTCGCAAGGAAGCTGTTCAGCGCTCTGAGCGTTACAAGTCCTGGCCGGTCGCACCTTGTCGTAGAAGGTATGCAAAACTAGTGTGCAGTTCCCTTGGCTTACCCCGGTCCTGCAAGATTTCTACCCTTATTTCCGCTCTACTGCTGAAGCAGTATGCAATGATCTTGTTTCATATTCATTTACTGATTGCAGTTAAGCATGCGGCGTTCGCTCTCTTTGATAAAGATGGCAATGGTGACATTTCAAAAAGAGAGATGAGGGAAGCTGTCCAAAGAATATACAAGGAAAGAAAGGCGTTGACGGCTAGCTTGAAGGTCGGGCTCATTGACTTGCTTTGCCCTTAATTTATGCGGTATTGCAGGACGTGAGCTCTGCACTGGCAAAGCTTGATGCAGTTCTTGTTTGTATTGCACTGCTGGGCATTCTCATAGCTTGCATTCTTATTTTCAACCGAAACGATACGATCACATCCTTGGTTCCACTCGCCACCATCATCCTTGGCTTTTCGTTCATTTTCGGCAACTCCGCTCAGACCTTATTCGCGTCGGTATGTCGATCGCTCGTGGTGTTGCTCAGCAAGGCTAAATGTTGTCTCCAGCTTATCTTCATATTTTCCACACACGTATTTGACGTAGGAGATCTTGTTATGATCGATGATCAGGTTGTACCCCCATAGTTGCATATCGGTAACAAACACTAACAAACTTGGTGTAGTATCTCTTCGTCAAAGAATTCGGGTTGTTCTCCACTGTTTTCCGCAGGGTTGATGGTCAGGAGATTATTGTGCCAAATTCACTTTTATCCAGCGCCAAGCTTGTTCACAACATGCGCCGTAGTAACTCTATGTCAGTGACTCTTGTTTTCGTCTGCCGGTCTTCTTTGACGCATGCGCTCTGCACTCCGACAGGTGGGAGAGTACGACCATCATGATATCTTTCACTACTCCTTTGGAGATCGTGGAACAGTTGAGACAGCGAATTCAAGCATACGTGACCAACAACAGTCGCGAATGGTCGAATTGTGGTGTCAATATTGACAAAATGGAATACCAGAATGCAATTCACCTTACGATCGGTGTTGAACGTAAGCGGCATGCCCACCGAAGATCTGCCGTGGAATAACCTGATCGCCCATTTTAGATCGGCCGAATTGGCAGGATTGGGGCGCGAGATGGGCACGTAGGAATGACTTCATGCGATACTTGAAGACAGTGCTGGAAGAACTCGACATGAAATATACCTTGCCTGTCCAGCCCGTCCTCCTACCGCGCAATTCTCCGACATCATTTCGTGATGTAGGAGTGGAGGTCAAGAATACTTGACGAATGCACCTCAGAACAATGGAAGGCATTGCTACGGAGGCTGATAAAATGTACATGGACCTGTTGAAGACCGTACCATTGCTCCCAAGGACATAGCATGTTGAATAATCTATCAAAGAGCAAATGAGGCTAGCCCAGCCACCTCGATAATGCCGCCCACTAGATGTAAACTACCGGTCACAAGGACGTCGATCCTTGCAGCATTCGAAAGCCCACGCACGGTCCGAATAGCGTGTTCTATAGATGGGAGGACATGGATGGCTGCGGACGGGAATTGAGGAATTAACTGAGACCAAGCAGTGGCAAGTTCATGTTGCGTTGTAAGGTTCACAAGGTCAGTATTTGACAAGGCACGTGAAGTCAAGTCTACGAAATATCAATAAGATGTTACCGTAAACTATAAGGAGTCTTACCGCCCTTAAAGTGGCCGTCTGCATACGTGACGTTGCTGCAGAAAATAACGTGACCGAAGAACTCCTCAGCTTTTTCCTCACGGCCCTGTCGAAGAAGTAATTCCCTTGTCTTATCCAGGATAGCACCTAGGAAGGCCGGGCCAGAACGTCCGCTAGTGCAGTTAAATATCAGGACACGGGTGGGTTGAGGTTCCCTGACGAGAGTCATTGAAGAGCTTGGATACAAAACTAAAAAGGAGAGCTTACTTCAGTCCAAGACCTACTTGAACAAACCACTGAATGCAGCAAGACAGACTTTCGACAGTGTGAGCTCCATCAAGGTACCAGGTTGTATGTTGGTAATTTGGGTCGAGCACCGTCTGGCAGCGACCAGGCCACCTGGTGTATTCTAGGCCAGCAAGGAATGGTGCCGGGAGTTGCGAGAGTGGTTCAGGTTGAGATTCCGAAGCATCCACTGAGCGTAAGAAGATATGAGCCATTTGAACAGCGAGTGCTGCGTTTTGAACCTGATGTTCGCCGGCCAAACCTTTCCGTAGATAACGGTTATCAGGAATCTCAAATAATGTGCCTTAACCGAAGTCCACACCGAGTTTTACGGGTCCAGGCCCTGGTAAGGAAGGGACTTCCATGAAATAAGCTGCCTACGAGTGAGATGTGAGCAAATCGATCCAGACAAATGTGAATACACACTTGCAGCTCTTCAGCTCTTTCCTTGAGGACTTCCATTCCCTCATTTCGTTGAGTAACACTCAGTGCGGGGACTCCTTTCTGACGAAACGTCAACGCTGAGATGATACATAGATTTTGATTCGTGCCTTGTATATTCCACCCTTTTGCCATGCGATTGCACCAATTGTTTTACCAAGGACGGCGGTGTGGTCTAGACCGAGACTAGTTATACCCGTTACGATTGGTTTTGGCACAATGTTGGTGCTATCACCGGCTCCTCCGATGCCGACTTCCAGAATCGTTGCGTCGACCTAAATGCTAGCATGAAAAAAGAGTACAAGTTTTACGATTCCCTGCCTACCCTCTCTGACATGAATGCGTGGAAAGCCATGAGGGTGAGATATCTGAAGTAGCCAGGCATGACCGGAAAATCAGGGGTTTTCGGCTACATACGAGGTAAACGTGTCTCGTGGTGTTGGTACATGGAATACACTCACACCATTCTTTTGTAGTCGATCCCAAACCTCGAAAAAATACCTTGCGAAATCTTCTTCCGACAGTGACTTTCCGTTGATTCTAATTCGTTCCCGAACAGCAACGAGATGAGGAGACGTGTACAAACCTGGAAAGCTGAGGGAGAGACCGACTGATAGAAAGCAGTAAACATACCAACTTTCCAATTCGGCCTCACATGTCGGAGTATTGAATCCGTGAAAGCGCTTGTAGATCCTTTGCCCTTGGTGCCCGTGATATGAATAACATTGAGTGTATTAAGGTCTTCGCACTGGAAAGCACATAAGAGGCGCAGCGAACATGGCATCGGAATGAACAGTACGGTATATTCTATCCTCTCCAAAAACTCGATCATTTCCGATATCGCATTCGGGTTGAGACGAGGACCGGCAGCCCTGGCGGCCTCAAGAGCAGTAGCGTTCGTCTGCAATGAATTGAGGTGCTCTATTGCATCTTGGTAACTCCCGGTGGACATCGTCCCGCAATGAAGAAAGCGTTTGAGGTATAACGAAGGGGGAAGTCTATAGGATGGTAAGAAGGCAAAACTGCCACGCATCAGTAGTTAATTTTGGCAGGTCAGCCTACTGCTTATTCGTCTGCGAGCTAGCTCTGATGGGTGACTCAGAGCAATAATATTTTTTCTGTTGACCATTGGGTCACGTGACACCGTCGTCTCACGCGTTCGATCAATCCGGCGAGACGCGTCCACGAAGTTGTCTCAAACCACCACCCACTGCGTGAAGCGGCACTCCGCAGGCTGTACCATACATGCAACCATCATGGACAAGTATATAACTGTTAGAAAACGAATTGTTGTTTCACCACCCAAGCAAACCGCTCCTTGTCCCTATCCTCACCGAAGGTTAATCGACAAAGTTGAAGAAGACAAGCAAAGACTGGCACGGTGACTGCTGTGGCACATTTTTTCGTTTCGTCAATTTACGCGGTCTAGGATTTCTGCCCCTCTCTATTCCGGTGGGAAGAAACCATCTAATTTAGAGGTAACTAGGCATCTCCTGCGCACTCTATCGGATGAGTCGAATCCGATCACTCACTCTAATATACGCGAACGATCGGGTGTGTATATCTGTCACTCGCAAACAACATGTAACTGTATTCACGGTATTTCCAGACACTGTAGTGTCCGCTACCACTGGACATCAACGCGGCGAGAGAAGGGGACACTGCGGTGCTAGACAATACTTCGACGACCGAAACAAGAAACTAGCTGCTCAGTGCAAGGAAGAACCTACCACCGGCGTCCTGCGGGGTGTTCGGGTGTATATTAACGGTTATCTCAGCGGTACCACAGATATCGAGATGAAGCGCATCGTCGCTCTCGCAGGGGGGTCGATCTCGTAAGTGGCATGGCCCTAAGTTGTTTCCTGACCACGTATTCATGTTACCGACAGACTGACACCGAGCGGGGCAACACATGTATTAACGTCTCATCAGCTCAGTGGGTCAAAGACACACAAACTTCTTATATCTAAATGCAGGGATTCGGTGCACGTTGTTAAACCAGAGTGGGTGGTCGACAGTGTCAATACCGGAAAGAGATTGCACGAATCTCGTTACGCTGTCGTCCTCGCTTCTAGTACTAGAAATCTTGTTGACATGATTAAGGCTAGCAAGCCAAATTAGAGGATTGTCATGTAGCAACTATACTTGTAGCACGCTTCAGAATTGTAGAAGGACGGCGATATCTATAGTCTGACAAGCTATTGTGCTACTCCGTTAAGGATCCCAGATAGCTGCTAACACTTCCCGAAAGGTCTGTGGTGCCAAATTCACTGCTGAACTCGTAATCACTCTCTGAGCCCGAATCCCTGACAACCGACACCTCTGCTTCCCACCTGTCCGCACTTCGAACGTGCTCTGCACATCGCAGACACTCCCAACCAACCTCGGACCCCTCATCAACTGTCCGCATCATGCGTTCAGAGATGCAGTAATAACAATATAAGTGCCCACACGAGGTGATGTATGGGGTATGTATAGGGAACGCAGGTATTTCGTCAACTGAGGCAGGATCAGAGATGCTCTCCCGGGAAGAGGAATATGGCGCTAAAGATGTCGGAGTGTTTGTAGAATAACCTAGGTCCAGAGTATGTGATGCATTGTCCGCGCATATCGCACATTGACCTGATGGTAGTGCTCCATATTTGCCGCGTTTCCGCTGCCAGGGCTTCTTGTCACTAGAAGACGGGAGAACTGAGAGCGCTAGGCGTGACACGACCTTCCCAAAGCGCCGCTGGAGGGCCCTCGGGCTTATGAGCGGAAGTAAGAAGAGTAGGAACTCCTGACCACGGGCCGTGAGCGGCAGCGTGAATGCAGAGAAAGTAGGGCGTACTGTAAAAGCGTGCCAGACCATCTGGCGGTTCATAAACTCGTAACTGACTTCCCGTGTAACTTTACCCCTTGCAGAGACCAACGACAGCCTCAAAAAGCGATCCGCCAAACTGCGGTACCTGTCGCTGAAGAGTAGGTAGATTAAAAGTTCTGCTGCTGCGTGACTCACCGGCCATTCCATAAAAAAACTATTGTATTAAGGAGAGCAAGCAGTGCGTGGGTGGTCTCAAGACGCGCAAGAGTTCTCCAGGCTATGCGTCGCTTGTCACTTGATGGCGCATCAGGCCAAGCTCTAGAGAGTGCATGAGTCCTCAGACGACTGTAGCAGTAAGGCAAAAATATCGTGAGGGCGCCATGGATGATGAGGGTGCGCCGCCGAAGTCCCGAGGCTGGTGGTCATTCGCCTTAGCATGGCGTGTGTAGATAATACTTGATGCTTACGGGCTAGAGGACCTTTCGCGCCCGTTGGGGCGCCGTATGCAAGGCCTTGAAGCTTTGCCCCATAAGTCGCCCCGAGATTCCAGACCGAGAACTTATAAAGGGCAACCTGGACGAGCAAGGTCAATTCTGGCTCAAAACGTGTCCTTAATGCTGCCTGTTGCGGCTGTCAGATCAGGTGTATTGCACGGTGAACTTCGTACGTTTGCGATCCCGAGAGCCTTTTGTAGAGGCTCACATAGTAGATGCACCAGTTGCTGGTCTAGGAGCTCGGAGTCTACTTGGTTTACGCGCAGGGGACGAGGACTAGGTGTGCCGTCCGCGTTCAGTGAGCCTCGAATCAGGGACACTGCTGGCTGCGCAGCCTCCCAAGCCTCTTGCCATCTTGCGGGCCACGGAGAGCTCGATGGAGTTCTGCTCAGAGTCATGGTATATTGCACTGGCAGTTACCTGAAGTCGTAGTACGGGCGGGAGTGACCTCACGCATAAGATCACGTGCGGTCGAGATGAGATAACATGACTCGCTCTCACTCTCGATCACGCTGCAACGAAACCACCATGGCCGAAGCTCTCCAGCAACTTATATTAGATACGTTAAATCAATTCTCGGTCATCGATGACACGAGGACGCTCGTCATTCCTGGGCAGACGGTCCCTGCAGCGAGTCAGGACGCTCAGATCGCCATCCTCGGTGCACTGAACTCCCTACAAAGTCGTGAGGTACTTAGAAGTGATCCCTCATGATGTCTCATACTAATTTCCTGGTCGCGAATATGTAGATGATATCTTATGAAACACGTGAGACGTCTTCGCATACTCTCACACCGGAAGGTGCGCAGATTGCCCTTGAGGGTTCGCACGAGGCGCGTGTCTGGGCGGCCCTACCGATGAAAGGTGAAGGGGAACCTGTCGGTGTACAAGAGCTCAGAAGAAAAATCGGTGACGAGGCCGCGAAGGTGGGGCAAGGCCGTGCTTTCAAAAACGGGTGGATAACTAAGGAGGGCAGCGGATTCGTTAAGGCGGTAAGTCAATTCATTTGATCCCACCGTTTTTCTTGTAACGCGTCGATCAGACACCTGTCATCCAAGACACTACTCAGATCGAGTTGCGTGAGGTTGATTCTACAGGAACCTTGAAGGCTGGCGAAAAAGCCCTTGCCGAGCTAAGAAAACGTAAACTGGTTGTACAAAGGTAATCTCACACCCATATCGGGCCACACAATGCTGTGACGACTTTGGTCCTAGAAAAGGCCAATGGTTCACTGTTCATAAAGGGCTGAATTTCACCACGTCGATTGCAAAACCCGAGACTGATTTGACTGTCGATATGCTCACATCGTGCGTTCTACGATAATTTCTGGTTATAATACTAACGCGCAGAAGAGGATCGTGGAAGAACGCCACGTTCAAGAAATACAATTTCGAAGCGGATGGAATACCCACATCAGGTGGAGCGTTCCACCCACTTCTAAAGGTGCGAGAAGAAATTCGGAACATCTTTTTAGAAATGGGGTGCGTCTTGATGGTCGGAGTTACTTCTTGAACTAAAGAAAGTTATTCCAGTTTCGAGGAAATGCCGACGAACTCCTTTGTCGAGTCTGGGTTCTGGTGTTTCGATGCTTTGTTCGTGCCGCAACTCCACCCAGCACGAGAACTCCAAGATACTTTCTACCTCTCTGGTTGGTTCTTTTTCAGTCGATGACCTGCCGCTTAGAATACATCCGTAGACCCATCGACATCTCTAAGACCACCGGAAGATTACTACAGGAGGGTAGCCACTGTGCATGAGAAAGGCGGTTATGGATCGATCGGTTATCGGTCACCATGGTCGGAAGAGGAGTCGCATAAACTTCTCCTGCGTACGCACACAACTGCGTCGTCAAGTGCGATGTTGTACAAGTTAGCCGCGAGGTGCAGAGGAGAAACCATAGACGAGCATGGAAACATTGGCGACACTGAAGGTGATACCCCACAAGCTGTTGAAGGCGATGGGTTCCGTCCTGCAAAGTTCTTCAGTATCGACAGAGTTTTTAGGAATGAAACAATGGATGCAACCCACCTCGCAGAGTTCCATCAAGTGGAGGGGGTAGTCGCTGATAGAAATTTGACGTTGGCCGACCTCATCGGTGGGTTGGCAAAGGTCTGTGGGTACGCTAATCCTCAGATCCGTCACAGGGTTTATGAGAGTTTTCTTCAAAAAAATGGGTGTGACGGACCTGCGCTTCAAACCGGCGTATAACCCGTACACAGAGGTAGGTTTTATTGGAAACACCCAAACTCTCATTCACCGGCAGTGCAGCCGTCGCTTGAGATATTCGCCTTCCATC
The DNA here is from genome assembly GCA_024663475.1 of Pisolithus thermaeus. Taxonomy (NCBI): domain Eukaryota; kingdom Fungi; phylum Basidiomycota; class Agaricomycetes; order Boletales; family Pisolithaceae; genus Pisolithus; species Pisolithus thermaeus. The sequence continues at coordinate 161,632 of JANFAF010000133.1, read as the reverse complement.
CCATGTTACAAAAATGGGTGGAGATCGGGAACAGTGGCATGTTTCGCGCGGAAATGCTCGAGCCTATGGGCTTCCCAAAGGATGTACGCGTGCACGGTTGGGGTATCAGCCTTGAGCGACCAACTATGATTCGGTGAGCGAGGCTTTGTGTCCTATTCCAGCTGATCCTAATGGTCCTCGAATAGGTATGGCATCAATAACATCAGGACCCTCGTCGGTCACAAAACGTCGATCGAGGGCGTAGAGACTTCACCAGCTGTCATGTTTTAGACCAATAGTGCAAGAAGGCCCAGTATACAAGTAGTGCAGGAGGGTAGCTTGGTGTACTTGTTGAACAGGGGCTACGATACCAACTACTGAAACTAGCAAGCAATAATAGCGGGTACTGTAGACTACTAATGAGATGGTTCGGTACCCAATTTGCCCCATTTCTCTTCCCACTGTTCGATTGTGATTCCTACCACGGATGGAAGTGTGCCCTCGACAGGGCCGAACCCAAGCCTCGAGTAGAAGCCCGCTGCCTTCACGTTTCTGGGATCCATTTGCAACCATACCCCTGCCGTGCCTTGCTCTTTCAAATACTGTATGACCCTCCCAATTAGTTGTTTTCCATATCCCTTGCTTTGATGTGAAGGCAAGACGTTTATATGTAAATGGGCAGGGGAGAACCTGATCTGTGCGTCGGACGCTGGGGTGAAGTTGAGGATAGTGTTAATGTACGTGATGTCCGCCTGTTTGAGCGGTGGTTCTGCCAGTCCGTCGGGTTCAAGAAGAGGCCCGTACTGGACTTGAAGGGGTGGCCACCATCTCTCAGATGCCACCGTTTCGAAGATGCGAGTGTCGAGCGAACCGATACAATATCCAACGACGTCTTCGTGCTCGCCATCCCCAGGGGGCTTGTCAACGAGGAGGAATGCCCACGTACTTGGGAGGTTAACGTAGGGGAGAGCATAGATCAGTCCGGGAAGCTCAGGGTAAGCATGTATTCCCTCAGCAGAGACACCCGCATCGGCTGTCAAGAGACAGATCCTGGAGAGCGCTGGCTCATCGGCCTTTGTCGCTGGGCGAATGAAAGTAGGCATCTTCGCCTGGTAAGTTGCACGTCTCTATGGGCAATTATCTCAACCACTCTACCACGGATCTCACCACGAGCATGGCACGTAGACCATAAAAGTCGGACAGTGAAGAGGTCATTCCGAGTCCTACACCTATTTCGGTGCAAATTCGGAGAAAATACCTTGTATGGGCTTTGCATGTCTCCCCAGGCTTTCTATTGAAGCTAACAACCGGGACGAAACTGAGACATCCCTTTCTCACTACATACAACCCCATAACTCTGGGTACGGAATCTGCGCATGTGTCCAATCAGTTCGAAGCCTTGGGTCCATTTCCGTTTGCAGCGGGTTCTTCTGGCGGTCCTGAAATCACTAGACAGAGTGTCAGGATTCGTCCAACGAGATACATTAGTCGATACGTACGGAGAGCAACAACGGCTATGACTATGTATACCCAATACTTTTGCAAGAAAGTCTTCTCGGCTACAGGGGGGATCGGTGCACCTTCTGGTGTCAAGGGGGGCGGAGCACGTAACCCTGGTCTACGAGAGACATCAGCAGTCGTAAAGATGCAACAGAAACCTATGACATACAATGGCGGTGAGTGGGGTGTCGTAACGAAAACGGTCGTATTGTGCATTGAGTAGGATTTACTCGTTTCCGAGGGCGAAGGACATGAACCATTTCGGGGGATAGACGAAAGAAAGTAGTCTAGACCCAATGGCTCGCCAGAGGAAGAAAGGTGAACTGTGATGCTGGATGACGTCGACATCGGCATAAGGCACTTGACCCTATTCAATTTGGAATCGTAGAGGCGAAGATGCTACACTCACACCCTTCATAACTGACGCGGGCCACATCCCTTCCGACAATTTCGGCTTCTCCACGGCCACTTGGTATAGGGACTCCTCAAGCGCTGGATCCACGCTCTCCGCAAATTCGGATAGGTCATCGAGTAAGGTTTCAGCCGGTGTGAACGTCACTGGCGTACCAGACGGTGAAATGGAGGACAGGTGAGGGATGCTAATAGACCCAAGATTGGACCAAGGTGTTACCGGGAGATTTGGATGGACCACGCGATGACGAATGTAGAGTTGTGTAGGCACATCCTGGGCGTACGCCCGCGATACGAAACAGAGCCAGAGTGCGACGAAGGAGTGCAAGGCCAACCGCATTCCTCAACTTAGAGACGGATCAGCTTACTCGTCAGGAGAGAGAACCGCTTCATGACTCACTTTCGAACAAGCCTATGTATATAGGCTAAGCCCACGCTCGATGTGCCCGCACCGTCGAGGATGGGATGTCGGAGGGACCCCGACCCTAACGTGAGGTGTCCGGGGGAACGCCTCTGCCTGACTCGAACTAGATGACAATTTGAAGCTTCGCCAGGTTACAATCACCATCGTCATCGGTAGCTAAGAACAATTAGTTCCCCAGGATGCCCACTGTTCCTGTAGACAAGGCCGATCTCTTTGAAAAGCTCGGGAAGCAGTATAGTACGTCTCGCGCTGTGGTTTACATACATTTTACTGATCGACGCGTACGCAGCCACGGACGAGTTTGATAGACTTTGCTTTGATTATGGATTAGAGCTGGATGAAGACGTTTGTGTTCCTTCTTTTCTGTTCTGCTTGATCAAGTCCGGACGAGTCCCCATGATAGACAACAGAAGATGTAGAAGCAGCGATCAAGAATGGACTACCAGCGGAACGTCCTGTATGTTTGATATCTTGCCATCTGTTTCCTTTGTTCCCTCATCGTCGCTCTCAGCAACTCAAAATCGAAGTCCCAGCCAACAGGTCAGAATGTGATCAACTTGGGCTCCCAGTCATTTTGATCTCGCTTGAAGATATGACCTCCTCTGCATAGAAGGCATATCCCGTGCACTGGGCGTTTTCCTCGAACGACAGGAGGCTCCTCAATACAGACTCGTCTACCCTTCTGGTGGCGAGTCAAAGCTGATTACAATGAACATTCATCCAGAGGTATGCGACCTCTTGACAGCTTTTACTTTGCATGCATTCCTCACAACATTCAAACAGACGCAGCGTGTCCGTCCTCTCATTGCTTGTGCTATTCTGCGAAACATTAGGTTTACACCGCGTTCCTACAAGTCCTTCATCGATCTTCAGGATAAACTCAACCAGAATATTGGTCGGCGGCGTTGGCTTGTTGCCATTGGTACCCATGACTTGGACGCAATCGAGGGACCTTTCCGTTTCGAAGCCCGTAATCCCGAAAAAATCAAGTTCAAGGCCCTTGGAAAGAATGTCGAGTACACGGCGAAGGAACTGATGACGGTCTACGAGGTATGCTGTTATGCAGAAAACCGGTTCTTGATCGTTTACTAGGGGCACAGAGCGATAAACACGTCTCCCGCTTCCTACCTATTATTCGTGATGCACCGGTTTACCCGATTATCTATGACTCCAGGGATCGCGTGCTTTCTCTCCCCCCAATTATTAACTCAGAGCACAGCAAAATATCACTGAACACGCGGAACGTGTTCATCGAAGTGACCGCTACAGACGATACGAAACTGCAAATAGTCGTGAATATGGTCGCGACGATGTTTTCAGAGTATTGCGAGGAACCATACACGTGAGTATGGCTCTCGTGGGATGCCAATCGACTCATCCATTTCAGAATCGAGCCTGTAAAGCTTGTCTTTCCTGATGGATCGACGCGTATATCTCCTGATATTTCCCCGCTCACTATGACAGCACGCGCCTCTTACATCAACTCCTGCACTAGTCTTTCCCTTTCTCCCCCCGCTATAGCCCGACTCCTTACCCGGATGACTCTCAATCCTGCCTTGAATACTGTGCCTTCTTCTAATCCAGGTTACGCGGATGAGATCACGGTCGCTATTCCCTGTACGCGTCCGGACATCCTCCATGAATGTGACGTCGTAGAAGACGCTGCTGTTGCGTATGGATATAACAGCCTCCCGGACATCTTTCCCAAGACAAGTACGATTGCGCAGCCTCTACCGATATCCCGTCTAGCAGACGTTATACGACGGGAATGGGCGATGTCTGGCTGGGTGGAGGCACTTCCCCTCATATTGGTATGATTTCCCCCTATCAAGCGCAGTGCGGGAAACGTTGACATACTGAGTCAGTGCTCCCATGAAGAGAATTTTACTCTTATGAACCGCTCCGATCCTGGAACGCTTGCAGTGAGAATCGCGAACCCAAAAACCCTCGAGTTCCAGGTCGTACGCACTTCCCTCCTCCCTGGCCTGCTTAAGACCGTCCGCGAGAACCGTTCTCACGCACTGCCAATTCGTTTGTTCGAAGTCTCCGACGTGGTGTTCAAGGACGCAACACAGGAGAGGCAAGCACGCAACGAGCGGCACGCTGCTGCACTGTGGTGCTCAAAGACAGCTGGCTTCGAGGTCATTCACGGTTTGCTCGATCGCGCAATGCGCATGCTCGAAGTTCCGCGTATCGCGAGCACAGACCATACCAGTGAGCGCGGATACTACATTGTTGAGGGGAATGGTACGTTCTATTTCGTACACTATCGACGCAGCGCTGAGTTCCGCGGCGTAGATCCAGCCTACTTCCCAGGTCGTGCTGCCGATGTCTACTTCCGCCCTCCCCCAGTCCGTGGATCTAGGGTCGGCCACCTAACCAATGTAGTGAACGGGAACTTGGTTCCTCTCTCTTCAAGAGACGTCAAGATAGGCACTCTCGGCGTCCTGCATCCGATCGTGCTATCAAATTTTGAAATCACGTATCCGTGCTCTGCCCTAGAATTCAACGTGGAGGTGTTTCTAAAGAGATCATAGCTTGTGTCATGGTTGACAGCAAACAAGACAAACTGGTTTTGTATATATCCTGCGGTGTGCACTATGACTTACAAAAGAATGATGTCTAAAATAACGTAGAGTATAGAGGAGGACGTGTAGCTGGTGAGCGGAAACTCTGTCGGTGCCAAGTGTCTGAGTCAATGGTCGGGCCACACCGAGTATGTACGTGCATGGTATACTGTTCGCCTGTCCGCAAGTCAAACCAAAGCTACGTCGATCCTGCTCGCCTGATCCATGCTAAACAATCCCCATTGATCTCAATTCTTCCTGCATGACCCGCTCCCTATCAAGAAACTCTCTCGTCCTCCGAGCTCTTTCAGGATCAGCGGACAAAGCTATTTGCTCTTGCGCCTCAGCACGTCCACTTACACCGCGAGTGTCCCGTCGACGGTTAGACCACCGGTGATATCCAATTCTTTGCAGCAGTGGCGCCATAAATGATGGCCATGGCATCTCAGTGTCTGCATCAACCTCGGATAAGGACCTTCCATGACCTTGGATTGGTGGGGGTGGAAGGTCAGGCGACGGATTTGATGGTGCGAGGATTGACTTTTCCCAACGCTTCACGCGCCAGAACCCAAGAGTAGACGTCAACAAGAGGAACCAACCTGCTGTCATAAGCAAAAACGAGAGCCACTCCGTTGCCATTGGGTTGGTAAGGGCGACATCGCCTTTCCATGAAAAATCGTCTGTCTGAGATCCGCTGGGAACGTTCGGTTGTTCAATAGACGAAGTGTTTTGTCGACCTGTGCCTTGGTAGTACTCATCCGCTTCTTTGGCTGTTGCAAAAGTCGGCTCGCTCCATGATCTGACTTCATCCAAACGAGCGTGGAGAGCCAATCCCCATTGCATGAGAGTGATGCCAAGACCGGCACGGCTGCCGTGTCGTGCGGCATGAGTGGTACCCATCACCCATGTTAGGACGAACCCGATGAACTGGAAAGTGGTGCTGACAAGGGCATTCCAGAGGAATGCAAATAATGTGCCCGTTGGGAGGGCGTCGACGATGACGTTTCCCTGGGTGAGGTCACCGCCGATAGCTGGGAGGAGGAGTGTGGATGTGTGATAAGGGGGGACGGCATCTGCCTGAGCGGATGCGTATGAGGGTGGAGGAATAGCAGAAGATTCTTCGGGGACAATGTAAATGTTATCACCTGCATATGACCGGTGAGGATCTGTCGGTGCACAACGTATAAGATCACGATCAACTGACCGTCTTGAACACGAACTCCAGAGGCAGAAGGCTTGGCAGTGATGTTGTTGAAAACACCGTCATTTCCTATTCCCCCACCCATAACGTGTCTACTACCGCGTGGTGCAACATCGGGTTTGAAGCGAGAGATCAAGTAGTCTGGCAAGAGTGCCACAGCAGTCCTTTTCCACCAGGAAGGAAGTGGCCGTGGAATGTCACTGGGTGTGGACATGGGGACGACACCGTTGGTGTTCCCTATGGAATTTGGCAACGCAAAGGCAATGGGCGGTGGTGGTGAACCTGGAGGAGGTTGGTCATAACCTCGAATTGGGGAGTCGAAATCGTATGTGAGGGCCGACTGGTCCTGTAGGTGGTCGTTCCGACGAGATCGATTCAATTCGGAGGACGGCGTAGGATGGTGCAGGGGTTGGGACTCGTCAATCCCTTCATCATCACTGTTGTCGAAGGCGGCGTCGAGCTCTGAATTTGTGTCTGTGCGAGGATTCGGAATGGGCGCATATCGGATGGACATGGATGGACACTAGCGAGGGATGAGACGGACAGCCTCCACGCAGACGGACACGGACTGAAGCTTACATAAGCAACAACATAACTACTTGTACAACGTACGATAGTTAGAACGAGGAAACACGACAACATTCAATGGTCAAAGCTAGACGGATGTGTACGGTGACATGCGTGCGTGAACCCGTATAATCTGACCACGGCAATTCCAGACTTCAACCCATGGCAACGCCCATCGGAAAATCCTGCGCTTGGGACTGCTCCTGCTCCTGCGTGCCATATACAGTTCCCTGCATCATGCCTGATGCATACGTCTCTGAGGTAGGTACTACACCCATCGGTGTCATCGTCACGCCATGGGAACCGTTCATCATGAGGCCAACGGGACCACCTATTCCCGGACCACCCACAGGACCGCTGACGGTCGGAGGCATGTTCATTGCAAAACCGGGTGCACCAACAGGTCCACTGACAGGCGCATTGGATCCACCTAGATGGGTAGCAGTCCTGACCATCCGAGTAACACGCTCGCAACTCTCCATGCGAGCCTGCATCATTTTTTCAAACATTTCCAGTATTTGTACGCAAGGTTCACGTCCACCAGCACCAAGAACCAATGGGATGGCGGCCTGATGGGAATCAGGAATGATGGAATGTGTGGGTGCTTGAGAATACGTGGGTGCTCGTGTAGAGGAAGGCGGGCCGAATGTGGCAGCAAAGGATGGGTGGCAGAGATAAGGTGAAGTGAGGGTAGTTGTTGCTGGCCCCGGGATGTGATTGGCACCGGGTGAGGGATAGAAGGCATGAGGCTGTTGAGTGGGTGGTGGCTGCGGGCCAGCAGGGTTGAGGCTGGAACCTTGGCGAGGACGATATGGTGGGTAAGGGCGGGGTCTGTTTAAACCACCCCTGCTTGTGGAAATTCCTTCCAGACGGAGGTTGAAGGCCTTCTTGCGTTTGAGCCATTTGGTGGGTGGTGAAGGAGAGGTGCCTTGGGGGGATGTAGCACTTGGCTGCTGGGAGGCCGGCGAGTCAGACTGTGCCTGCGGGGGTGAATGGGATGTGCTCTGATGGGGCGACGTTGAACCTGATTGTCTGCCGTCATTCTCTCCCTCGCCCGTAGCAGAGGCAGCTTCGTTTGCGGCTGCCTCCTCGACACGTTGCATCATATCCATCTCGAGCTGGGCTCTTGTCCTGTATACCCACATACGTTCCTGGTGATAGAAGGCTACGAGGGACTCTAGGAGATTAATGGTATTTTCGATCGGGTGCAAACCGAAGGCGGGGGGCGAGGAGGGCGGGGTGGGCAGGAGGCCGGTAGACACGCCATGTTGCTGCTGCTGCTGCTGCTGCTCTTGGGTGAAGTGATGGTGTGCGTGTACGCTGTGGGCCGCCGACACCTGAATCCCGGGTGGGTTGGACAGCGGGTGGACAGGCGGCGTGCCAGTGAAGTGCGCGGCGGAGAGCATCCCTTGAAAATACAATAAAAATAAAATCGATAAAGGGAAGGCGGGGAGGCAAGTCATCGCCACCCGACAAGGAGGGGTCGCCCCGTCCCGTCCTCCTCCAATTCCATGAAGTACGTTGCACTCCTCAGCGGCGGAAAAGACAGCTGCTTCAACCTACTGCATTGCTTGAAAAATGGCCATCAACTGGTCGCCGCTGCGACACTCTCCCCAGAGTCTGGAAAAGGTTCCCTTCCCTAATCCCCTTCACATACTTCCCTGACCCCCTTTATCAGACGAGATCGATTCTTACCTGTATCAGACCGTCGGGCAAGACGGGATCGGGCTGATTGCCGACGCACTCCGCGTTCCCCTCTATAGACGCGTGATCCACGGCCATCCGCTCGAACAGGGCCCAGAGTATGGCGCAACGTCTCCAGGCGGCGCCGGCACACCAGGCGACGAAACCGAAGACCTTTACCTGCTACTCGAGACCGTACTCGTGAGTTTCTCTCTCCTACTTGGTACGCTTCCAACTATCTTGCCATCCAAAAGGAGCGTCATCCAGATGTCCAGGGAGTCGCCGTCGGTGCTATTCTCTCCAACTACCAACGCGTACGCGTAGAACACGTGTAAGTTCATTCACTCTTCCCCTTCTCTTCCCTCGATTATGTTTCTCCAAGTTGTCGCCGATTTTCCCTCACCCCTCTCGCATACCTGTGGCAGCGCAATCAAATTGCCCTCCTCTCTGAAATGCTTGCTACCCGTATCAACGCCATTCTCATCAAAGTAGCCGGCGCTGGCCTAACCCCTTCTCACCTCGGACTCACCCTCTCTGCCATGCATCCAACACTTCTTAGACTTCATGCCATGTACGGCACTCATCCATGTGGCGAGGGCGGCGAATACGAATCCTTCACTCTCGACTGTCCTGGCATATTCAAAGGCAAAATAGTCCTCCAAGAAACGGAGAAAATAACTAGTATAGAAGGTGATGTAGCCCCTGTTGCATATCTCAGGATCAAGAGGGCAGAAGTCGTGTACAAATACGAAGAGGATCTGTCCGAACACACAGACGTTCTTGTTCCTCCACTCTTGGAACCTTGTTTCCAGCATGTTCGCATTCAAGTTGCACGATCTCTTTGTTCTCTTTCCTGTACTCCCCCCGCATACATTAGTCCCGCAGTTAGTCGATCTATGTCCCTCCCTCCATCAGTCCGTGCTCTTGGCCCCTGGATTGCAGTTGGTAATGTTCGGGCGCCCCCTGAGAATGCTTTACATTCAATCCCCGAGCAGCTGACTCAGTGCTTTTATAATCTGAAAGGTTTGTTGCAGTCCTTCGTTGCCACCAACAATCTTCAGGTCTTGTAGACATTCTGGCACAACATACCACTTTTCCCCCAAGTGAGGTCCTTGCTCAATCTGCCATGATCACGTTGTTTCTCCCTACGCTGGATTCCTCTACATTTTCTGCAGCCAACGCTGCCTATTCTACTTTCTTCGGGACATCCCCTCCTGCCCGAGCATGCATTGCTGCCGGTGAAAACGTGACCCTTGAGTGTGTAGCTTGGGCACCCGAGAGATCACCGGCAAATTTGATGGCCCATCTCCGTGAAAGCCAGACACGCAAATCCCTTCATGTGCAGAGCCTGAGTTACTGGGCACCTGCAAATATTGGCCCATACTCGCAAGCTATCAGTGTAAGTCAGGTCTTCATAATCTCAGTTCCTTCCCTGGGTAGTGATCATCGATTAGATCTCACCGTGGACATTTATTTCGGGCCAAATAGGACTCCTACCCGCCTCCCTGACACTCCCTGCATCTTCTAACATCCTACCACCATATCCGCCTGATGTTGAATACCACTCTGAGATTCGTTCGTGTATAGATGCATCTTCACTTGCTCTGGAGACAGCGCTCGTCCTTCAACATACATCAAGAGTCATCCGGGCTGCTCCCATCTCCAGTAGAAACGGAGACGAGGGAGGATTTGGGGGAAGTGACGGCGCGGGTGAGGACACCAGTGCAGATGGTCAGGGCGGACATGTACAACTTGCGCTTTACTACCTAGTGGACGCACACGACTTGAAGCACGTTCAGGCAGGCGTTACAGCGACCAACGATGTGAGCTCCTGCTTCTAGCGTGTATGTGTCAATGCAGCGCTAATGACGGTGCTGAGAAGCCGCTGACACCAACGCTGTACGCCGTCGTCTCATCTCTTCCACGCGGCGCCCGTCTAGAAAAGGTGGTGGTGGTACACAGTGGGCGATGCGCACTATCCAACCCGGACCCCGCAGATGATGATGCAGAGATCATTGAGCGTATACCAAAATTTTTCCAAGGTGATGTTCCTTCTTTCGTGGCTTTCTGACGCAAAATCGATCGTGAACAACAGGCAACCTTACGACAACTAGCGAGGACGGACAATTAGAGTTGTACTGGGAAGTCTCTCACTTTTCACCCATGAGTGGGGCTTGCGCAGTCCTGTTCGTTCGATGCCCTGTGGGTGAGGCATGTTCGTCGACTGTCATAGTCGATGAGATGGAAGACGCTGCGAAGGGGCTGAAGTCGCTTCCTGCGCTGGCACCCTTCTTCGAAAGGACATTGGTGTCCAAGATATTCGTCAGACCTGGCATCAAACCAGATAAGGGTACGTTATTTCGCGGTCTGGTGCATGTGAACTTTGATATCCCTTGACGGCATCCAGTCCTTCTATTACTCGACGCGTTGTTTGGCGACGAAATGCCTGCATGGACTGTCGTTCCCTCGCAAAATATCGCTTCGAGGCATGAAAGGGAGTGGGATTGGGCAGTCACGTTAATGGCAGTTTGAGGGTTAATTAATGCTTCCCAAGTGTGTACATACGAGATCTACGGAATAGAGAATTTGGTCGTGCCCCCCAGGGGATTTACCAGCAGCAGCTCCAATGGCGCCCACATGCAGTGGCGCACATCAGTTGCAAGTCCAGGCGTGGCAAAACACAACCAATAGGCAACATGTAAGTGTCATCATCCCATTACCCAAGGACTTAAGGACAAAAAAAAAGGGAGTATAGTACAGCAAGTTACCATGCATGGAGGTGATACAGTAAAAAGTGAATGCGCCCTACAGCTCATATCAAGGCTCCTCCTCATCCTGGAGGGCGCTGAGAATCTCCACACTTTCCATTATCTCCCTCTCTGACTTTGTCGCTGGTACAGACTGTGCCGCCAACGCACCAACCAGCGCACAAAGGCCACCAAAGCGCAGTACCCATGCGACGCCATTCTTACCATAGTATGTAGTATGCCCACCGAGGCCATCCCCCAAGCTAGGGTTTGGGTCAGGCATTGCCACGGGAGAACCAGCTTCGTCGACAACATGGAAGATCGCGCTTGCGACGAGTGCAATCTGAATCCCCACTCCATCAGTGAGCACACATCGCAGTAAGGGCAAGTGTCACGCACGATGAACTGTGGCATTACAATAGCAAGATTGTGGATCCCGAGTATGGTTCCCCCCGCAACAGGTTGAGTAGTCCCCACTGAAGGTTCACCAGAAGCATCTCCCTCAACGTCTTCTCCATGTGAGGATTGAGGCTGAAAGGGAGGATCGCGTTCATCTAAGGTGTGACGACCAGGCCGACGTACATTCGTTGTGCGGCTTTCATTCACGTCCTTTAAGAACTATTTGGGGAAAAGTCAGGTGATTCCCCTCCGAATCACGGCGTTAGCGCACCTCCATTACAATAGCGAACGGCACCCAGCATGCAACCCCCCAACAAACACCAACAGCGGATATCATCACAGTAGCCTACCCGTTAGTGAAGTGTTGATGTCACCCATCAACAAGCACCGAAGACCCAAACAGATAACGTACTTGGTTCACCGTGGATATCCAAAACGTGGAAAACATAAGGACGGAGAACAGAAGCATTGCACCCACCCATATGTCTCGAAGGAGCAAGGGCATCCGAGGAATCTTGAATTGCTTACCCCTCTGCACTGCTCCTTCCTGCCAGTGCCTAAGCATGAGTCGGAGACGCTCGGTACGGCTGGAATCATCATCACCGTCTTGGGCAAGTAGACGGCTATCGCGAAGCGTGAGTCGAGGGAGAACAACTCCAGCAATCACGGCAACTGATGGCCGTTTATCTCTGCTAATTAAATCTCCGGAGAGTAAACATACCTATACTGTAGAGTAGCATGGCTAGTTCGCCGATGCGCGTGGCATGCTCGATGTTAGGCTCCCCGTCTAACTGATAAGCCATTATCTGGCCCACGTATGTCGTACTATTCGTGGTTAGACTCGTGTCTCATATCAGATACGAACCAGCTTACGAGTAGAACAGGAAGGGAAACCTGTACATCATGTTCAACAACGTTCTCAGAGGATACATGTATCCACGCACCAGCCCATGAAGGCGCAAAGCTGCACGAGACATACCTTTCTGATGGGCTGCGGGAGGTCGGTGATAGCATTATAGATATTTTCTAGGATATCTATGAGTTTGTTTTGCCTATGGGTGTGCACTACGGGTGAGAAGGTCCTCGTAAACAGATCAGAAGCGCACCTATCCCCTTTCTGATTGACGTGGGCCTCCTCCTCGTGGAACCAGCAAGTCATCCACACAGTGATGACCAGAATGGTCATGCTGATTATGCAGAATTTACGAAACTGATCACCACCCAAGAAGCTGAAGATAGGGATCTTCGCAAGAGGTAAAAATCCTGCAGGTCAGGTGTCATGGGTGCGGTCTAGAGTCGATATCTCCATGGGAAACGTACCAAAGCCGTAACCAACAATGTTACCAGCTTGAGTCATGCGACTGTGCCATGCATTCCCTGCATTGAGTTGCTCCGGCGGTGTGATGTCTAACAAAAGATTTCTCAGTGACGCTTGCAAAGCGTTCAGGGCGAAGTCTAGGGCGTAGAACGCGACGACAGCGATCGCGATCGCAACGTTAGTAGCCTAGGTGCAGATAATGAACAGAGGTAACATGCAAAAGACGCAACGTTCTCACTTGCTTGCCACGTTCGGGGTCCCAGTCTCCGAACCCCCCACCATACAAGTCGACCAACAACCCAGCCATGCTCTCACAATACGCTAGCCCCAAAATTGCGGCGACAAGTGCCGCAGTTGAAAGGCAAATCCAATATCTGCGTCTGTATTTGGAAGTAGAAGAGTCGGATATTGCACCTTTATGCTGTTCAGTATACGGGGGGCGTCGAGTGAGGAGCGGCGTCTTTACCGATGAGCGGTTGAGCGACTAGCCCACTGATGGGACCCGCGAGCCATACAAGACTAGTAACCTGCTCGGATATGCCCAGCGATAACAAGAATGGTGTACCATATCTAGATATCGACGGGGACGGTTGCGGAAGGAAAACGAAAACAAGGCGCAGATTGACGCACCCTAGTTCAATGGTCCATGCAACTTGTGCGCCCGCCATCGAGGCGCTCAGCGTGAAGAGGTCCCACGTACTAAAGCGCACCCACTTGGGGTCGACATGAGGTTTCTTCCCACTGTCTGCTACGCTCTGGTACGATACGGCACCCGACTGACAGCCGTTGTCCAAGGGAGTCGTCGACGTTGTCCGTTGCCTGTAGCGCGTTGCAGGCCACGCAATCTGGGAGGTTGGGTCGGGGTCAGCGTCCGCGCCAAGTGGGATGGCCATGGTTAGAGACGGAGAGCCTGAGTCGAATAGCGGAAACAGGCCGTCCCGCATAACCCCTTGAACTACATAATAAGGACCTTCCTTATTCGGCATTCGCCGTAGTTTCTTCTATCCCAAATTAAGCCAAAACACTCCAGGCCAGATAATGTGGAGACACGTTGAGCTACACTATAAGAGACAGAAATGCAGAATGACAGAATGTACGACTAGTCCATGCAGCTAATCCGACAAACGTACCCCAAGTCGACCGTAAAGGGTACAGCACATGTACACGTACGACTTACACCAGACTAAATGGTTATGAGGGAAAGAGATATTCAACTACGTATCGAGGCAATCGATGTACCTCGCCGATGTCCATGTGGCGGCTCAGGTGGTGGAGGAGTGGGTTTGGACAAGAGATTGAATGGTAGTCGACGACCAATGGCAGCCGCCGTAGACGACGAAGCGCTACGTATGCCATTCTTTCGAGGTGGTTCGCGGAAGTGGGCAAATTGCAATGATGGTCCATTTAAACTCTCCAGTTCTTCTACGACCTTCTCTTCAGGACGGGGGGTATCAGACGACGTTGTCCGTGTCAGAATCGCGCCTGGTGTCAGCAGTGGCTGAGCAGAACGCGAGCTACCTGGATTTGTCCCTGCTCGGTTCCGCGAGGCGTCCGCCTGCGAAACTTGGGACGGCATTGGGGCGGAAGAGGGTGAACTTCTCAGTTGTGCAGCTGACCATGACGGTCGCAACCGTCTCCGGGGAGACGTCGAGCCAGTAATAGCCAATGAACTAAGTGCGGTGATATCGTCGCCGTTCGCAGATGGCCCTGCTGACGTGAAATTGGATGTAGGAACTACCTGTGACCTTGCATTGTCGGTGGAAGAAGTTTCACCGCTACCGCTTCGGTTCCGCCGCTTGTACTTTTCCATTTCATCGGCATCCCGCTCACGCATCCGGTCGACGATGGGGGACAAAAACGATGACTTGTGCGTTGGCGCATGGGGGTTCAGCAACATCGGTTGCGATGGCCCTGGCGAAGGCACCGAAAGAGTACCGCTGCTACTTGCGGAGGATACATTCTCCGGTCGCTGGGAGGAAGAATGGATGGCCGGTGTGGGCCGCGGCCAAAAATGTTGTGATGCTGAGGACGATAACGATGATAGACTCGTTCCTATAGTCCCAATTCCAGAACCATCTACATCTCCACTGTCGGTGGTTGTGGTTGCACCTGAACCGCTTCGCATGCGAACCCCATTCATTCCGGCATCGTAGTCTTTAATAGGAACAGGTGGCGGTCGTTCGAATCCTGCAGCAGTAACACCCCACTGGTGTCCCCTAGCAGCAGCTTGAGCATAAACGAGCCGTCGCGTCTTTCTGTTAGCCTCGAACTGCGTGCGCGCAGAATCTTGCAGTGTCTCCTTCGTGCTAAAACTGGTGCTCCAATGAGTACGCGTCACATGTCAGCTTCGAATGGCTTACGAATACGCGTAGTCGGACGGCGTGAATCCGTCGTTGTTACGCGCAATAAACTGACAGCCTCTCTCGATCAGCAGTTGCACAATCTGTGACAAGATTCAATTTATGAATTCAAGACACGGGATGCCGAAATCGAGCATACCGGAATATGACCCCACGCGCTCGCACTGACACAACGTTAGCGGACATTCAATTAAAGTATGGCAAAGGAATTACTAGTGAAGTGGCGTGTTTCCCTTGTTATCTGATAGATCAAAATCCGCACCCCAATCACACAACATCTGGGGAAGAGAAAGACGCAGATGGAGTAAGCTTCTCAAGTTTGAGGAATAAATCACGCGACCACACACACGAACAAGTTCTTCATTTCCTTTCAGCGCGGCCATATGCAGGGCAGTCTTGCCCTGTGAATTTGACCAATCGAGAATCCAAGGATACCGGTCATGGTACAGCCTGGCCATACGTATTGCGGCGCTCATGAGATCCGCCTGAGACGGACCAGGAGCATAAGGATTGGATGTTGGCGGTTTGAAATCAGCGAGCAACATCAGAATCGTGTTATTCTCAATGTCCTGAAGAAAAAAAAAAGCTTAGCCTGTGCGAAGGACAGGGCGTGAGGAAGAATACCCTGCTGAGTTCCTCGTCATCATGGCCAGCGGTAAGTAAGAACTCGAAGATCTCTTCATGACCAAGTACAGCTGCCCATGTCAGGGACGTATACCGTTTGAGAGTGGAATCTGGATTGCGCATGTCGGTTCGTTGAATGAGTCTTTTGACAAGAAAGAGATTGTTTTCTGAGTAGCGCACGTTAGTCAGTGATGACAATTTCTCGGCTAGTGACGGTTACCCTTGACGGCCTTGCGAAGTTTCGAGCTGGCATCTTTCTCTGCCATGAGAGAGAGACGCAGGATAGATGAGTAGACGTGATGCCGGTGAGGTGCTTTATGAACGGCAGGAAACAATTGCGGTACCTGTTAATTGACCACGGCAATTCAATCACGTGATACGAATACAGCCTTGGTGGATGTCCAAATAAAGGCAAAGAAAGTCATGGGCATCATGATCTGACAGCCCCTCGTACAAAAGCCAGCTGTATTAGCCCCATCATGCCCAAGGTCGTATCTCGATCGGCGGTCTCGTCTTCCACGGACGGCAAGTGGATTTCTTCAGGTTTCTCCTTGCTTGCTCCGTCCTCCAGTTGACTCCCCCACTTCAGCCAAACCAACGGCGTCAGCTGCTGCCGCACTCCGGGTATACTGTGAGTAGCCGGTCCTATGCCTTGGCTGTCCGATGTCGGTTCACCGCCTCTTTTTTTTCGCCCTTGCTTATGAAGACTGTATATGCGGAGAATTCATTGTACGTGTTCTACACAGATTTACGCGCTACCGGTGACGGTGATTCTGCTCTGCTCCGACAGCTCGTCATCGAGAAGAGCCTCGCAGCTTTACCACGACGACGTACGGATGGCGCGTACATAATTCGCTGTAGGGAAAACGAGACGGGGAAGGCGGTTGTATTCAAATTGAACGCAAGCACCTCTGCTGCTCCCGTGCTTGTCAAGAAGTACGTATACCATACAGTCACCCATGACCCGCAGATGCCGAGACTGTGGTCCCTGTAATTCGGAAATTGACTTGTTCGCAGGTCAGGGGCATATGAAAGGCAGTACAGATTCTCATGTCCTCGCTGCAATTTATTGGTCGGATACCAGTCCACGCCCTTGCCCGTCAAGTCTGGACCGTATTTGTACATCCTGAAGGGCGCCTTGACACACGCACAAGGACAGATCCCTAAAGACGCATTTGAGGGCCTAGAGGAATCCAACGATACCGCCTGACCACCACGTGTTGGGGAGAAATCTGTGTAATACATCGTCGAATCGACATCGCATTGACTATACTACGAGACTATCGTTCCCGCACTGTTGCTCTGTATAATGAAGTTAGCGGAGTGCTAGGAATGAGATAAAATAGAAAGGAGGGAGTGGTCGGCTCAGCTACCGTTGTAGTATAAGGTTCATAACGCACAGGTCAAATAGACTTGTACACTCCGATAGTGTGAATAATTTTGAAATCATCGCCGCCATGCAAAGACAAGATCGAACGTGAAAAAAAAGAAGACTACTCACCACATAATCCCAAGTCTGACCATCGTCGCAGAAGAAAACGATTCATCAAAACCGAGGTCTGTTTTTTCGTTTTGCCTTGCGATGCTCTGACAAACAGTCGCAAAGCTTGACCAAATACGCGCTCGTCATTGTCCGCCCAGACGCGCCTTTCTGTCCTCGAGGCGCAATCCGGAACGCTTAGAAATTACTCGTTCAGGAAATATCGACCACGATTGCCCGCCTGTAGCCAAGCGACGGTGGCTGGATTGTCGGCAACTTTGTGGGTCCCTATGGGTGATTGCATGCAAAATAGCCATACGAGGTAATTCCCGTCTCGTACAGGGTGCCTATGAACGACGATGGTGACAATCCATGTCGTTGCTCGCCTGCCGCCCTGGTTCTGCACGAGTATATATCCAGCACCCGCTCGGCCCATATGCTCTCCATCAGCGGTTGCACTCGCATTTCGTGACCAACGACATACACTCTAACATCTTTCAAGAACGCTTACTACTCTGAAATGGCCTACACCACATACGCCCACACCACCTCCTTCTTCCCCACGTCCCCTGCCTCGCCCAACGCCTTTACCATCTTCGCGCATGCTCAGAGTCCTCGCGAGAACTATGCCTTATATGAAGACCTCCGCCAGGTCTTTGGCAGCCACAACGGGCGTAAACAGAACGCGGGCTCCAGTTCGTTCAGGGGGTTGAAGAAGATTTTAGGGGGGATTTAAACTTCATTCGCACATGCCCTACCTTGAACCATATCTCGTGCCTTCCCGCCATCCGTCGGCGCACTTGCAGGGGGACGCTGGGTCTTGGAGAAATTTCGAGTCACCCGATCCGAGATGCAGCCGTCGTTGACATTCCCCTGTTTACTCAGCCCTGAGGCCTGACGCACGATGCCCGGAGCTCCCGATAGTCCGCATGCTCAGAGTATCAGTCAGTCTGTACCCGAGCAGCGAAAAGGGCGTTGAAATCCGACCATCTCCATCCCGATCACCGCTCTAGCCTAACAAAATACCCCTTCATAAATCGTCTATCTCGGTCGCGCACATACCAGTGCTTGAATCATGGCAGGATTGCCAGCGGAGGACAGGTCGCTGCCATTATGGTCTGCTGCGGTCGAGGTTATCTCCTCGTTAAGGGCGCAGAGGGGCACAGGGATTGACTAAAGAGATGAAGGGGATGCCAAGAGAAACTAGCCTTTCGTGGCTTAGCAACTACTGGATACGTAGATATCGAGTGGTTCCTCGAATACGCAAAGATACACTTCATTGCCTCATCCAAAGTTGCCTGATGGGAGTATCATTGTAAAAAAAAAAAAAAAAAAAAGTGTTGTTATTTGACGTTTCGGGTGTCATACTATCGATAATGAGTGTATACGTGCCTTATTGCGTTAGGACTGATCAATCTCTACTGTGTGCGGTGGCCACCATCAACGCTTCTCGTCGTGTCTTGATGGGCCAGAACATTAACGGCTGAGCTGGAAGATAACCCCCGTTGGCTGGTAGACGTGTCGTAAATTGGTCGTTGGGAATAGCGACGCCTCGCTCACCCGCCGGGGATTCTTTGTTCTTCCAGCCATCGGACACGGGACTGCGACGCAAGAAGCTGTCGACTTGGTGTCCATTTCCAGACCCATGCCAAGCTGGAAGCCCACACATATCTGACCAGTGAATACCAGGGACCCTTATCATGGGCTGGGGATGGCCGAACCCGCGAGGGAAACATGTGGCGAGCAAATGATCGCGCCCGGGTGACTGGCCGTGTTTCCACCCTGTCGAGTCACATGCGATCCTCCAACTCGACTCGACTCTGCTCTCTTTTACTTATTTATATATTTTAATGTTATTTCGCAAGTAAAAACTCGAGTCACGGACGAGTCGACGACCCACGAGGATCGGCAAGCAATGATGCACCGAGCCGGGGATGCGACACCGCCACCATAGAACTGCAGGTCCTTTGTCATGACATGTCATATGATCGAATATGGCATACGCGCACCGAATCTCCGTTGACTCCTTCGGAACAACAAGTCCCTCATATATAATCGCATTTGGCTGTCTCTCCAGGTAACCTCGTCTGCCATGTCCTTCCTTCGCTCAAACTCGCCTCCACCGCCGTTGCCGTCGCCCCAGCTCGTCCCAATCGCTCTCCCTTCCCCGCCGCCCCTGTCCAAGAAGTCCTCTAGAACTCGTCTGGCACAACAACACTCTCCTATCCATGCTGCCTTCATAGGAGACTCTCTTGTCCCAAAGACCCTCGTCTCTTCTAGATCTTATGACTGTCTGGATCGCAGGGCAAGGGCAAGCCTATTCGGTGACGACGACGATTTTGGCACTGGCAAACCATCGCTCCACAGACGGCTCCCCACACGCACGTCTAAACATATCACAGATCACCCGTCACCTCGCTGCCGCTCTCCTCCTCCAAGTACCACCGTCGTATCGCCGCCCCCACCCGTACCTCCTATCCCTACCTTTATGCTCGCACCAACCGACAAAAAGTCGGTCTTGCAGCCCGTGCACAAACAATCTATCGCTCACCAGGCTGTATACGATCGGTACACCCGTCATCGTATCGACGAGCGACTACCCCATTCTTCGAGGAAGTATTGCGAGCCCGCCCCTAATCCCATCACGTGCATGCGGCCCTTTTCCATGCACCACCCTCGGAGAGATTGCGAGGTCTGAAGCAGAGAGAAATAAGAAGAGAAGCAGAAGAAGAGGATATTAAAACTCCCTTCCAGTTCACCGCGGAGCCTGGGTCCCATTCTTCCCTGCTGCGGCACAGGTGTAACGGTCTTGTCCATTACCCTTGCGGTCGCTCGTACATGACCCGATACCCCTCCCTTATTTTTTTTCTTCCCCACTACCACCTTCCTTCCCTGCATCAACCGACACACTTCTGACAATGCAACCAGTCTTTCCTTCTCCTAATTTACCTCGGTATTATTAGCTCATCACTTTCGTTCTTCCCCCTCTGCCTCCGTGCTCTTTTTACTTAGTGTACCCGTAATAGGTGACCTCGATGACAGTAGTTGAAACACCATATGTTGTATTAGCATCCATTCCATTCATTCCACCATCATGTACGTACATACGCTCGATCGATTATCAAAGGTTGAAACATTTAGGTTGGACTCCGCGCGCCTGTCGTGGACATAGTGTCCTTTTACTTCCGTTGGGGGATCTCTCTATTGTAGTGAGCTCTCTCGCTTCAGTCCGAGCTAAACCGTTTCTGCCAGAAAGCGGGCCCAAGTAAGTTCTGAGGGATGCTCCCGACACTTCTGCTGAACTCGCGGACGATCGTGGCCGTGAGCATCACGACCCTTCGGCGCTGATGGTGGAATGGCAAATTGCTCGGATGACCAAGAAACACGTATTCTCGCCGAAAACCTTGACTTCCTGCCATCATGATGTTCCCCAGTTGTCATCGTAATGAAGCCGTGCACAATCAGCCAACCGAAAAGCGTATCGATCGATTTGATTAACACCCGGTGGAGGCGTAGTTCACCGTGACAATCGGAGAACGCCCGAATGTTCTCAGAACGATAGATTCGGCGGCAAAGTTGGCTGAGGTCACTAACCTTGTACGCCGTCGCCGGGAAAGATCCGGGAAAAAGGGCGTGGCGTAACAGACCAAAACCTCTATGCCTTCATAGCGCTTCGGTCCACGGCATATATGTTTTCCGGTGACGAAATTCCCATAAATATGCATATGGATTTGTTCAAGATAGTGCGACTACAGGACACGGGATAGGGATACAGGTCTATAACGATACGGTTAGCCAAACCCTATGGGAAAAGTCTGTGGAGTGAAATTGGATCCTACCAAATACACTTGAGAGTCCATCCGGCTGACGGGCGATGACACGGTGCATGCAGGTACACGCCATTGGCGCTCCATTAAACATTCATTCCTTGTGCGAGTCAGTGATAGAGGTGAAAGAAGCAGACAAAGTCTCAGAGTCCCATTCTTTCCGCCAACGTCCGATCTCCACTCAAATATGAATGGCTCAGTGCCCCTCGATTCCTTGCCCTCCCTCCCGCGCCTCTACTCCCTGACTCGTTTCGCCTGGAGAATCGTTCTCGGTCGCGGTCGCGGTCACGCTCCCTCTCCCTGTCTCGGCCACGCTCGCGCTCTCTTTCCCTGTCTTTCTCCCTCTCCCTGTCTCTTGGCCAGTCCTTCTCCCGATGCCGCTCACGATCGCGTTCTTGTGGGGAGCGCGGCCTTGTCCTCGCATCTTCCTCGATCTCCATCTTTGCATTTCCCTTCAGACGTGTGTCGGCGGGCGGTATGCGAGGTGAACGAGAAGACTCGTGTTTTATCTGCGGTTGCTGTGGCTGCGTTGGAACCTGTGGGTGCTTCGAAGAGTTTGCAGGTGGTGGTAAAGATGTGTTGGAGGGCGCAGGAGACATTTTGACGTTGTGATCAGCTGCAAGGCGAGGTTTTTTGTGCGCACGAGGCCCAGTGGGTGGAAGCTTCGAAAGGCCGTTGCTGGTGGACTGGCTCTGGGTCGCGTGTTGCGGCAAATGCGAGTAATGCTGTGATTGGTAAGATGGCTCGCGAGGAGGCACGGTATAGGGTTGGGAGTGTGCGTTGGCGTGATGCTTCGGTTTGAACGACGATTGGAAACTTTGGTATGACTTGTCGAGTTCAGTTCTGCGAAGTGCGAAATGTCAGAACTATGCGACCAAACGCAACAAGTTAAACATCTTACGACAACGTCGTGATGACCTGATGCGATTCTGTGTCAACGCGACGATGAGCAGATAAGTAGACAGGGATAATGAGCACACGCACCTCGCAGTGCACTCTCGAGTCTTTCGACCACATGTCTAAGACCCTTGACCTCCTCCTTCAGTTTTCCTGTCTCGCCGCACCTCAGTATCTCATACAACTCGTCATTCTCTTCCTGAAGGACCCGTATGCGATGTGTCAATGCCGTATTGACCGTGCTCGAGTGGGGCGAACCGGTAGTGCCACCGGAGCCTGCGGCTTTTGCGAGATGGGGTAAGAGGATTGATACGATACTGGGTGGTAAGGGGATGGGGTCTGTCGTAGACGGCCGTGGCGGGTGCTGTATGAGGTACTGCCGCAGTCGTTCGACCTCGTTCTGGTAATGAGAAAGGGCGTTCGGAACAGAGCAACATCAACATCCAAAACGCACGACGGTTTGAGGGATATATAAACGAATATGTACGTAGGATCATGTGAATTGAACCCGCCTGCAGAGGTCTCAGAGGGCTCATGGGCACGACGTGGGCAGAGAGGGGGGATACGAAAGTAAAAGAATCAGGCCCTCACCGTCAACTCAGCAACCTGCGCATCTCGTTTG
Source organism: Pisolithus thermaeus (assembly GCA_024663475.1). Taxonomy (NCBI): domain Eukaryota; kingdom Fungi; phylum Basidiomycota; class Agaricomycetes; order Boletales; family Pisolithaceae; genus Pisolithus; species Pisolithus thermaeus. The sequence continues at coordinate 139,026 of JANFAF010000133.1, read as the reverse complement.
CGCAGCGCAGCTTCGAGTTCAATCTCTCGTCGTGTAGGCAGTGGGGGTTGTGATCCGTCGTCGTCCATCTACTCTCTAGAGTGCAATGTGGGGGAGCGGGTAGAGGGAGCGACAGCGCAGGGTCTGTTCTCCGCCGTTGTCTTGTCGTCGGATAGGGAAGCTCGTAAGCGCTGTAAAGACTCCCACACCGTTGCTGTTGCTGTTGTGATATTGCCTGCGGACGAGCAAACAGACGAGCGGTTGTGTTGTCGTGCTGTAGTAGTAACGCGTGAAGTGGACGCTTCCTTCTGTTTTGGGGTGACATGCCGTGCCCATGCTCCAAAGTGGCGGCGACTTGCAACAAATTTACCTATTCACTCTACACTCGACCGGGGCTTTATAACAAAATGCTCCAAGCTCGCGTGCCACTGGTCGTCTAAAAAGGTCCCTGCAATGGAGAACACTGCAACCGAGCCTGCTATCGGACTTGCTCTATTACAGAACAACATGGACCCTCTCTGACCCTGAGATCTGGGCTGGCAGAAGACTGTTCAACCCACCCACAGCCTCACCCGTCTGAATAAGTTGGTTATATCTCCCGTATTGTCCCACATGGCATATCGTGCAGCACGTTTGACGATCTCCCGTGAAAAAGCACGCATGGCTGCCTTTTTTTTTTTTCTTGCTGGTCTTCCGTAGGAGCTCTTTCAAAATCTAATGACATCCCTTTCGCCGCATCATGTAGTACGTAGTCCTGCTCAACACGAAGTCTAGATTGCTGGTGGAAATCTCTACTGTCCAGTAATGGGCAGGTTAGGGGCACTACGAAAATGGAAAACGACTTTGTATGCGATCCACAAGTCAAAGCAACTTGTGTCTTGCCTTCATCCCACTTCAATCCATGGACACCAAGCTAAACGACCTCGCATCCCGTGTGGTAGAATCTAACCGAGGCCGCGACGAAGTGGATGATGATGATGCCATCTTCGCTGAACTAGAGGCCGAGATCGAGAACGATGAGAATGCTGCATTCCGTGAACGGGGTTTGGAACAACTTAGGCTCCAGTGAGTGCAGCGAGATTTTATATTCGGTTATCATAACTCAACTCCCGTGCGGAGGGCGGACAAGCTGAAACATATGCAAGCCAATGCCTACGGTACTTATTCAGAAATCGTGGATGAGAAGGAGGCAGTTCGCATAAGTGCGTGAGTCGATGCAGGCAATCTTTATTCTTACTCTCTTAACCGTCCGTCAAAACAGACACGAGCCGCGCTGTGTAATTCATTTCTACCACAGTAGCTTCAAACGCTGTGAGATTATGGACAGGCATCTCGCCGTGAGGAATAACAAGCCCTTCTATGATTCAGGCTAACCAGGTTAAACGATCAAGAAACTGGCGTCGAAATACTCAGCAACGCGTTTCCTTCGCGTCTTCGTGGAAAACGTTCCGTGGCTTGTGCAGCGGCTGGGCATCAAGGTTCTTCCTTGCGTCATCTCTTTCGTGGATGGTGTGACGAAGGATCGGTGAGCATTATCGCTTCCAACGTTCTTCAAACCCCAAAGCTCACCTGCCGATCTCAGGCTTATAGGATTCGAAGAGATAGGAAACAGCGACGTCTTTGAGACTGCTGTGCTTGAACTCAGGCTTTCTCGGAGCGGTATGGTGGTAGTTGACGATGTGTACGATGTTCACTCACTCGTTCCAGGTGTACTACAGAAAGCGGCAGACCAATTGGGGGCTCTATCTTATTCTATTTCTCCAGCGAGCGGAAGAAATTTGCGGACGAGGACCACTGATGACGATAATGTTTTTGACCTGGATGATTAGGGATTTTCTGTAGAAGAGCTTCCTAATTTAGCATCCTTATATGTTCACACTCGACACTTGCGTCACTTGTCACTGCTACTAAGTATCAACCATGAAGCTCGTCGGCAAGTATATCGATAGAAGAAACGGATCAGTGGGTGATCTGGTATGCGATCACCATTTCTTTTTCTTACTGTTGTAAGGGACATGTCACGCTCCGTCCCGAAGATGACGAGGACATATGGCACCTGTATAACCTCATCCAACAGGATGATCTGGTCAAGGCTCCTGCCATTCGGTGCGGCTTCACTTCTTTTTCTGTCAGTGAAAAGTCACGACAACCTGGTACGCAGCCGTGTACAGAACGTATCTGCGACAGGATCCACGGAGTCTCATCGTGTCAAGCTTAATCTGAAGATTCAAGTGTCAAGGGTGGAATATTCGTCATCCGGTGGTGGGCAGCCATCTTCTTCCGAGAAAACAAGCCAAGGATCCAGTTCAACTCCCAACGTGCAATCCACCGCGACCCTTCACATATCTGGCAAAGTGGTATCCGAAAACCAGTATGTAAGACTTGGCGCGTTCCACACCCTCGATATTGAAATCAATCGAGACATCCGAGTCGAGAAGTCGGAGGGCTGGGATAGTATCGCTCTCTCTCGCGTCGAAGAATCTTGCGTGCCCGGGCGGGGTGCAGAAGTCGGCGCCGTTGTGTATGGGGAAGGCAGCGCGGCTTTCTGCTTGCTATCGCAGCATCTGACGCTGGTTACCCACCGAATATCGACACCCATACCTCGCAAGGCGTCTGCTTCTGGCTCGTCACAGTACGAAAAAGCAATGACCAAGTTCTATTCCATGGTATACGATGCTTTTTTGCGGCATATTCCGTTTGGGAACCCTAGTCTTCGGGCCATCGTCTTTGCTAGTCCGGGATGGGTAAGGGAATCCGTTTATACATGGATGACCAACGAAGCTAGTCGAAGAGGGGACAAGCTTCTGGCCAGATCTTTGCGGGAGAAGACCCTCAAGGTTCATGTCAGCAGTCCTCACGTGCACAGCCTTATGGAAGTTTTGAAAAGCCCGGAGGTGTGGCCTGCATCACGGATGGTCTTCGAATACACTTCACATGCAGGTTTCCATAGATCGTTGCTCAGTTAAAGGAGACGAAGTTTGCTCGCGAAGGAATCGTTCTAGACAAGTGAGTTGTGTGTGCTATGTTCACTTGGCCCCTCCGGCTTATTCGGTACTTAGGTTTTTCAAGATGCTGGCGTCTGACGAAATGCGCGCATGGTACGGTCCTGACCATGTCTGTCTAGCGGCGGACCGTGGGGCTGTTGGTACACTTTTAATTTCCGATGAGCTATTCCGGTATGACCTTCTTCGATGTCTTGGGTAATGTTTGATTATTAACACTAAGCACAGGTCCAGCGACCCGAAAACAAGAAAGAAATTCGTGTCATTGGTGGAAGGCGTGCAACGCAAAGGTGGAGAGGTGGTAATTTTTTCCAGTATGCATGAATCAGGGCAACGTAAGCTCCTCGTTCAAGTGTGCTATTAACGTCTGACAAATATCACAGAACTCAACCAGCTAACGGGTATTGCTGCCATCCTGACCTTCCCTCTGGATGTGGAAGTCGTAGAGGCGGAAGAGAGGGAGGCAGCCGAAGAGGCCGAGAAAAATAAACAAGAAGAAAGTGAGGGGAAAGTCGGCTGACATGGTATGGGCCCTCGCAGGGGATTTTCAGACGCCTGTCATTAGTCGTTGACAAATGATTTCAAGTATGCCAATGTACTAGGATGATCTTGTTGTAATTGTACGTTCTAATCTCCGTACTACTCACCCTGTAACTGATTCTTTACAATACGCTTTTCATACGCTTCCCAACCGGCGGTTTGGTACCTCCGCGCCTGCTCCTTTACTTTTTCAGCATCGATATTATGGCCGGTTCCAATGATGCCTCTGCCAACGATTATCACATCACATCCACACCGAGTCACTACCTCGGTCGGTGTCCGATACTGCTGTCCCATCGTATCGCCCTTAGCATCCAATCCAACACCGGGAGCGAGGATCAAGAAATCCTCGTCAACGGCATTCTCGATCCCAGATAAGCCTATACCCTCCATGCGATGTTGCGCGATGAAACCTATGACAAAGTCTCGGTGTGCCCGGGCCATACGGACCGCGTCGACCGTGTAACTTCCTGTTGTAAGCGCACCTCTCGTGCTCATTTCAGCGAGGAGAAGCAACCCTCTTTCCTCTTGTAATTTCATGCCTACTGATGCGAGGCCCGTAATAATTGAGGGCCCCGGAACAGGATGGGCGTTGACAATGTGTGCCCAGCTAGATATTTTGTAGAGGCCATTGGAGTATTGCAAGGCAACGGTGTTACCTAGGCCCCCCATCAGGGTGTTGTAGTACAGCACTACTGAAAAACTATACCGATATCGGCGAACTTCCTGTCTTCAAAAATGAGGAAGTTATGTTCTCTGCTAAGGTGTTGCAATCTGGTCGTTACGCCAGGGTTCCAGTCCTCGAGGATGTCGATATGCGTCTTCTCACCAAGGCTCGTAAGTACAAGGGCCAACTGCAGAACGAAAAGTGATATGCCTTTATGAGACAGACGTATGGTGCGACAACCTCGATGATATCGAAAAAGTCTTTCGTCGTGGTGACATCGACGCTTACAGCGAGGTTAGACTTTTTCGCTTCCATACACTGAAGGAGGGCTCGAGTAGCGGGATTAGAATGCTTCGTTGCCCGATCCTTGTAGCTTTGAAGATGAGGAGCTGGCATGGTCGCACGAGAGTAGTGCTTGTGCGATAAGTACAGTTGTAGTGAACCAGCGTTTTTTTTTTTCAGGTGTTGATTAGATCAAGTTGTACCAACCAACCAAGCAACTGGTTGACGACTGTCTTATGTCTACAACAACAAGTCGAGACCGCGAGGACGACGACGCACAGTTTCGTTCACCGAAGCGAGCCAAAGTAGAGGATCCATCTCTCACTGATGTCGATGAAACGAACGATGCCAGTACTGCCAGTACTGATACAAGCTGCACCGATCCCAGTTGCATCCTACCACCTAGCCACGTTCTTCTGCGCAACCGGCTGTCAAGCCCCTCTTCCTGCACGACTCGTCAGTTATTAGAAAGTGATGTCGGTATAACGGAGTATGTCAGTCGGGATGTTCCTCCAATCTGCGGGATCATCAAGCAAAGGTACGACGCCTGTTGGCCTTTTGTACACGGCTCATGGGACCAACCAAAGGTTTACCGACTTTTTGGTATTCGAAGTGGACCAGGACCATCAAGTCGTGCATCTCAAGACTCTCGACAAGCCGCCGCCCTCTAAAAAAGACCAAAAGCACCTGTCTCTGGATGCCTCCGCTGAAGTACCGTTGGAAACAGGAGCTTCATCCTCGACGACGGCGGAGAAAGATGACGGAGAGGTTATGAAGACCACAGAGCCCTCTCAGATTATCCATGCAAGCAGTTCAGTCAGTTGTATGTCTATCTCATCAGATCAAGAAGCCTGGGGTGATGCTGTGGTCTCCTCGCTATCGCCATATTTCTCCGACGAGTCAATTGCACAGCTCCGGAAAACGTTCCTCGAGGGTCCTGAATCTGGCCGAGTGAGTGATAATAAAGAATCTCCACAATTCGACAATGGAGGGGTCAGTGCAGAGCAGGCACCGTCTTCCGAGCAGCCTACCCAAGGGAAGCAAGACCGGAACCGTCATACACGCTCGGAAAAGGGAAAAAAACGAGGAGGCCGCGGCGACCTTTCCAAGAGCGATGTAACAGGTCATTACAGAGTATTCAGCAATGTAAGTGCAAGTATGAACCCTCCTGCATAGCTCTGGCACCTACACAAATTCTAGCCCATTAGCTCCAAGACCGATAGGACAGCTGTACATGTGAAAGTTCGGGAGTTATTCAAAGGAGGCTTTGAGACAGAGACGGAAGCTCCCAGCGACCAGGGATCCAGAATCATTGTCATGTGGTCGAGACAGGGCCGGGGGCGCGGAAAAGGAGGGGGGAAGAGTGAGAGCTACTTACTCTTTTCTGCTGAACGAGAATTCTAAAACCTCGACAGCGCCAGGGACGCGACCTGCTCGGGGTGAATTCCCTCCGTATATTCACTTCACGATGCAGAAGACCAATCGGGATACTCAGGACGCACTAGCCTATCTCTCGCGCACCTTGCACGTGAACGTAAAAGACTTCGGAGTGGCTGGAACAAAGGACAAACGTGGTGTTACAGTTCAACGAGTCTCGCTGCGGCGCGGCAACAAAACGGTGGAGGATATTTGGAGAGCCAGCAATCAAGTTGGCCGTAGATCCGCTCGCGATGCCCTTTCTCAGCGTGGTGATCATGGAATCCGCATTACTGACATGTGCTACCGCAAGGCCGGGCTTGAACTGGGCATGCTGAAGGGCAACGAGTTTGTAATCACTCTTCGGTTAGCTCCTCTTCTTCCGCATGCACCAATTGTCTCTCGTCTCAGAAAATTGCTAGGAGTCTGCAAGCCGATGCACCTGATAGTGTAGAGCGAGTGATGGACAGTCTGAAACACAAAGGCTTCATAAATTATTACGGTATGTGTCTTTGAGGAGTGGTTATGCCAAAGTTAATCTTTGCCAGGCATGCAACGCTTTGGAACCGCCGCAGTCCCTACACATACTATAGGATTGGCCTTGTTGAAGTCAGACTGGCATAAAGCGGTGTCGCTGATCCTCCAAGTGCGACCCGGTGAACATCCCGATGTCATCCAAGCCCGCCAGGCCTGGCTTGTTGATCGTGACTTAGACCGCGCTCTTTCTCTTATGCCAAGACGTGTTGTGGCAGAGAGATGTATTTTGGAAAGTTACAAGAAACAGGGCGGGGAAACCAGAAATGCACTGGGAGCACTTTCAACAGTGAGTGCGGGTTACATGAATACAAAGGAATTTACACGCTGAGAACATACGAGATTCCCCGCAATCTCAGGCTCATGTACATCCACGCTTACCAATCATATGTTTGGAACGCTGTAGTATCGGAGCGTATCCGCATCTATGGCTGCGAAAAGGCAGTTCCCGGGGACCTGGTATTCGAGGAGGAAGTAGCTCCAAAAAGCGATGACGGTGATGAAGAGATGAACGATGGTATGATACCAGATGAAACTACTGACCAACAAGGTAACTCCATGTCTGATCGACTGCCACTGCCGTGCTCAAGTATGCTCTCAGGTGCTCAGAATTCCCGACCTAAGAAAAAGCAGTCATGGGTGCCACCGAAGATCATCACGCTCACGACCGAGAATGCTTACAAGTACTCTATCTTTGACGTGGTAATGCCACTTCCTGGAAGAGACGTCGCTTATCCCGGTGGTTCACTTGGTGAGCGTTACCGAGAATTCCTCAAGAAAGATGGGTTGGATCCAGATAATTTCCTCCGGAAACAGAAGTAGGTTGACTCTGCTAGCTGCGTTGCTTTAGGCTGACTTGTGAATGAAGGGAGTACACCCTCAACGGATCCTATCGAAAGATCCTCCAGCTCCCAAAAAATTTGTCGTGGTCCATACTTAGATACACGGACCCTGACGTCGCACTCGCACAGGCCGATGAGGACAAGCTCCTCGGATTTGATCCACCTAGAGTAGTGGAGGATGGGAAATTCCTTGCTCTGCAACTTAACTTGACGTTAGGAACGGCGGCGTATGCCACGATGGCTTTACGGGAGCTCACGAAGACAGAGACGAGTTCGCATTTTCAGACTGGGCTTACACATGCTTCTGAAGACCAACAATTCCGTGGCACTACGGCCACGGGACAGGACGTGTCTTCGTATGACGTTGAGGACTAGTACAATGGCCGAAGGAGTTGTGTACGTATTTACCCGTGCCTTAGCGATCTACATAAATTAGAGGTTCAGCCGCAGTAAGGTACACGGGGCTTGTGAAACCTAAGCTGGTGACGGTGGCCCTCGTGGCAAAGTTTTGCTCAAATACCAAGTTGCTTTGCAGCGACCGTACTGCTACCACGCAGAATCGTTTCCTCGATATGAAAAAGGTAGAAAACATCGTATTTCTTTCCTTGGTGCTAGATCTATTTGGTACGTCGGCCTCGGACGAACTTCAGGCGATCACTGACTCTCCTGGACTGATCGGTTCATCAAGCATTTACAATTCCTCTTCCATTATTTCCTCGAATTATTGAGTGGTATACTGTGGTACGTCCGCAGAAACGAAAACTTTACGACAGACCACTATTTTGACCACGCCTCAAGAGAGAAAGTTCGGACCCACGCAACTTGCTGCCACGAACATTGGAGTTTGTCGCATGGCTCAGAAGCTTATTCTACGAGCCACCTAGCAATCCGCAGAGATGGGATGTGGTGTTGCTGGGTAAGCATTCGTTGCCTGATATGCCAGTGTGAATACAGGGTGACCACAGGTGTGCAGGAGGACTGATGGGTTCAATATTTTCGTACGTACTCCAGTCACTACATTGTAGAGCGAAATGCTAGTCTACGGACACTTATTGTGATGTAGCCTTCTCCAGTTCCTCGTGTCACCGAGGATTGGCTCACTCTCCGACAAGTATGGGCGAAGGCGGGTCCTCCTCATTACGATGGTTGGGAATATACTGTCTGCATTGGTGTGAGCTGCTTGCAGGTTCATCAATGACAATGTTACTAAGGGATCTTACGAAGGTGGCTTAAGTCGACTACCTTTGCGACCTTCATGCTTTCCAGGATCATCGGAGGACTCAGCGAAGGCAATGTCCAGATTGCTACGTGAGTGACCCATGTATTCAATATTGTCACCTACAGCAATCATTTTTTAGAGCAATCCTTTCGGATGTAACGACACCCTCTCAACGCTCCAGGGCACTCGCTCAGGTCGGCATTGCGTTCGCAATATGTTTCTGCATCGGTCCTCCCATCGGAGCGTACTTCGCATCCCGGCCTCTCCCTGCCTCTTTACACACTATGGGGGTGGAACTGAATATCTACGCCGTGCCGGCCGCGGTTACCATTGTATTACTCGTGATAGAGACGGGGTTTTTACTTCTTTTCCTGCCAGAGACCCGAGGCCTGCGCCTCAATACCGCGCGTAAGCCTATCACAGACCAATCTTTCCGAAGTCCGAAGGAGCGTCTTTCCCAACCAACCTCGGAAAAACGCTTAAATTTGCTCAAAGGATTGCGCCGTTTCCACTTCTTTTTTCTCAGTGTATTCTCAGGGATGGAATTCACACTCCCATTTCTTACTTTCGATTGTAAGTCAAAAAAGTTTGATCCCGGGAAAGTTAAGCTAAATTTCCTACCCAAGTATTTGACTGGAGTAACAGTCAAAACGGGGCACTCATTGGATCGATTGGCATATTAAGCGCATTGCTCCAAGGAGGGTACGTGCGTCGAGCGACCGCCAAAGTTGGGGAAGGCAGAATGGCCAGGCGGGGGATCTTCACTTGTGCTATCGGCCTCATTCTCTTGTCTCTAGTCCCCCATTTTGTCACTACATCCCCTACCACTGCCATCAGGTTACTTCAGGGCGCTGCTGCCTGCCTTGCCTTCACGTCAGCAACGGTCGTTAGTTCCCTGACGTCGTATGCATCCTTGCAATGCGACGAGAGCATCGATGAGGATACGGGAAAACCCGTAGGACACCCTCAACTCGCAAAAGGTACTGCATTAGGCTTGTTCCGCTCTTCTGGTCAGCTGGGCCGTGCCATAGGGCCACTACTTGGTGAGAACAATGAGTCGTGATAGGGACCCGTGCTGAAATGCTCCGCTTATCAAGCTTGTGTCTCCTACTGGACATGTGGGCCATCTGCTACCTATGCCGTCAGCGCGGCGGCTATGATGGCACTGTCGTTGTCGACGACGTCGTTGCCTGCAAAACCGCGCATGGGGTTGGCAGCGTAGGAAAACCCGATGCAAATTTAGGTCATGAGAGTACGTAGCTAAGTAGTACTGATGCAGTACCATAGCATAAGTAGATGCTCTGAGAATACCTTTGATGCATAAGGAAGCACATAATAAGATCAAAGGGTAACGGTCGTGAGGGCCTGAAAAAACAAAGCTAATTACAGTAAAGTTGAATTCTGCAAGAACATACGTAGAAGCCCGACCGTCCCACAATGTTAGCTGGAGTAATAGCAGTAGACGTTGCTTATAGTAAGGTAGATCCTAACGAACGCGGACAATGATAACTATGACTCGACATCGGCGTCGAACAGCGCGTCGGGTATGCCACCGTCTGTATGGGGTTGCAGAGAGTATGAGCTTCCTTCACAAAATTCAGGATCACCTGCTCCACCTAAGCTTGGCCCCGTTCGACTGGCGCCGCGGGCCTTCTCGGGGGGGAGGTCAAAGGTCGGGAAAAGGGAAGGTTGTGGTGGGGGACTGCGGGGAGGTAATTCCACTACTTGGGATTGGGTGAAGATAGCTGGAAGGAAGAATAGCACTCCTCGCGACCGCTGTTGCCTGCTGCGGTGGCGCAAGCGGGTAACAGCTGCGTTACCTGTATGAGGGGAGATCCATGTATTAAGTCGGTCCTTCAGACGGCGCACAGCGTCGTTGAGAAAAGAACCTCCTCGGTGTCCCGCAGAAGGGAACGCATCAAATGAAGAAACATCGGAACAAGATGCAGGGGAGTTTGGCCGAACGTCGAAAGGCAATGGAAGAAGAGACACGTGTTCTTCCAGTGGTGACTGCGGCACGGAAGTCGCAGGTGATGGTGGCTGAGTCGAAACGGCAGATGAGGGAAATGAAGACCATCGCATATCCACATCCCAGCGACCATTACGTTGAATCCATCTGGGCAGTAAAACTTCGTAGCCCCCGATCCTCCTCAAGCCGTAGCTCCTTGGTTTGCTCGGCATGACGAGTCGATAAACACCCAAAACCAAGACAAGCAACCCAACCCAGAGTAAAACCTTTCCCCACTGGCCCAAAAATCCGATGAATGCGGCATCGTCTGCATGCCAGCTGCTTCCGTAGAAGTGTGAAAAGAATGAATGCGGTGCCTCGTTTTCTTTCGCGTTTTTCCCGTAAAGCGACTTTGGCAAGATGCGAACGTCAACGGGTTCACCGGGTTCTGAGGGGTGGGACGAAGTATAGAGGCTATACTGTGCTGAGAGGAACATTGGCCCTGTGGAAAACATGACCGTTGGGTAATTTAGGATCCAGGAGTGGTCGAACGTGACAAGGTTGTGGATCGTCTGAGCGAGGAAGGGATGTCTCTCTTCAGCAAACATGAGGTCATTGGAGATACCGACGGGGATCGTTTTCGGCAAGATGACGGAATAAACGAGTAGCGGGTCGAGAGGCCGTAGACAGCCTATGTCGAGGTCTAAATATACGCCACCGTAATGGTGGAGCACAAAGTAACGGATAGCGTCAGCGCGTTGGATGGTGAATTGGTAATTATCAAAGGTGTCGAGAAACCAAGCGTAATGCTCTGCGATGAACTCTCTGGAACTGGCATCTGTCCAGAGCATATAGTCGCTGTGAATAGACAACAAGATAAGAAGAGCGAGGGAACGGCATGGCAAGGGACGTACTAGTCGGGCATCATTTCGCGGCATGCTTGAGAGATGCCTTTCCAGCGAGACGGAAGGGTTTCTGACTTCCAGGTCTGGTGAAGAATGCGAGGTATGCGTTCGACCATGCCATGTTGCGATGCGTTCCATCTCGTCGTGTTGTCCAACACAGGAACCTCGAGTTCAGACAAATACGCGGCAGCATTGATGGCGAGGTAGTATGAGACGGACGAGAGAACGAGGACCGTTCCTAGTAAGATAAGGCCGAGAAGGACAAGGGCAAGGTATATGACGCGTTTCTTCGCCATGAGGAGACGAGGGGAACCTGGTGGCGAGGGATTGAAAGCTATGTAATACTTGGTGAATATTAATTGCTAGTTGTAGAAAACCTAATCCAAACCGGTGTTTGCTACTATTGTCACTACACAAGCAACTCTGTTACTCCATCACCCTCACTGCCGATGCCGTCGCATCTTCATAGCCCCGTCGGTCGCATTGGTAGGGAGAATATCCGACTCACATGGAACTGTACCGCAGGTATAGAGTCACGAATGGCAGAGCCCGCTTCCCATTGTTCCCCAATCACCGCCAAACTTTTCAGCGCTACCTCCCAGTCCCGACGGGACCAGTCTTGACCCCGCCGGGCACCTCGACCCTCATATGGCTTCGTCAGGAACACTTCCACTCTTGGGTTCGATCGTGGACGCGGCTTTTTGCTGTCCAAGTATTCCACGCAATCGGATGCCGTCCAGAGTGTCATGTGCTTCCGAGCGTATGATGGCGCATGTCGAGATCCGACACCACCACCCCCAAAGCTCTGGACCTCCCCATGCCCTACAACACTGACCAGATCCAGTAGTAGCAGGGAGAAGTACTCAATGACTTGCAGATGCAGCAGGTCCAGGGCGTGGCTCGGCCGAACTACTTGTGCCATCGCGGAATCATCATCAACGTCCATGCCATCGTCATCCGGCATTGCCGTAGGCGCATCCGGTTCCTTGGATTCGTTACTGTAAACGGGGTAGTAACCGCTGAACGTCTTTGCTGTTGCTTGACCAAACACTGCAAATGCTATGTCCCGGCTGCAGAGAGATCCCCGGTGAGGGAATATCGTCGATATACCTGTCATTTATTTTCATCGTTATCAACGTCACACTCCGTCTTCTTGGGACATACCAGCACTTTCCGCTTCCACCGCAAGGATCTTATCTTTGCTACACAAAAAAGTACGTCGTTGGCGGAAGAAATACTGACAGCAGTCAAGTATGAGACTGTCGTTTGTCCTTTCTATGCCAAGGTCCTGTGCAATGCACTGTCAGTGATCATCCTCGCCTACTTCATAGGAACTCCACCTCGCCAGGTTCCCTCTTTTTCCAGTTTCGCGAGGCCTTGCATGTCTCCTCGAGGGCTTGGCCTTTAACGGACCTCCTCTCTTTTACCTTCCTTAGTAGCCATGTTGACGCTCTCCGCGCAAACCAGGAGAGCCCGTCGCGGTTCTTCTGGCTGCGGTGGGAATGTCACACGTAGCAAAACGAATGAATGCCTCTTATGCAACGTACCTATCAAGTTCGTAGATTACCACACCCGGGATGATCAATACCACGGGTAAATCCCGTTGCTCGATTTCTGAGACGAATGTTTGTAGGACGTCGAGAAATTCGAGCAGAATATTCGTATCTACAACAATAATTGTAGATTGTTCAGAAAGCGCCTCCTACATTGGCATGAGTGCATCTCAGTCTCAAGAGGTCACCGGTTGGGTGCATACCTGCATCTCAACATCAGCGTTGGCGATGTCGTCGATCCTCTTCAGGGTGGCATCGAGCGCGGGTATCTCCTGTACTGCATTAACATTGTTCGACATCCTGAGAGGGGGCGTTGGACAGAGTCGGGGTTATCCCACGTACGTGTTTTAGCGACACCTTACCCGTGAAGGACCATATAGGAATTGGCGGACAACATCGTCAGAGAGACGAGGAACTTTCAGTTTAGTCGGTCGGTCCGATGGACGTTTCGTTCCAAGTCGCTTCCGCGCAACCGAAACTACCGGGTACAGCGATCACGCAGTAAAACTGTCTATTCAATGGCAATGGCTTGTTGGATAAACTTTGCAATGTAATACAAATGACATGTAGTAGCGATAGTAATGCTCATCAAATAATGTGATGGAATAAAGATGTTCGATGACCAGGACCAGTGATTAATGAACGATTGGTGTGGGTGACACTCGGTCTCACACTGCAAGAGCGAGTTTCTTTGTTGCTGGTGTACCATCTTCTGGCACTGCAATCGGTGATCCGTTCTCATCGTCAACCTTCCGCTTAAGCATTGCACGTTTCATGTCGGGTGAAGCTGAGTGGGATTTGCACGGACCTGTGGCCGTGCTTCTTGGCGGGGTAGAACGCAATGTAGACACCTCAGGAGTTCGAGATCGACTACGGCTGGACCCATCGTTGCGCAGACGAGCAGCCAGACTAAGTGCCGAAGTCACAGCCTCGGAATGACATGTAGCATGGTAGATCTACATAACGAAGTGAGCAACGAAGATTGCAAAGCAGAAGAAACGTGCACTACCTTGTCATCCTTTCTAACCGCATTTCTCCACACCCACTCTTCGTCATCTTCCAGGAATTCGGACTTCATACTTTCCTTACATATCGGACAATATATTGATTTGGCTTCATCACCCGGTGGAACCACAACAAATTGGGCACGAAGCTCCGCATCTCGCTGAGCTGCATCCACAACTTTCTTAGAAATGGATCGCGGGCCATCGACCCGTCCCTTGCCTTTCGCATCAACTGTACCCTCCCTGGTCCAATCCTAGGTATCCATTAGCTGGCATCCCAAATAACTAAAATTCCGAATACGCACCTCCGGGCTGACGAACCAACACCTGCTGCGTCCGCGGCCAACATTTTGTCCCACTCCACTATTCTGTCTAAAGTGCATGTCCAAGTGATCGTCCATTTGCTTCTTACCGCAGGAGTCATCGGTGAACCTCAATCCGCACTGCTTACATTGCACGGGAAGTCTGCTATACAAGAGATCGACAGCAGACGAGCGTTTTCTGAGAAACAGGTCAGTCACCTACAGGCACCAAGAAAGAACTTGTGTTACTCACTTCAGAATATCCGCTGTAGTGAGCTTGACCTTCTGTGACAGGACAACTTTCCTATATGAGCGGCTGGCGTCTCTACGGTAACCAACAGTATCTGTTACAGGAGGTTTGACTTCGTGCAGGCGATCCGAGGATGATGCACCGCCCCCGGAGACGACCCCTGCTTTAAGCAAGGCATTATACAAGGTTGCTAAGTTAGTCGTGGGGGGTGGGGGTGATGAGGTGCTAGACGAGGCCATTGGAACGAGGACAGATACATCAATCGGTTTGGGCTGTTCAGACTGATAAGAATAGGTGGGGTGAGTCGCAGGAGCTCCATGGCAGTGAGTATATGAACGAGTAGTGGACTGGGTTGGATGCGTGGGGTAAGACGAGGGCAGGGGCTGTACCTGGGGCGCTGTACGTGTAAGTGACCTTAGTTGATTAAGTATCTGTCGTAATTCGTCTTGAGAGACGCCGGCTTCCACTAGATTACGAAGCTGGCGGCCGTGCATGAGCATCATACGTGAGACAAACTTATAACACCTTACCTGGTGCAGAACCTCAATATGTTTCTGAGCTGTGACATCCCAAGGATTGGCTTGAACGGCTCTATCTTTCTGGCCCAGAGTGAATTCAAGTTCGCTAAGTACCTGCGCTTTCGAAATGGTGTTGAGGTAACTTTGAGACGAAGCCTTGGAATTGGATGAGCGACGGTGTGACTTAATGAGGATGGAACGTACGTCTGTGGGAGAAGTGGAGTCACCACCCCATATGCCCCGCTCGATGGACAATTGTGTGATAACACCGAAGAGTTCCTTGCCATCGGGTGCGCCGGTTCGCCAGGTGATTAACATCTCTTCCATCTTGCTACGGGTAGGCTGGTCAACCTGCTGGTAAGTTTCCAGAAACAAGGATATGACGAATGTCGCGAAATGCCGTGCATAAGGTTCGAAGACATTCTTGGATATCGCATCTAGGAGGTAAAACGCGGGCAACTTCATCCAAGGAGGAACCTGTCGAGAATAACCCAAAAATGGTAGGATGAGTCAGCATGTCGGGACAACTCGCGAAGAGGCAAAAACAAAAAACAAAACGAAGATGGCGAGGAACTTCTGCAAAAGAAAAACCTGAGCGTATTCTCATGCAATCGTCCTCTCGCCGCTGCAGGCAGCGGTGGCCACATATCAGGCCATGAGAGATTACTCTTTTCTCAACAAAAACTACACGACCAATGTCTAATTACATAATCTCAACCGACATAAGCCTGTGCCCACGCAGACGCCCAGTGGTCCGTCCCACCCGCCAGGTGAAGATGTAAAGGCCAGTGTAAAAGAAACGGAAGAGCTCACCCTGCGAATATGCGTGTGGATGCATTGGGCAACTACGTCTGCCCACCTGGTGTATTCTTGAGCGTACATCGATAAAGACTGGATAATGGGTCTAGAGTTTATGGTGAGTTCTGCAAGACGAGTCGTAAAATCACGACGGAAAGAATTCGGATCCACATGGTAAACAGGTGCTGGCGGTTGGGTGGAAGGAACCTGAGGGTAGGAATACCCTGGACCGACAGGTTGTTGATACCCTGAAGTAGGAGGGTAGATTCCATGGGAATAAGCAGGTACTTGGGAGTACATCGACGACATTGCGCAAAATGCTTAAGTGCTGAAATGCCAAAAGCTCGCAAACGAGGCACGGTTTTTCACCTAGGATCCACCGACAAATGCGACAGAGAAACTGATTTTTTAAACAATTTCGCACTCAGGTGAAGAAAACTCGTGACTCCAACGAAACGATGATGGTGGATGAAGGTAAAGAAGAGGAATGCCACTGTGGTGAACAATCACCGCCATGACTATTTTCAAACTCCGGTCGCAATCTGCCGAGGGTCGGCGCACCAACGCATTGCACCGCAACATCTGGGCCAGCGGAGCGACCTCAAGACCACCCACAATTGCAAAGTAAGTGTCTCCCGGCCATGTCAGTAGTGCAGATATGCAAGGATCCTCTCACTTTGTCTGCCTGATGGGCTACGGGTCCGACGATCTGGGATGGATGTGGCCACCCACTCCGGGATGCATTTTGAGCTGACACTCCCTCTCACTAGATGCGTGACATTCTCAAGACTGAAGAGCTCGACATTCCTGAAGGCGTGACCGTCGAGATCAAATCCCGCGTTATCAGAGTCACAGGCCCCCGAGGAACACTCACGAAAAACGTTCGCCATGTCGACATGGATATCCGGGCACTCAAAGCCGGAAAGGACAAGACTAAAGTTACGCTGGCTGTCTGGCAAGGTGGCCGAAAGCACGTTGCATGCTTGCGCACCATCAGAAGTCTCATTAACAATATGGTCATTGGAGTAACGAAGGTACGTCTTGTGCGTGATAGCCAACGCCGTCTCACCTGACGCGTTCAGGGTTTCCAATACAAAATGCGTGCCGTGTACGCACACTTCCCCGTCAACTGTATTATCCAAGAACAAGGACGATCGTTAGAGATCCGTAACTTCCTCGGCGAGAAGGTAGTCTCGTCATTTCTTTCCGGGAGGAGTGCCTGACTCCTTGTACTAGACCGTTCGCCATGTCAAGATGTTGGATGGTGTCACAGTATCAGAGTCTAAGGCTCAGAAAGACGAGCTCGTCCTCGAAGGCAATGATATCGAAAATGTTTCACAGTCGGGTAATAGCCTTCTGTTACCCTTGTCATCGAGTTCCTCTGACCCGTGTCCCGCAGCTGCGTCTATCCAGGGTTCTTGCAGAGTGCGGAACAAGGATATCCGCAAATTCTTGGATGGTATCTATGTTTCCGACCGGACGACCGTCCTCCAAGATTAGGTGTGAATACCATGCTTGCCACATGAAAATTCATACTATCATCTTGATCTCCACCTGTATATGATCATGCATTCCATGTCTCTTCGTGCTCTTGGTCGCGTGATAAATCTATTATGAATAAGAGTTACACTGGGGTGGCTAGGGAATGAATGGTATTCGAGTGCCAACTCGACGTCTATATGCGTAATAATCATTGTCAAAGAATTTGACTAGTGCTCGCTCCTCAGCTTACTCAACGAGTTCAGACCTGCACGGACTTCACCATGTCGATGCACGTACCTCGAATTCTGCCAGAGAAAAACCGCCACAAAGTTATTGCAAAGCCGATAAAGCAGACGGCATTTTGCAATACCAGCTGGGTGCCTAGGGCCCAGTAGAAGAAACCTGCATACGAAGGGTGGCGAGACCATCTAAACGAAAAGGAAATGGTCGGTAGTGGGCGCTGCAGATACAAAAGCCAGCGTACGAGTAAACACCGTTTGTGACAAGCTCGTGCGACTCCCTCTTCCGGAATGCGACGGAGTGCGAGAAGTTAGTAGATGCATGTATCATTGCTGCCGTCCGTAGAATCTGACCACTTAATGCAAGGGCGATCCCTTCTAGCGTTGGATACTTGCGCTGTGTGAAGCAAGCAGAACGCACCGAGTTGGGATATATAGGGAAACGTCTTCAAGGACGGCTTGAAGTAGAGAGTGATGAGATATTCCACCAACGCGCTGCCATTTGCAATATGATAGGTGGCACCATTGTCCAATAAAAAGGCTGGCGCAGACTTATGTAGTGCGGTGAAGAAGATGGAGAAAGAGAACTCACAGTCTACACTACACTTGTCCCGGTTCCATCCTGCAGTTACTGCGAACTCACCCCAATGAAAGGCAGACCAAGCAGCGAGGAAAAAGCCTAGCTGGTATGTCGCCCACCAAGGGTAAACAAGGCCACCGGAGAGGAACAGCACTGTTCCCAGCGAGAAGAGGGCGCCGAGTACGAAGGATATTATAGATGCCACCAACGGTGTGTTCGGAATGTTACCGCGAGGTTCCGAGTTGACTGGGACAGTATCCAAAGGGTGCCTGCGATTTGCGGGGTGCTGTAGTCCCTGGTCAAAGCTGTCTGGCTCCGTCATCGCCGTATGCGTGGTCTGTAAGGTGTCTTCTTGCAGCATTGACGTTGTGACAGCACTGTTTAGGTCTATTGTGTGACCCTGTGTGTGCCACGCCGTACAGTATTTCTTTTATTGAAGGACATCTCAGTGGTGCGCTTCACCGGCACCTCTAATTCACTGCGAATAGCGGCCCCAGGACTGATACAAAGCACGTCACCGCCCCAGCAGGGCTATGCTACGTCCTTATTACACTCTGCGATGTAACAGAATCGCACCTCGCAAGCTCGTGTCCATCGCACGAGGTTTTGCGTCCGAGCCTCATGACGAATCCTCGGACATCAGGAACATGGCACTAGTTGCGCATATCGGTATGAACATTCACTCGTTGTTCTACTATGATCTCACTAATTTCAGATTCGGGGAAAACTACTCTAACCGAGTCCATTCTACATAAATCTTCTTACATATCAGCCCCAGGTTCGGTCGATACCGGAAGTACCATTACCGATTTCCTACCCGCTGAGCGGGAGCGGGGAATAACGATACAGTCTGCAAGCGTACCAGTCAAGTGGAAGCACTGGTCATTCAATCTTATTGACACACCTGGCCATGCTGACTTTGGAATGGAAGTCGAAAGTGCGAGCCGCGTAGTCGACGGTGCGGTCGTGTTGATTGATTCCGTCGAGGGCGTCGAAGCTCAAACTAAAGCCGTATGGGGACAGTTATCAAGGTAGACGCGCGTTTGGTGACTCTGGTCTCTTCTACTCATACTTCTGCAGATACGACGTAGCGTCTAGATTAGTATTCGTGAATAAACTCGATCGACCAGGGGCATCTTTCAGAGCCTCGTTATTGTCACTGATCGCACATGGCCTCCACTCCAACCCATTGGCGGTTACCTTTCCTATCGCTTCTATGAAACCCGATGACTACGCGCGCGCTGAACCGGGAATTGTGGGTCTCATAGATCTTGTCAAATGGCAGTTATGGGAGTGGACCGTGGACGGCGAATGCAGGAATCATTCTCTTCCTCTGTCTCTAGACACGGCTGATCTACCTAAATTACTGCCGAAAGAACACCCCATCATCCCTCATTTAATACCAGCGCGTGTAGCGCTCCTAGAAAACCTTGCAATGTATTCCGAGGAACTCATGGATAAGTTACTGGCGCTTCCCTCAGAACCGTCATTTTATCTCCAGATTCAACCCCAGGACATCATCCCACACTTGCGCCGGGCCACTCTGGGAAACCAAGTCTTACCGGTCCTCTGCGGTTCCGCTTTGAAAGGCATTGGAACAGAACTGATAATGGATTACGTCGGAGAGCTACTAGCCAGTCCTCTTGACGTGCGGATGGAAGATGAAACTGGGAACGGGCCTCTCCGTCTACTGGCATGGAAGGTTGCTTGGGACCAGCGCAAGGGATGGATGACGTTTGTACGCGTCTACTCAGGTATGGACGGAGTCATACTTACTTCGATATTGTAACTCATTTTACAGGATGTCTGAGGAGTCAGAGTGTGTTGTTCAACGTGAATACGGGGCAAAAGGAGAAAGTGTCCAAACTGCTCCTGCTCTATGCTTCCGAGGCGAAAGAAGTCGATCACCTTCCATATGGATCCGTGGGGGTCCTTCTGGGCTTGCGGTTCACTCGCACTGGTGATACATTGATGTCCGGGCGGGGACAAGGAAAAATTGCTACCACCGACTCAATGCGGGGTGTTGTTCTCCCACCTGCCGTCATGTCGGTCTCCGTAATACCAAATTCCCACTCTGATCTGGAGCCAGTCCAAGAGGCCATACAAGCATTGATTCGAACAGACCCCTCAGTGCGCATGGATGTTCAAGATGGTCAGATCCTTATTCACGCACTGGGTGCTTTACATTTGGAAATCATTGAAGGTCGGCTGAGGGACGAGTGGCGGGCAAATTTCGAGTTTGGCAGGCGCCAAGTAAGCTACCGGGAGTCGCTCGACTCGAATATGTCTTCCGACTTCCAAGAATGGTCTACCGAGGTTGGAGGTAAAGTCATTACGGCCAAAGTCTCCCTGTCAATCTCGCCGCTTGCGGCAGGCGAGCAGGGCGACCCGTCATTTGAAGGAAACCTAGTACTCGACAACAAGGGCAAGCCAGTGATTTCACCGGATGCATCTCTTGACCAACTTCATCCATTGACAAATCTGGCTCGTGGGATTTCAAGCGCACTCTCCAGTTCTCCCCACACTTTACTTGCATATTTGCACGTCAAGGTTCAGATACTGGGATTTAATTTGCCACGAGATGCCCCTGCATCTGTGCTTGCTGGGGCAAGTGCCGCTGTTATGAGAAATATACTGAAACGTGCAGGAATGGGGCCTATCTTAGAACCCTACATCAAATTAAGGATATCTGTACAGGAGGATAGCATTGGTAAAGTTGTCAAGGACATCATGGACAGCGGAGGGGAGATTTTGGATCTTGCCTCGGATACAACTATTGTCTCAAGGGACGAAGGCGGAAAAGGCCAATGGAACGCGGAAACAACGTATATCCCGCCTGTCGAATTATCGCCCTCATCCGCGCCCTCCGACGACGTTGCAGGCACCCCTCGTTCAAAGCGGACCGTCCATGCGGTGGCTCCTTTGAGCCAGATGCTAGATTACCCAACACGGTTACGTGCACTGTCTGCAGGCCATGGTACTTTCGACATGACGAATGCCGGTTTTCAAAAGGTCTCAGAATCTCGCAAAATGGCAATTCTCCGAGAACTTGGACGCGCATAATATTTCCAGTGGTTGAACGTAAATTAAGACCACGAAAACTCCCGTACTTCGTCTGCATCCCCGAACAGTACAGCTCCTTCCATGTCATCGTCGTCCTCAGCGAAAGCTGCAGTTGTATGACCTGTAGCGTTCAGTACTTGACTGAAATTCATGAGCGTATCACTGCCATGGCCGTTGTCATCCACTTGGCAGGAACTAGTACCAAAGAGAGGCACTGGGGCGCGCGCGCTGTTTAGGTCAGTTACTTCATCAAATTCCGGAAGGAACAGCGGTGTGCGTCCTCTCTGCAATGGAATGACCTCGCCTATGCGTGACCCGGTGCCTACTTCAGAAGGTGAAGCCACTGACACGGGGACGACAGGCTGTAATGGGACAGAGGGGTGCTGTGACGGCCAAGGTTCCACTACTACACAGAGACAATGGCTGGACACACTGAGGGCCTGGTAGCTGAGCCTCAATACTGGCTTCGGCTTTTCCTCTTCATCTTCTTCCATGGTAAGATCGATTTCGGTGGCACCTAGTATCGCACGTCGGGAAATGTCTTCCACAAACATGTCCATGCCTTCGTCACTCCCAACCGCTGTAGTCTCTCCGACGACCTCCATGCCAACTCGCTCAGTTGGGTTAAACTCGTTACGTGGCAACGATTCCGCGATGTGGACCGAACCCAAAGGTCCACTAGAGTCCGCGTCATCAACGTTGTCAAGAACTTCGTCTCCTTCGCAATATCTACCAGGAGTAGTGGAGTTTAGCCTCTGTGAACGCCGTGGAGCTGTTGTATTGTCCCCATGGTGCAAATTTGAATCATCATCTTCACTAATGTCGGCAGGGGAATTCGGAGATTCACCGTCAACTCTGATCTTTTGTCTTTTGCGACTTTGCTGACCAGCACCCCGTGTCCTTTTCTGGTTTGTACGGGTTTGCTCTGAGATGATGTCAGGTGCAGGGCACGACTGAGGCTGAGCTGGCACTGCGACGAAACGCCTCGACTGCGTCAACACACCCTTTCAACTCCAGCCTGGCATGACTCGGTGTGATACGTACCTTGATAACAACGGAATGAGGCTCGATCTTCCGAAAGAAATAAGCAAACTGGTAGAAGTCTGGCTCAAACCAAATGCTTTTGATGAGCGAGACGTTAAGTGGATGACAGTGGCAAGAGACCATACCGCCGCGGTGAACTTCAACGGTGCTCCTCCCTGAAGCGGCCCCAAGTCCAAAATGCGTGTCTCTTTCCGTCTGAAGCTTTGGAACGATCCTGCAAAGGCAGGTCTGAACGATGCCAAAGACATATGAGGAGGGACAAACAATGGTTGGAGATCGGACACGACATGTTGTAATATCCTGTCTGACATCCAATCTAAGTGCCGGTCATCGAGATAGAGCTATGCTAAATTCAGGACGGTACAAAGCATACCAGGGCGGTGTAACCCACGTATAGCGGCAAGACGACGGTGGACGAAATACGCAAATAATAAGCATTTCTCGAGTGGAACGTCATCCAGTGAAGTGTGGACAAAGTCAGGGTGAGCGAGGGGTACATACTACATACATGACGTAACTTACATAGCATCGCCCAGCCAAAAAAGTACATATTGATGAGATGGCCAAAGTAACAATTCAACTGCTAGTAACTTCCACGCTCCCCTTTGGCAGCTCTTCAAAATCTGGATATAATCTGCTTTCACAATTCAGAAACCTCTACACCGGGGCCAGATATTATGGCTTTAATTACGCCTTTCCCGTCGCTACCTTTTCCATTGCGAGCCGTCTCAAATGCAAGGTGGGCATCCTGGAACGAGAACCTAACGGGATTTCAATGGTAACGACACTTTACTCGGAGACAAAGCTAACCTGTGCGAAACCAAAGGCCTCAGGTCTACCTTTCCCTGTGCTACGAGAGAGATCGCGAGAGGATAATCACCCGGCTAGTAGAGAACCAAATACGGTAGCTGTCCAGAAAGGAACGATGTAAGTACCCACACCATATCTGAAGGAGCCCTTCACAGTCAACTGCTTGCACACCACGGTGCTCATGTCTATAGTGACGTCCGTTCGGCCCAATCCAACCTGCGAAAAATCATACCGGATACCATCTAGTCTTAAAGAATGTCCCACCTCCACATAGGTGCCCCCCGACTTGACAATTCTAATACCCGTTTGAATAGAAGTTTCGGCCCCAGAAGCATCAACCACGAGATCAATGCCTTGAGCACCTTGTTCAGCGATGCCGAGCTCAACCTTCATTAAAGCAGCGGCTCGTTTGGAAAATTCGACATTTGTTTCACCTTGCTCCAGTAGGGGAGGCATAAACGTATCAGTGGCGGCGTACGATTTCGCAAACTCGAGTCGGTGTGGGACAATGTCAATAGCGATGACGCGAGACGCTCCGAAAGCTTTGGCGACGGCCATGCATAGGAGACCAACCGGACCGCACCCAAAGATGGCAATGGACTGGCTAGTTCTGAAATTTCCGAGCTTGGCAACGGCGTGGACAGCCACAGATAAAGGTTCAATCTGGACTAGTGTGCCCATTTTCGTACATAAAAGCATCAGTAATTGACATACCATGGCACCGTCCTCAAGACTGAGTTCAGATGGTAAAGGGTAGGCGAGGTCGCTGGGCACAGCATAGTACCTTCCAAGAGTCCCGTCGACCGGTGGAGCTGCAGCAAATCTAACACTGGGGCAAAGCTTGACATGACACGTAGAAGATCAGTTAATGGGCACGAGGTCTTCGTGCTATACGAGCGCTAAAATACCTCGTATCGACCCTCCTTGCAGGCGACACAAGTCCTACAAGTAGCCCCGGGCTCGATACTCACCCTATCTCCCGGTTTTAAGTGGGGGACTAGTGGACCAACTGCACAAGAGATTGGCATAGAGTTCAGAAGAATCTTTCTGGGTGAAACATCACCTTTGGCGATGACGCCGGAAGACTCGTGACCCAGGACCTAAGACATCATGAGTATGTGGGGCCGGAATGTTTGTACGAGAAAAAGAAATCAACCATATCTTTGCCGTTTTCTAGGACAAAGTCACCGATTCTGCCGTGCAGGAGATAATGCACCTTCAGTGGGAGGATCGTCAAACATCCCGAGCCGCGGAGCCAAAGGTGAGTTCACTCACATCCGATCCGCAAATCCCTATGCAAATTATGAGGGACAAGCAGTGGACGATAAGGGGAAAGCCTTAAGCTCACCGGTCTTCTTCACCTCGACCAGGACTTCATGGGGGCCGACTGTTCGACAGATCAGATTGCCCAAGGACACGAGTCAACCCTGGCTGATAGACAACTGCTCACTATCTGGGATCGGTCTCTGTTCAAATGTCACGGTGTCAACTTTTTTCAAGACGAACGATAAGTTGTCGGGCATGGTGTGGAGATGTTCCAGCAAGTGGTTTAAGTGTAGAGGTGAGATCACGATAACGGTCAGGCTCTTACACAGCCCTTCCGCTGGGAGTGTAAAGGCGTCACATGACTGTCGGTGTATTCCAAGGCAATCGCCGATCTTCAAACCCACAACTTTGTTTCCTTTACAGGGAGCTGCAAGAAAATGTCTGTAAACAACATCAACCACAGTGGTGCAACCTGCAGACTCTGAAAGAAAATACAGAAAACCCAAACTAGGGTTACATTTTTCTTGTTAGGAGTGTCGTATATGTGTAGTAGTACATGTTCACACCGCCCGTAACTAAGCGGGACACTATCGCCGACTCCTAATCAGCCTCATGCCCTCCCAACTCTACATTCACCTTCGAAGCAATTCTCATCGAACTATGAGCAGGCTATCAGTGCCTTCAAGTACCGAGTAGTCATGATCAGCCCTGATTGTTTACAAACATTTTCTTGCAGCCCCCAGCTGGGTCTTGAACACAGAACAGCCTGCATTTACAGTACACTAGCGCTATGTACATAAAGGAAATAAAGTTGTGCTGGGTTTGAAGATCTGCGATTGCCTCGGAATACACCGACAGTCATGTGACGCCTTTACACTCCCAGCGGAAGATAGGAGCCTGGATAACGGTGACAGAGAATCAAACTGCCTCCGCGGTCCGTACGCGCCGTAGACCCTGGGAACTAACAGTAAACGGAATGATAGTTTCATTGAAGACAATGTTTCGGACGATGCAATACAAGCTAGGATTGTTGAAATCCGACTACTACGTGCGGGAACTTCCTACTGCCTTGACTCCTACTGAGCCCACAATGCAGAATCTCCGTAAAAGTCGTCCACACGATGACGTCTCACCGGGCCGGACACGATGTAATCGCTACAACTACCCAAGGTCAAGTGGGGCCTTCTTACAGAAGTCTTGGATAAATATCGCTCTTTGGGCGCTGTTGAAGCGCAAGAAAACGGAATCATGCGTTTTGACGGGCCCAGCGAGCCGCGGCGACCATGTTAGTGAGCGAAGCTGAGTAACACAATTTCAGAGACCGCTTGCATAAGCCCGGCGATATTACGTACCTTCGGTTTCCTTCCACCCACGCGTCTTCAAACCACAATCCTGCCAACACTAGTCAGAACTGACTCGAATGACACCAAAGAGCAACCTACAGGATTTACAAACATCAAGTCAGCAGGGAT
Source organism: Pisolithus thermaeus (assembly GCA_024663475.1). Lineage (NCBI taxonomy): Eukaryota > Fungi > Basidiomycota > Agaricomycetes > Boletales > Pisolithaceae > Pisolithus > Pisolithus thermaeus. The sequence goes on along the minus strand of JANFAF010000133.1, from coordinate 113,311 downwards.
GATGGTCAAGGTCGTCTTGAGTCGCTCCTTGATCTCCTCTTCGCTAGGAACACGAGGAGAATGGATGTCATAAACCCCAGGGCCGATCTGGTTAGAGTAGCCGAATTGCTGGAATGTATGCAACAGTTTCATGTCACTCTTCGAAAACTCGATAGAAATGACATCGGCATCAAGGCGCTGAATAGATGTGAAGATATCACCGAAGTCCGAATAGCAGAAGTGAGAGTGCGTCTGAGTGGCATCCGTGACACCAGCGGTCGCGAGTTTGAAGGTATCAACAGCCCATTCCAAGTATTCGTTCCAATCGGCGCGACGGAGCGGCAACTAGAACAGGAAACCCTTAAAATCAACAAGAAAAGTCAAACCGGGTGCTACACTCACGCCTTCTCGAATGGCAGGTTCATCGACTTGGATGACGCTAATGCCAGCTTTCTCGAGATCGACGACCTCGTCGCGGAGGGCAAGGGCCAATTGCTGCGATTGCAGTTTACGCGAGACGTCATCACGAGGGAACGACCAGTTAAGGAGGGTGACAGGACCAGTAAGCATACCCTTCATAGGTTTCTTAGTGAGACTTTGGGCGTAGCTACTCCACCGGACGGTCATGGGGGCGGAACGGCTGACATCTGAGACAATAATGGGGGGACGGACATATCTGAAAAGAAAACTTGTCGGACAACAGCCTAGGGAAGTGTCAAGACTGCTCACCGAGATCCGTAGGACTGGACCCATGCATTCTGGGTGAAGACAAAGCCATTCAGCTGCTCGCCGAAGTACTGCACCATGTCATTTCGCTCCGGTTCGCCGTGCACAAAAATGTCGAGACCGATCTTCTCCTGAAAATGGACCACTGCCTGAATTTCCTTCTTGATGAAATTCTCGTATTCAGCCTCGGTAATTTCGTTCTTGCCAAGTTTAGCACGGGCACTGCGTATTTCCTTCGTTTGCTTAAACACAAGTTAAGGTCTCAATGAATGAGTTAGTCGACGCGACACGCTTACAGGGAAAGAACCAATTGTAGTCGTAGGGAACCTGGGCAAATTGAGGTGTTTTGCCTGTGCTTCCTTGCGAATGGCGAACGGACTTTTGCGGTGGTACATGTCTGACGTTACAGAAGCCACGCGCCTACGGACGGCATCATCTGACGTGTGCTCGAACTCGCGGCGTTTAGCAATGGAAGCTATATTTGCCTCATACGCCACGGCGATCCTCGAGTCTTGAGAGCCTGATAGTAAGGCGGCAATAGTGGCAACCTCAGAGGCTTTTTCCAAAGCGAAAGAGAACCAATCCTTCTGCTCCGGCGTTAACTTCTTCTCCGAAGCCAAGGTAACAGGAGTGTGCAGAAGCGAAGAGGACGTCGCAACTATGACACGGTCCTCGCCGAGAGTAGCGACAGCTTTCTGACCATGTTTGAGGGCTGTGGCAAAGTCGCATTTCCAGATGTTGCGGCCGGAAACGACGCCGAGCGAGAGGACAATGCTCGTAGGTTTGATAGCCGCAAGAACATCATCGAGTTGACCCGGAGCACGAACTAGATCAATGTGCAGGCCAGCTATGGGAAGCTTCGCGATAAAGTTGATGTTGGAATCTAGACGGGCAAAGTAGGTGGTCAAGACTATCCTGGGTGAAACAGAGGCAAGCTCGGCGAAAGCGGATGCGTATTGTTTGTCCAATTTAGCAGCGTCGTCAAGCACCAGCACGGGTTCGTCAACCTGAACCGAATCTACGCCCGCCGCTTTGAGCTCCGACAGCAGCTGCTTGTACACGGGGAGAAGCTTCGGCAGAAGCGAAACAGGCTGGAAGTTTACAGGAGCTTCCTTGGCCGCCTTCCCGAGAACCAAGTAGGAAATAGGTCCAAGAACGACCGGACGAGTGCTGATACCCAGGCCCTTAGCCTCGTTGTACTCTTGGAGAGCTTTGTTGTATAGCAATTTGAAGTCAGTTTGTTCGGAAAGTTCAGGGACGACGTAGTGATAGTTGGAATCAAACCTGCACTCAGATTAGAATGTCGATTAAAGGGAATGGAGTAGATGTACCATTTTTTCATCTCACAAGCGGGGACATCGACGCCGGCCGCCTGACGGCCACGGCCCATAGCAAAATAAACGTCCAGAGGAGACAAATCAAGTCCAGTGTAGCGCTTGGGGATGACATTGAATGCTGCAGAATGATCGAGGACGTGATCGTAGAGTGAAAAGTCACCGCTAACGAGATGGACGATCAGGTCGAACACTTAAAGCAAGGTGATTAGACAGACCTAGGGATCAAATCGACGTTTCTCTGCTTCAAGTTTGTCAAACTGGCCTTTCTGACATCGGCGGCAGCCTTTGTAAGGTCTTCCGCGGTGGCCTTACCACCCCAGTAGGCTTCGACGGCTTTTTTGATTTCGCGGTTTGCACCTAAGGGTGGAGGTGAGTAGGTAAACGAGGATCGGTAAATGTGATCTACCGATGCGAGGGAAGCCAAGGACGCTGGACAAGACCATTTTGTAGATGGGGGACAGGGAAAGAGAAAAGTGAAGCGAAACACGCCCGTCTGGTGTGATTTTGTATTATCTAGAGAATGCCTGCCCTGAGTTGACAGGTGGGTTTACAATCAGATCTAATCGGCTCCTACCATCTAATATCCCGAAACCCTCTCATGGATGTGGAAACTAATAGTTACCTTGGTGTCTTCCCTTTCAGGACCTGAGACAGACATCATTCCCGTTCTAGTGCTTCACCAACTTTGAGACAACGACCGTGTGGACAGGATCGACATCTCTGGTGTATTGTCCGCCCATGGTATCGTGAATCAGCCCTCAAGCGATGAAGGTGGAAATACACGTGTGTGTCCACTTAGCTGCCGGACAACACGTGGGCACGATACTCGCACTAGAGCCCACCCTCGTGAGTGTTATATCCGAGAGACCGTGCTAGCCCACACCGTCATCTTGACTTCGAATGCCAGTCTGGAGCTTTGTATGATGGCGACAATCTCGGTGAGCTCCATAATCCACGTTCGTCAACGGACTCTGCAAAATATATCATCTGTGGATTCTCTAGAAATGATCTACCAGAACTATCCCCGGTGAGAACACTACCCGAAAACGCTGCGACGTCCTGGGACCCGCTCAGGCCACATCCACGCATCTTAACTCGAATACAACCCACGACTATGAGTGGTCGTTGCGAATGTGAAGTTTTGCAATCGAGTGAAGGATGTGACGCGACCGGTTAACTAGTGCAATCCTGGTGCTCGATAATAATCACTTTGTACCCTGAGCTCCCTGCGAAGACTTCGAGCGGGTACAGCCCATTCCCGGAAAAATCGCACGTTTGCTGTATTGTGTTACATTTCAGAATGCTATATACATATATTAAAGCACAAGTAACGCAGGCGAGCAGCGAACAGATTAGAATTAGACTAAGAGTAACCCTACATACCTAGGAGCCGGAAGTGGCTGGTGACCCCGAGGGTTCATCGCAGGAATGGCGGTCCGTCTAGGGCATCCGTTAAGGGATCAGTTCGCGTCGCATCCGTTGAAACACTCACCTTTGAGCGCAGAAGGGAACCCCTTGCCGCACTTTTACTCCGACTAAAGACGCTGAGAAGCCTCGTGCGACCTCGTGCGTTATTACTACCGTGGTCCCGCGGTATAGCAGCGGTGGTTTGCTCAGTGATCGCCTCTCTCTCTCCAGATACAGGCAGTCCAATCACACTTATGGCCGAAGCTTCGAAGCCCTCAGCGGGGGCACTGGACCATGGCCTGCGAAGCTGCTCGTCTCTGATGGTACCATCTCTTGCATCACCTCTACTCCCAGAGGCGGGGTTAACGTTCGACGAAGACCGGGAGTCCTGCCGCGTTGCGCCTTTAGAAGCAATCAACTTTGTTTTAGAGAAGAGCTCGCGGGCAACTGGGAGGACTGGGATGAGTGGCTGTTGAAAAGCCATCCGTACCCAACCTTTCCAGGTTAGGTCTGAAGGAATGAACTGGTCTACCAGTTCTTCAAACTGCTTTAGAGTTAGAACACACTCAATATGCAAACAGGGTGACAGTTACACTCCAAGTTTGATTTCGGAATTCCAGTGCATGGGTCCTAATACGTGCATCACGACACTCGAAGGATTCGGCCTTCATTATGCTCAGTAAGAGCTCGAAGCTATGTGGGAATTGAGTCGCTGATTAGGGTGGGGCAGGAAGTACCGACCTCGAAATCTTGACTAGTACGAAGGTTTTTTGGGACAATCGTGACTTCATCTCAACTGCGTCGTCTTTGAGGGGCTCTCTTCTGATATCTTTCTGGGAATCCGACTCCAACTCGTGAACTCGGTGCAAAGAATGTGCGGATTCTGTTGCAGCACTACGCAAGTCTGTGAATGACCTAGACCCTCCTAGCTTTTTCCAAGGAGTCAGTCCACCGGAGTCCAGTGATGTCCGAGGTTTCTGCAACAAACGAGAGGACTCGAAAGATGGCCTGGTTGTACTTTGGTTTAAAGACACCTCGTCATTTGCTTGGTGCGAATCATGGGTTGTTTTTCTATGCCTCCCTCGTCGGGATGGCCAGATGTACTCCATAATACGCTGACCAAGACGAGCATCTAATTGGAGACGAATGGGATGGAAATCCACCTGGAACTTCTCGTAAATCGTGATACCACCAACAGGAGCTAATATTATCCAATTTGCATCGAGGAAAAGGTCTCGCTACGACCAGAGTGAGTTTGGGAAGGAGCACAACGTCAATGTCTACCTTGGTTAACGAATGGTTGGAGGGTTCTTCATATTTAGATACAATTTCTGTCCAAACAGCGTGCGGAGAGCCGTCGAAAGCCTGGAGGTCGCAAACCGTCAACCTGCTCACTGTTGAGCTGTCTTGTTTGCTTAGCCAAGTAAAGTCGATATTTTGCAACGCCAGTTTGGCTAGGAGTTCGCGATGTTCATCAATCATTCTCCAAGAGATTTCGGAAGAGGAGGCGCGTAGAAGCAAAGCAGACTTCTGATCAGTATTATCATCAGCCTGGCTCTGAGCAAGGCGAATCGCGTCAAATATTAGACTGAGTTCCTCCGCCAGTAGGTGCATATGAGCTTGAAGCTTCAGTATTTCTAACTTTGGTTCGGGACGATGGCCCTGCAACTGGCGGACAACATCGTTATATGTATCAATCGCACTCCTGAGACGGTTCTGAAGGCCAGTGACCACCTTAGCCGCTGATCTGAGGTCGGTGAAATCATAGGCGAATAGGAGAGTCTCCAGTTTTTCCAGGCGAGCCTTATGCGCAACGTCGGAGAAGAGGACGAGATTCGTGACGATGTCGGATATAAATTGGAAGTGACGAGCATCCGCTGAAACCGTAAATTGGGGAACACGAACCTCAACGAGGTCCTAGCTGCGAGTTAGACAGTCCTACGGAAGACTGGCGAGTCTCACCGTTTCATCATAAAGGTGCGCATGCCGCGAGTTGCTAGAACGCTCTCTGTACACGCGATTGGTTGGGGTGATGTTCGTGCGGAGACGAAGACGATTGAAACGGTCGTAGTGACCTGTTGCATTAGTTTGAGGCACCATGCGATCAAATGCATCGCTTTCACATCTATAATCTATCAAAACTTCCAGGGGTACCGGTCCCTCACTGTGCAAGTTTGCAAGACTCGGGCAAAAAGCCTGAAGACCATCTAACGACACGTAATTTCTAACGTGGATGAAGTAAGTAAAATTGCTTACGAGGCTCTCGCAGTACCCACCTAATGATGATAGTGCCACTCACAGGGTCTTCTAGGTTTGAAGCATCCATTATCTTAAACGACTGTAGTTTTGCCTGAACGGCTGCAAGAACCACAGTAGATGCTTCTCCTGTTTCAGTACTCAGGAGGATAATCTGGGGCTTTAGCAGGAGGCAGAAATGACTCTTGCGCAGGATGACACCGTCATCCCAACCGTCCATGGGGTTGACCTCAAGGGGCGCGGGTGGAACTCCCGACTGTATATCCAGCGATGTGCTTGCCCGCTCCTTGGTTAGTATCCGCCGTAAAGCGGACGCCGCTGCCTGTGCTGCGTTAACAGGTGTCTTCATTCTGTCAGCATTTTGATCACCGGGACGCGGTATCAACGTGTCGGCCTGATCTCTTATGAATTTCACGGCACTGTCACGAACAGTGAGGAGACGCCTGAGGTAGAAAGCCAAGCGCCCCACCGAGTTGCCATATGATATTCAAAACCACGACGCGCTCTCGAGCAATTGTAATATTGAATCAGCAGCTTCGTATAGGTGTCAGTCCAATACGTATTGGGGCACAATGGAGACTCACATCGCGTACGGGATTGCTCATGAAGAGACTAGGTGCATGGACTTGATAAACATTCTCAAAATCGGCCCACTCACTTGCGGAAATCAAATCGGAGGGCATATAGTAATTTGAAAGGTTGCTAAATGCTGCTTCCGAAAGCTGGTCCATTTCCCGAAGATGAGCAATATACTCCCCAAGTAAGGTGATCATTCTGTCTAATGCACGGTGTTTCTGGGGCGTTCTGAATGACATGGATGCCAAATGTTTAGAATTTAGGTGCGCACCTCTATACTCTCAGTGGACCTCATTTCTTCCTGAAGTAAGGAGAGTCTCGCTTCCGCTAGGCTTATTTCTACTTGCGGGACGGCTAAATAGAGATGAGTGGCCCAAAACGCAACAAACTCAGTGGTCTTACAAGGTTCACAGCCAAGGAGGCAGACATGCGTGTCTTCATTGCCAAACTTACTATTCTCCGCCTGGATTTCAGTGTGTTGTGAATGCCTCTTGAAATATGTCAACTTGGGGCACGAAAGAACAGGAAGCAAATGGACACGAGGTTGTTGCTGAGGAAACCAGTCTGTCTCGACGAAGTCATCGTTGTCCATCCAGGAAGACGGCATCTCAGAACTTGACGAAAGAACTTTCTTTGGGGAGTTTTCCGAGCCGGGAGATACGTGAACAACCTGTTTAAGCGGTTCCGAGAAGGTAGCTTGCAGAACTCGAACGTCGAGATCCTTCATGATGACTTCGGCAGCATAAAATGGCTTGTGCCGCCCTACTTGAATGCTATCGGGAATCTTCCCAGGGGCAATGGTTTCTTGCTCTCGTTGGTGCAAATCTGCTTGGAGGAGGTTAACCTTCGCTTTCATACCCACAAAGCATGTCGTCCCGTCGACCCAGGATTCCTTTGTGTCATCCAGATACGTGTGAGTGATGAACACCTGTGGCAACGATATCCGATATTTGATCGTTGCTAGATGGCGCGAGAATTTGGGCGACATCTGCTTCTGAGGGTAGTACGACCCCTGCCTAATAGGCACTGCCAAGTCATCAAACAATCCCCACCATGACCAAAAGTGAGTGAATGCTTTAGGTGTCAGATAGAGGCTGCTTGGTGGAGGAGCCGCTTCTAGATGTCGTAATCCTGATGCCAATGAAATGGAAAGATGCAGGAAATCTGAACGGAATTTTTCATATGAATCTGGACAGGCCTGGGGACATTGAAAATTAGTAACATATCAACCGATCCAATATAACACAGTTACCCCAGCCACTGTCGCATCCGATCCCCGAATAAGCTGAATGTCATAATGAGGTCTAAAAGTGAACTCTCGACAGAGTCGGTCGAAAGTTGACCCAGTACAGGTCCTGCACTCTGAACCGCAGGTACGCTCAAATACGGTCCCTACGCCAAACCTTACGCCAGAACTGAGTTTGGCGCATACTTTGACGTAATCGCCCCTGGAAACAAGACGACCTTGTGTAAGTGCAGTAATCCGCGGAGAGTCGAACCTGACTACATTTCAGCAAAGCCGAACCCATACAACGCGTTGGCTTACCTCGGGATAACAATTAACATTGCATCGCTGTTCACTTGCACAATTTCTTGCACGTCGTTTTCGAAGCCTATGTCGATACGTGGCTTACCCTGCCAGCAAAAGGCGAAACCAGACCCTTCATTTTCCAACACGTGTGGATTACGGCTGCCTAATTCGGCGTCAGAACAGAAAATTAGTCTTAGCTTCATGCCTACCTTTCAAATACAACCGTACCTCCTCTTTGAACCATACATGTATCTTCCAGTGAAAAACTAATCGCAACTAGAAGGTTCTGTTAGAACTACAACATTTTCGAAGTATGGCAATCATGATTTCACCTTGTCCCAGAAGCCCAGAGGCGGCGAGGGGTCTCGGGCTTCCGGTGTCAAACTCTCCAGAACTCTCACCACGTCCTGCAGTACTGGACTATAACTGACCCCCCATGCAAATGCAGTGGGACCGCGCGCCGACACCTGTATAGAAGGTTGCGCGTACGTCTTCACAGGCATCAGCGTTTTGGGTATTTTGAGCAACAGTTCGGTATTGTGACTAGGGTGTTCGTTCGGGTCATAGAAGGGACAAGGAACCCATTCGACTGATGATTCGGGACCCAGTTCCTCCGCGATGACAAGGTCAGAATCGAAAAGAAATGTGCTGGAGTCATCTCCAGCAGACAAGGGAGGAATGTAGAGTAGCGGCAAAGGGTAGTCGCGCAATGAGACCTGAAGCGATGCGAGTGCTAGTGTCAGATGCATGGGAACAAGTAGAGAATACGAAGCCTGGTGTGGAACTCCGTTTCCCTGTTCGTGCAAGAAGTTGTGGAGGCGTTGTAGAGGAAATGATGGCTCATTGACATGGAGGTGCAACGAAAAAACTATGATACGAAACAGCGGCGGAACACGTTCTGCATCTGCAGTCCTGACTAAATCTGGTATCTTCGTGGGACGCTTGAGGGGTACGGCACCCTGAAGTAACTGGAAAACCGAGTCCTCCTGAATGAAACGCTCTTGGGACTGGCGCCGATGTCTCAACATCCAGTCCATGGAATGAGCCATATCCAAGCGACATCGCGCTTCCTGAAGAGTGACTGAATGGTTGCCATCGAAGTGGTAGTCGGAGTGTAGAGACTGGGGGTCAGGGGGAGCAGAAATGCCAGATACAACAGCTGAAGCCTTCGCATCGAAAGCTTCTTCCCGGCGGAGCCTTGACCTGGCTGCTTCTATACCAACCCTGTAGTTGAAGCCCAATTGACTTTCAAAGGGATCATCTGCAGCTTCCAAACAGAGCATTCTACATGTAAAAGCTAAGTCCGGTACATGCTTTGCGTTCTCCGCGACTGGAGCAGACATTGGAATGTACTTTCCCATTGCCATCATTTGCATCAGGTGCCGTGCGGCTTTCACGGTAATGACTGTGGCTTGCGACAATTCTGCAAGGACGTAGCCATAGGGAATGCGCACTCGCAGGCTATCCGTTGCGACATTTACCCGATGCGGCAAGGATTTCTGTGACGACAGCGTGCATCTATACATGCGGCCCAATTCCTCCCACGAGGTCGCATTGATTGCCCGTGTCTTCGAAGCTACCACTGGAACCCACAAGAACAGGGAGTCGATATGGACCTGACTCCCATGAAGACCAGAGGAGATGTCGATGTGGTTGGCGCGGGCCACAACTTTCTGATCCAGTAAGCTGAGGCGTGCACGAAAGACTTTCATTGTACCATTCAACGTGACCCTTGTCGAAATGCGCTCGGGAGATGATGGCACACCCGTGCGCTGTTTCAAGTGTTCCAATGTCCAGAGAGCTGCCGATGCAGAATGCACCAGTGAAAGGTCAAAGAATAGTGTGAAACTGTCTATAGTGAAAGACCCATCGCACACTATGGGGATTGGGGATGACGGCAGGACTGTGCATTTCATGTCGATACTGAAGTTCTGCATCGACATGATACGCTTAGCATCCAAATTTTTATTGTCTCTCTCAAGAATGAGAGGGTCATCCATGGAAAATTGATCTGCTGCTGCGGAGCGAAGGTTCGTGTTCCACAGCATGAGTTTGCCAAATGCGACACCACCAGTGGATGGGTTGGAAGCTCTCGCAGAGAAGATCGCTTCACCAAGCCTGTTGGGAGGAAGAAAAAGCTTTTGTCGATCGTGTAACTCTGACCGAGAGTACGTCACAGAATGAACGTGGTCGGCTCCCACGGAGCAGAGTTGAGAAGAGAGACCGGTGCTGAAGGCGACTCCAAGAGTAAGGGTCTCGTCGGCCGTGGGATCAATGTCCGGGCCAGTCACGAAAAGAACAGCTCGCGCAACTGCTAGAGATAAAGAGTATCCGGTCGGTAACATTGGAGGTCTCCGCGAGGATCTCGTGGTCAGACGAGAGGACGACAGTGACGATAGCAAAGTGCTCAGGATTTCGAGTCTTTTGGGATGCCACAACTCGAACAACATAGCCTCGGTACGGCAATGCAGAGTGGTGAAGAATGACTGAGTATTCAGCCTAGCCATGATCGACTGGTCTTCATTCTGCAGCTCTCCAAGAGCTGTGAAAGTCCCGTTTACCTCAACAGTTTCCAGGGAGAACACTGTATCACTGAGCGTAGATTCAGAGCCCCATCTCGACATCCGTTTCCCGTTTGATTTGGTAGACTTGCAAGGTGACCGCAGGAACACGGGATGTAACACGCAATGGAGGGGTATTGACATACGTAATGGAACGTGCTCTCGGATGACATCATGACCACCTCGATGCGCGACAACTGACGGCCCCGTGTAGAAACTCGAGGTAGCGTTGAGGATGATGCCATTCGTATGCAATTCCACGACCACCGGTTCCTTGGATTGGCCAATGCCTTCCATCCGAGCGGAGATTGGCCCGACTGCGAAGCCAAATACCACTTGTGGCACGGGCGACAGGATAGCAGGTAATAAAGGTTGAACATCCCATTGTGGAACATTCTCTGAAGACTTGGCACCTTTAAGTTGCATTAGAAGGTCAAGCTTGTCTGCGAGCGACAGCGAAGCGATTTCGATGTCGAGAAGGACGCAAGCGGTTGCAGCTCCGCGAAGCAATGGGTCTACTGGAGTTAATGCGGGCCAGTCTGCAATGCTGCAATGCATAATGGTCGATCCGACGAATAAAATTGGGCTTTCTCCTCTTCTCCGCGTGACAGCCTCCATCCTGAAAAAAGAAATATCTTGCATAGTCAATGAAGAGTGGTACGCCGTTGAAAATCGCGAGCGTTTTCCCAGCCATACATGATGAGTGGAACGAGTAGTGGAATCGCTAGGCTCGAACGAACAAGACGAGCCTCGTGCAACAAGCTGGTAGTGGCCGCCTCCAAGAATCTTTGAAACAGTAAGAGAGCCCAAACTAATTCCCACACTTCGCACGAGCTCAACTAGCTAGACCACGGGGTAAGCAAAGCGTAGTTTGGCAGTATCGAATCTTTCTTACTAGCGGTGTTTGCTTCTCTCGTTTTTCAACCCGTGATCCGACATACTCAGAATTCGCTGACATCTATCAATAGTCAGCGTTACTGCTGACGCCGGATTGCAAAACTCACTGCACTAAAAGGGGTCCTTACCCAAGGGGAAACAAGGGTAGTAGCTGAGCCAGACGAGCAGGGCGCTTCCTCTGCTTGGGAAACAAGTAGCGTCGACAACGTAGCTTGTACGGCGTCGGCGTTGACCTGCATTCCGCCCACTTTGATGCGGCTCTGGAAGCTACTTGGCTCGATAGCACCAGTCCTTGGGCTGAAACGCGCAGATCCAGCGATTAAAATAGGGCCTGAGAAACATACCAGTGGTTCTTTTTCTGTGTGACCGAGAAGGAATGTCAATAGCATATGACATGAAGCGTCCGAAACTGACCAAGGCCAGAACTTTCAATACCTCCGACGACAAGGTCAAACGCCATTGATCCCGTTGTTAAACCCAGTGTGTGATCCCATGTTCGAGTCCATGTCCTCTGCAGATTGTTGACCAAGCGAGACTTCCATGCTCCCATTGCAAGAGCCCTAGGATTTAACGTCTGATACCCCCCCTCAGACTGATGCAGCTCTTCAACATGCCGGCCCTGAGAGGTTTGCGTAAAGGATACATGACCCTTGAGTACCACGTTCTCTGCACTGAAACAGATCTCTGGAATAGAGTGCACTGATACTATCGCCCTATCGATGTCCAGTTGGAGTGTTTCCGTAAGCCTGGGGATCAACAAGATGAACTGGCGAAGGATGAACGTCACGATCAGTCGACTCGTAGGGCGGATTATTGGGTCGAACAAGGCGTAAAGGTTGGACATAATGGACCAAATGTAGAGTGCTAGCGGAGAGGGCGAAAAATCGGTGAGAGCAAGTCCTCGTCTGTGCTTTGAGCGTGGATTTGATTGGGGTGTCTTGACGGCATCAATCTCGAGCTTGAAGCCTTCAATTCTGAAGCATAGCCCCTTGGACGTCCCATCCCTGGATGGGCTGTAAGCATAGGCAAAACGGTCAATATGCCAGGTCCTATTGCCTTTGCGAAAGTATAGACCGCGAATGGAACGCAAGCTGATACTTCGAACTCGGATGTGGTTCGAAAAGCGCGTGAGGACGAATGGTGCAAGATGCGCGCGGACAAAGAACAAGAAAGCCACTAGTCCAGAGCACCAGGCGAAGAGTGATATCCAGAAATATGGGTCTGGTGGACATAGAAGCGCACATGAGGCGACAGCTAAACCACCAAGGACTAGCTTTGACTGTCCGGAGACCAATTGCGACGACGGCATGTCGGGGGCAAGACCGTCTTGGACCAGTATAATAGTGCTGAAAATAAAGAGACGACAATCTTGACTCAGAGGAGTAAAAGAGAGGAGAGTGCTGGGGGCGGTGACTTAAATCTGATCCATGAACTTGCTCTGAAGGCAAGGCAAGCAACATTTAATATGCGACGTCATCCAGCACGTGACTACATTCATGGTGTATACAGTTTTGCATTCCATACTAACACGCTGGGTCCACACACGACTGCTTCGCGTGCCTCTCAGTCTTCCATACTCATGGGTATAACGCTGAGTTTGCAACTATGGTCAACCAGTATCTCTCCGTTGTCTTCGAACTCACCCTTCTTCTGAGCTGCCTTCTGCAGGGCAATATGTCGAAAACGTGAAGGAACTCCCAACAAAGCTACCAGGATTGAATACATGGCATCCCGAGTATGTCAGCTTATACTTTTCATAGCGATCAGCAAGCACGACCTTCAGAAAGACATAATCAGTGAATATACAAAGCGCGGGGCCTGCCTTACTGCTGTCGGCAATGGGTACAGTCGAAGAGAGTGATCAAAGTCGAACGAAACTGGTTGGACTTGGGAAGTTAAGGGCGTCAAATGGCTCTGGTCGAGAAGGGTCTGAACGAGCTGATGGCACCGCGCCAATGAGCGGACACTATAAAGAAGTTGAACGCGTACATAACGCCTCAAATCCTCTCCAGAAACGTTTGGCTTCACTTCCACGGTGTTACGCAACATTCTTGTCATGGTGTCCTCCCTGAAAACGACGATCTCTTGAGCAAAAAATTTTAGCCGACAAGGATTTGTTGTCAGATGAACTCTCGGGATCTTCGTTTTCAATTGGGAAGTGAAAGAGGAGAGGATGGGGCGCCTAGGCAAAGTCGCATTGCTAGTTAAGTCAAGTGGGCCCGGAACGAACACAAAATGTGTGATGCGTGTGATCTGTGGGTACGAAGCAATGAGCTGCGCCAGAGCGTCGAAATTCTCTTATGGGTAGGCAAGTCACCGAGCGCCGGAGAAAGAAAAACTTGTAAATACATACCATGGTATCGCTGGATGTCTCGTGCACTACCTTGAGCAATCGAGCGGCTCGTGAAATTGCCACACATGACGATAACCCTCGGGATAAAATTGTTCTCAATGCAATTGTCGAACATCTTCTGGAGACCAACAAATGTCCCTGGATTATCAAGCCACACGTCCGACAAAAAAAAGAAGTAGACATCAGACAACTCTTCCCGAACTCGACGAGCGTATTGGTTCTGTACAACGTTAGAATGAACGAAGCGTTAGGCAGCTCATGCCAACACATACGTCTTCAAGGAGAGTTGTCGATCCTTTCCCCAGAAAGTCGATGTGACCGTATATCGACCTAAGAGAGGTTGATGTTAGTACAACAAGCACTGACTGGATGGGGATCGCGGGCTGACCGGGCGGTTTCCCGATCTTCGCAGGGCGGCTGTCCGATAGCAATAACTTCTAGGGTTCCGTCCTTTGTATATTCACCTTCAACGAGGGCAATACACCCCTCCGTGTATAGTCCTTCTCCGGGCTCATCCTTAGAAGAGTCAATCGAAATCTATTTGCAGGTCTCCACAGAAGAATCTGACCAGCTTAGAGAGGTCCAATACAACATTACCATCTGCATCTTCAAGGCACAGCGACCCTTCATTATTGTGTACGAGCATGCCTAACAGTAGAAATCTTTCACCGGCCCTCCCCAATAATTGCTTGGACGACTTCAGCTGTTGGATAGTGGAAGTGGTAGGGGACTGAATTACGAAGAGGATCCATCACATACCGTAACAAGGTGTTCCCGGTCACGAGAGGGAACAGTAGAAGGTGAGAAGTGTTCGTTTCGTAAAATGCTCTGCCTAATGACGAAGAGACGGTTCCTGATGGCACTTATTCGTGACTCTGCGGTACCGGAAATGGTCGGCGGAACGGCTGATCTTTGGACTGTGCATAACGTGTGATGCTCGGAAATATGTAGAGCTTACCTCTCAAATGTTCCGCGTTCATGAGACCAGTTCCACAGGGGCATTTCGAATGCATCTATGACATACAGGTGGCTGTCTGGATCAAGAAGCTCTGACTTGGCATCACCTGCGCCCTGATCTTGGAGCGAATCATATACCCGTCGGAGGATATCAAGTGAGACTTTCATTACGGCGTCTACACAGCGTATAGGAAGCAACCTATGAACGGAAGGAGACACGTACCATCTTGCTTGTTATACTCCCTGGCAATGGTTTCGATGGAAAATTCGACATCCTCATCCTGTATTCCGTGTCTATCAAGAATTTCTTCTAGGAATTGCAGAGCCTCTGGCCCTAGAGAGTGACTATACTTGCGGAAGACCTGAAGAGTTGCGTTATGAGTCGGTGACGAAGTTCAAGATTGTCTGAGCACTGAACCTTGATTATTGTCCGTTGGCGGCCGTCTATCATGGTCACTATGTCCACGTTCGCAACGATATGGTACCCAAGTGGACGAGTCGTTCAGAATACTATGTAACGCACCGACAGGACTGGCTGCCTCGATTGCAGTGATCGCTTGATCGCATACGCGAAAGTGCACCGCAGTCACGTGATTTGGCTACACCCTCTTAGTACTGTCCGCTTTTGGATAGATTGACTCTCCTGACCACCTCCCAAGTCAGGCCCTTCCACCATGCTCTCAACTCTGGAAGTCGACTTGAGACCAGGTTCGGGAATTGGAATGTTTGAACTTGGTTCGTCCTTCCCATCATGAAATCGTCCCCCAGTTACCCACTTTCATCAGGTTCATCGTTGTGGTTTGTTATGGCTATGCTGCGGGGTCTGCAGCACCTTTTCCCTCAAGTGGAGGTTAAGTTTGACGCAGAGAATGCTTCCACAACGCCAGTCATCCTCCATCTGCGCCCTCATTTTGATCTCCTATTTTCTGGTTACCACCAACGACTCCACACGATCTGTCTAAGGAAGATTACAGATCTTCATCCTCCAATAATTCTGCGGTATAAAGACTCTGTCATTTGCTCAGGTGGTGATCCGCTTGTGAAGGTCCAAATAACTCGGGCATTTGGTCCAACGTATCCTGGTGATGAGTTGAGGTATCCTGGGGTCTGGTTCAGTTTCGAGGACGACGCCATCAACGAGAGCCTAAAGGGCGGCATGCCAAACACTGGGCCAGATCAACGCTCTAAGGAAGTGAGAAGGATCATTGTTACCCAGAAAGAAACGCAATCAGGAGAGCACGACGCTTTGGACGAAGTCATCCCGTGCCCAGTAATGTTTGCGGAAATCTCACGGGCCATTATCAAGGCATTCCAGTTTCGTACAAAACAGTTAATCGTGGCTGATTCTTTGTGTTCCAGATACACCATGGAATTGTTCTTCACTTTTTCGCCCCTTCATCGTCTCCACTGCACATTTGTCTGGGGGAAACCACCGTTCAAGACTTGAACCTTGACCTTGGTCCCCCATCTCGAGTTTTTTACAAAGAAGACGGACGTATGGCTATCCATTCTCCGAATCCACAATTAGAAGAGGACAGTTACTCTAATGACTGTGAGTTTTCCCACAGCGCAATAGTTGGAACGGTCTGACTTTTGGTTCGCAGATTTCTACAACTACTTTCACTATGGCATTGACTTCCTCATATCTGGCAAAACCCATAGAGTACGCAAGATCATACTACATTCCAACGTGGTAAGCGCTTGATGTCTACTGAGAAATCTGTTCTTCACTATGAGTTGCAGCCTGGATCGCCTTTGTTCCAGCGTTATAAACGTTGTCCCTGGGAGCTGGAGGGCAGGCCTGAAGATGACGAGGATGGTGAATATCGGTTTCAATGTTCGACGACAGAGGCTAACCCACCCGAATTGAGATACACCGCCGCGTATGCGTTTCCCGGATAAGGTAGGAGATCCATGCGGTGACCACTAGTACTTTTCTCATATTTCCAGTTCGAGGCAATTAGCCATTTCCTGAACCCAAGAGATCCTCCGCCGCAATCCATGATACTCGACCGTACGGATGACGATGATACAATCACTCTACCCAGTCCTATGTCCCGTAAGTGCAAGTTTATATGTAGGAGCCGCATTTGACGCTCTTTCAGGGCTTTATGGATATAGCGGTGTTATCTTGGAAGTAAACGAGGCTTCCCAGGTTGTAGCAGTTACATTGTTTTGAATAACAGTCCCCTTAACCACCTATAATCGTGTATTCCTACTCCGGTTCTACGTAGCATGCGGCGAATTATTCGGAAAAAATATCAGGCCAGACCGTTCTAAGCTCTTCCAAATCAGTAATGACTACAACACCATTCGCGCTCGCTGCAGTATCACCGTTCTGGCCCAAAGTTTTCAATTTCCCACCTTCCATTGCCTCCAGCCCGGCTTCGTAAAAATGTGCGCACCGTCCCCAACCCAACTCCTTCGCGGCGACGACGTTTTTTTTGCTGTCGTCTACAAACAAACATTTCGATGGGTCAGAAATACCAGCCTGTTTCATAGCCTAAGACAGCACGACATCAGATGCACCTGGAAACGTGGCACAAGTCTCACAATATGATAAAATTCCGGCTCCGGTTTACAGTTAAAGTTGGGATTTTCATAATCGCAAAACACTACGCCTTCGATTTGGTCGCGCAAGTTGAGGATGGTTAGGACTCTGTTGGCATGCTACACATGCAATTGAGCACCGATCTGCGAGTCGCTGTGTGACTAATCCATGCGCACATGCTTATAGGCGTTCGTCAACGCCCATACACGGACTTTCGTCCTGTCCAAATCCTCAAAAAGCTTCCTTAATTTGGGGTTTGGTTGGATGAGCTCTTCCAAGGGGAGAGTGCCATCACATTTACGATCAAAGTCAAGAGGATCTGCAAGGACGCATAGACTGTTTAGCTCTAGGTGTCCACTATAGCATCAAGGGATATACCTATTTCATGGTGACGTGTGAGACCACGTAGAGCAAGTCCATACTGGGTGTAGTACTTGAAGTGTAGATCCGATGCCTCGTCCTCGTCAAGCCCCATAGAAACGAAGTATGCTAAGTATGCTCAAGATTGACGCCCATCCATGATTCGGTAAACGCGACCAACCGTGAATCCGTTGTCCCATCGCTTGCGAAATCTTGGTGCTCGCTGAATACAGTGTGTTGTCTACGTCAAACCATACGACCATACGAGGATCTTTCCTATACACTTGAAGATAGGGCCCATTAGCAGTACCAAATGTATCCTACCTTCCTGAAAGCCTTGAGACATGACACGGCCGGGGTATCCTTGGTATGTTTACAGTGACAAGAGTCGATAAGCTCCCACGAAATGATGGTAGCATGAAGTTGAGAACGTATCAGAGCGGTACCTATATCAGGAAGTTCCCTCTCACGGGGCCAACTCCGACTAACCCAATCTCCCAAGCACTCACCGTGGCGATCGAAGACCTCCACAACAAATTCCTCAAGACACTGACCTCGTAAGTACATCTGATTGTCGGCATACAGGTCTCTTTGTGTGCCCCGTCCACCTCTTGTAACGGGAAGGCACCGTTATCCTGGCTTTGGGATGGATGTCGGATGCGCAAGATGGATGTGTTGTGTCGATCTGTTTTGCTCACAGCCAGCTTTTAGATGGCCCGTAGCAGGCAACTCGCACCCGGAATTGGACGTTTTTCGCGTTCACAGGCTGCCGCCCGTCGTCAGCTATACAAGGGCCCCAAAAAATCAGAAAAGGCAGCCGCTGCCGAGGTCCCCCAATTCAAGGAGGTCAAGGTCGGCGGCGAGAAGAATGGTGGCACTCGCCTCGTACCCACCTCAAAAGCTCCGCGTTTCTACCCTGCGGAAGACGTTCGCCTGCCCAAGAAAAGTCGCAAGTCACCTAAGCCAGCCAAGCTTCGACCGACCATCGTACCAGGCACAGTGCTTATTCTACTCGCTGGGCGGTTCAGAGGGAAGAGGGTTGTGTTCTTGAAGCAGTTGGACAGTGGTTTGTTGTTGGTAACCGGCCCGTACAAGATCAATGGCGTTCCCTTGCGTAGGGTCAACCAAGCATATGTCATTGCCACTTCGACAAAGTTAGATCTCGAGGGATTCAAGGTAATACAGCTTATCGTCTCCCTTCCGTGTCAAGTTCACCTCCTCGTAGATTGACCCAAGGATCAATGACGCCTACTTTGCCAAAGCTGCAACCAAAGGTTCAATTTCAGCTGAGGCGGAGTTTTTCTCTGAGGGCAAGCCTAAGCCAAAGGAACCTTTCCCCGAAGCCAAATCGGGTGACCAGAAGGAGGTCGACAAGGTTGTCATTGCTGCTGTTCGGAAGCAAGAGAATCTGGTCAAGTACCTGAAAGCTAGTTTTGGGCTAACGAAGGGCCAATTCCCTCACCAGATGGTTTTTTGAGGACGAGGTTTAATGCAGTAGGCTATGCAGAGCTATGATGTGTGCCATCTCTCGTACATGATAATTCTTTTATGCTACCCTCTGGCTCTCGAAAAATCTGTTGCATCAACGTCGACCTCGGTGAAGTTGTGTGCCTGTATTTGTCTCTATGAAAACTACTTTGTGTTTTTTTGGGCGACGAGGCTGAGGTCAGGAGTGGACAACGTTGAACGTTGACTTAACTTCGCGCCTCGTCTGCTAATTGATGTTGGCAAGATATGCCTCTCGCACCAGTCGAAGACTTGGCAGTCCCCAGAGGCAACTGCTTTCTGCTCCGCCCTCGCATAGAACCATCACCAGCTTGGACACTCTCGCGGAAGGCTTCTTAGACCTTGCGACAGCTTTGCCAATACCGCCGTCCTGGCCCCCTTACTCGACTACTATTATATTGTGTACAGTGCTCTCACGACTTGCTCTGACAGTTCCCTTTTCAATATGGGTAAGTGATTCCTAGGCTGCGTCACGGTCGTCTGACAAGGCATAGGCCAAGCGGCGACAGTGGCGTGCCGAGGAGGTGGTCATGCCCATCGTGCGTTCTATGGCGCCTAAGGTCGCCAGGAGCGTATCCGAAGAAATGACAAGGGAGAGAGTCCATGGTACAAAGGAGCAAATACAGGCCGTACATAGCAAGAGAGTGAAAGAAATCGTGTGTCCGCGTCGGTTTTCCAACCCAAGAACCTTTGATTTGACCTGGTGGCGTAGTTGTCGAAACAGCGGAAGCTACTGTTTGCGGAACACCGGTGTCAACCTGCAGCGACGATGCTCATCCCTCCTGTCACGCAGCTTCCTGTCTTCGTGGGCCTTTCAATCCTTCTCTCTCGTCTCTCACAGGCTCCAACTCCCTTTGATTCCGAATCCTTCCTCACTCTGTCCGCCCTCACGCACGTGGACCCCACGGGGGCCTTACCTATTGCACTTGGTTTCATCACTCTGGCCAATGTAGAGAGTTCTCGGTGGTTTATGACGGATGCCCAACTTAAGCGCGAGGACCAAGTTCAGCAGTGGAAAGCACAGCGGGTTGCGCGGGGTGAAACCGTCCTTGAACCCCAGAAGATCGTCAAATCGTCTCTCAGGTTGGTTTCCATCGGCCGAATTGTGATTGCATCTATGGTGCCCGGGGTACGTAACGGTCAATTACTACCTCAGTCCGGACTTACGCTTTACACTAGAGTGTTGTTCTTTACTGGGTAACATCAGCTGCCTTCGGATTATTGCAGACGTGGATGCTCGACTACTGGGAATTTAGGCGGAAGCGGAAGTTGGAAGCTTACACATCGCGGATACCTCTGGGTGAAAATTCGGGCAATGATCATCGGTATGTTGACCTTTACACCTACTTCATTCTTTGTGGGGAGATGAGAACATGGTCTGGAGGGAACCCACGCCAAGCGATTGGGCGCCCGCTGAACTCGTCTTGATCTAATCTGACCTCTTTGGAACCGTTTCTGTTTTTTTACCTGTTACTGATTTCTTCTGCCTTCAAGATCAACAGATTTGAAAAGTGCTCAATTATACGGTCCTCGCAAGAGGGTATCGAAGGCGGCCACGTAACCCATATTCCATATTTTAGTCATCCAGCTATCGCTGGATGAATACAGCGGCGTTCCGGAACTTCTCCGACGAATCACTGTATAACCTCTGCAAGTGGTTCGAGCTTGGGGCGTGAATGCCCAATCCTATCTAAGTGACTCGACGTCAAGCTAACCCCCAACTAGTATGGTGAAGGTGAATTTTATGTGTGATGTGCATGGGTATGTTCCTGTATCGTGGGTCTTACCGGGAAGAAATTTGTGTCTCCTCATGCTCATGCTTAGTACCGTATGTGTACATTTACTTCAGCGTCCCATTTACAAATCTGGATGTATCCGATGGCGGTGGAACCAGCTGAGATCACAGGAGTGAGCCATCAGTCCATTTTCGCCCAGTGGTGGAATTGTAGCGCTGGTAGCTGTCAGTAAGCACTAAGCGGGTTGCAAAGTACTGCACAGCCACCCACCGCTCGCAATGATCAACTACATTCTGCTCGTGTCGCGGCAAGGCTCGTCTAATTCTTCAACATTGCGACTGAACTTGACGATTTCCACCAGGTAAAGTGCGTCTAGCGAAGTGGTTCACCACCGTTGCACCGAAGGCGAAAGCCAAAATCGTGAAGGATGTAACGCAACTGGTTTTGGCCCGTAGAACGCGAATGTGTAATTTCCTGGAATACAAGGGTGAAAGTTTTCCGTGATGGGCCGAGACCTCGAAGGCCTAATGCCTCATTTATTCTCAGACACAAAGGTGGTTTATC
This sequence comes from Pisolithus thermaeus, assembly GCA_024663475.1. Taxonomy (NCBI): domain Eukaryota; kingdom Fungi; phylum Basidiomycota; class Agaricomycetes; order Boletales; family Pisolithaceae; genus Pisolithus; species Pisolithus thermaeus. Next base: position 92,014 of record JANFAF010000133.1, on the reverse strand, counting down.
GGAGATATGCCTCCCTCTTCTTTGTTTGCGGGATTGGTTTAGGGGACAATGAACTTATCGCATTGGAAATCATCCACCGTTACGTGGAAGTTTTGGACAAGTATTTCGGAAACGTGAGTATGTGGAAAAAATCCAACCCTCCGAACCTAACGTGTACCAGGTTTGCGAGCTAGACCTGTAGGTTGCGAACTCTTAGTAAATTGGACACTTGTCTGAGTACGCGTTGCAAGGATATTCAATTTTCAAAAAGCATATGCTGTGAGCGTTTCTTGTGCAATTTCCCGACTCCCGATTGAGATCGAATATGACAGATATTGGATGAGTTGATCATCGCTGGTGAGATGCAGGAATCGTCAAAGAAATCGGTCCTTCGTGTGGTGGGTGCCTACACGATTTCTGCGCTGCAGCCATCTTACGAGGACCAGGTGACACAAGCGGACGGCGTTGAAGAACAAGAGAACAGCGACGATCTCATTGGTCGTCTTGGAGGAGGTCGCGGTGGTTAGATATCTATTGTCGAGTTTCTCAATCTGGTCTTAAATATATTCTAAAGGGCTTCTGGTTCACTGAGGTTTAGAGTGGCTAGTTCTGTGAGTGATCCATGCGTACTACCCGGGATTTTGTTCAGCTAATGTAGTTCTGGTCCATCTAGTTGAAAGTGTGCGAGTAAGGTACGAATTATATGTTATGGCTTTTGTGAGGTGCCCTTCTTATTGAGGATGTACCACCGCACCAGATCTAAAGTTGCTACCGAATCCTCTACCGAAGAATGTCCACTTGATCCATCCCCCACTTGAATTACAGTACCAAGATGTTCCTTGGCTCTGAAAGCGTCCTTAGCGCACACGGGCCTGACAAGTTAAACCACTTAGCTACATACAGATCCCTCAGTGATCTTCTGTATGGTGGACCAGCTCTATGTGGGAACAGAACCACCGTATCTATGCACCGATGATGAATCATACGCAACGTCTTGAGGTCGTTCTCTAGAGCGTGACCGATAATGATCGTCTCTGAATTAATAAATGCATCAAGCGTTTGTCGTGCGGACAACAGTGTCAGAAAAGCCTTCTCATGTTTCTCTTGGCATATGCCAGAGAACCGGGTGTTATAGTCACTGAGCCAGAAGTTAGAGGATGCTTCATGGATTCCGGTACACGTACGTGATATCGACATCATCGTCCATGCGAATTAGTTCATCAAACACCTCTGTTCCAGTGCCGTCTACCACTGAAATCCGTGCAACTCGCATACCACCAGTCGTGTAAATCATTTCGCAATCGAGAGCAACGACATCCAAGGCCGTATCACAGATCTCCGCTGAGATGTCACAATGAGAATATTTCGGGGGCCGCGTTGGCGAGAAGGCGTGCCGAGTGTGGAGATCACTTGGGTCGGTCTCGTAGAATACATGACATCCCCGGGAACATCCGTCTTCGTTCGCGTTCTTCGAGCAGCATGAGTAAAAGCGCAATTTTTCTCCTGTTAAAAGCAACTCAAAGATCCCGCAAATGGACACATTGGGATATTCCATACCGTTGATGCTCTTCGTGAAAGGTCGACCCCAGTGATAGTAACACTCGTCCTTCTTGGGATCTTTCCTCACAGTGAATGATCGACTGCACCGTTCACACTGTTTCACTTGATTCTTCGCATCTGGTCTACTTCCTCCTTCGCCGTGGGGCACCTCGGTGATGTAACCCCAATATTTCATAGTCTCCACCGTCATTACCAGTTGCTGCACAATAGTCCTAGTTAGGCGCAGTTCACTCAGTTGTTTCTGCGATTCAATACGAGCAGCAATATCCCCTTCAGTACCAACGGAAGGGTGGGATATTGCGCTGGGGATGGGTCGTCTCTTTAGAGCTGCGATTGAGTTGATGACTGCCTGAATTTACATAGGACTGGGTGTCAGTTCAAAATGAGAGCTGGGATACTCACATTTCGATAAGTCAGCTTGGTTGATTTGTTGTAAATCTCCTCTTCCTGGCGAAGTGCATGTTCTGATGCCAGAGTCGGATTTGATGGCAGAATGGCTTCATACAATACAACGAAGTGGTCATAGAGACTCTTGAGCATAGTCTAATGATGAGGTTAATCGGTATGTGATTATGTAGGGTGGTGTATACATTCACCTGCCGTACGGGTACTGCGACTTGGGATTGTGCTGGGGTCACTCGGAGAATGGGTACACCCTATGTACAGAGATGAATCTCGAGACGACAGTGATGGAAAAGAACTACCGACATTGCCATGAGCTGTTGTTCTTGGTGCAACGGACCGAGTGGTAGACGCAGTCTTCACTCGTTGTGTGGGAGGTTCGCTCGGGACATCTTTCTGCACCGACGACGTTGCCGATGTGGACAGTTCATGCGGTCTTTTTGCAGGAATGGTGGATGGGGGTGTAGTAGGCCGGGATGTCGTGGTGATGGACGACAGAGCCCTTGGTCGTGCGACAGGCACGGACGCAATCAAGGGCGGTTGGGATGCATCGTTGGTATGGGAGAACAGACACCACGGTCTGCTACACTCCGATCCTTCTGGACATGATAGCGACTGAAATAGTCCCAGCGTAGAAAACATAGTCTGTTAGTCGCTTCTAGCAGTTGTAGGGCTGATCAGAATGTTCGAACCCTTGTTTGACATGCGTACGTGTCTGGCAGTCAACTGCCTGGTCTGCTACTAATAGTACACTCATTGTTTATCTTCTATTTTTGTAACTTTTTTCTCCTCCCTCTTCCCCTCTGGTCAATATGTCCAAACGTTCTCCTTCGACGCCAACACTACATCGAAGACGTGGTCATGTAGGGAATCTCAAGAGTATCGAGTGCGTTCTTGGATTGCGAGTCCTCGGTCTGCCGTACTGACAACACACCAGCACCGACAGGAGACACTTCACTGGGCCATTCGTGACCCGAACGTGAGCCGTCTTTTCATTGCCTTATATTACTTCCTCATCGTATACAACCCACAGACCACTGGATTCCGCTACTCCAGAATCCAGCGACTTTCCCGCGTTAACTGTGAATCATCAGGGAGATAGGTTTTGGAGTGACCTCAAGTCTTGGAGATGGGTCGTAAACCCAGGTGAACATCGTCTCGTTGTTTTCACTTTCGGTGTACGACGGACCACTCTTGTTTGCAGCGTCGTCGTTCAAGTTACTTGCCATCTCCGTTATCCTTTACCTCAATTGGGAGCTTGTCACCCCGAACATCGCGCCTGGCTTGCCGAACCCGCTAAGACCCCTACTATTCATCTCATACCCTGTGGGATCGGACACAGGGGACGTACGATATGCGAAAGGATATCTAGATTTGCTTTTCATCGCGTATTATATCATCTTCTTCTCTTTCGTGCGGCAAATTATCATTATCCATGCCTGCCAACCTATTGCCCGCTATTTTGGCGTTAAGCGTCAAGCGAAGCTGGAACGCTTCGGTGAGCAGGGTTATGCGCTGGTATACTTTGCAATCATGGGTGCTTGGGGCTATGTGAGTATTCTGCATTCTTCCTTGCTTGCGTTCGGTATCAATGTTTCCAGCGCATCATGAAACGATTGCCAACATACTGGTATCGGACGGAGTACTTCTGGATTGGTAGACTCTCGTTTTTCATCCTTGGACCCGTAGCCCTGACCTTCCTGTGTTATGCTAGATTACCCTCACTGGGATATGAAATTTGAGCTGAAACGCTATTATCTAATGCATATGGCGTACTGGTGCCAGCAACTCATCGTTCTTCTCTTTGGCCTGGAAAAACCTCGCAAGGACTACTACGAACTTGTTGCCCATCATGTAGTAACTTTGTGGCTCATTGGGTAACCGATTTCTATCCACCTCTTCTCTGAGCCCTTCATCTGATTACGTTCCCCGTAGCTGGAGTTACCTGGTCAACCTCACGCTAATAGGAAATGCTGTATACATGAGCATGGACATACCAGACGCGTTCCTTGCTGTGAGTTACGGTTTTTATAGAGCGCTACTCTCGCCGATCTTGCCATAGTTCTCCAAACTTCTGAATTATATGAAACTGGAACGTGCAAAATTCGTTTCATTCGTGGTATTCATCGGCTTTTGGACGTTAGTTTCATCGCAATTTAGGTGTCCCTTAGTTGATGGCCTACCTCTAGATACTTTCGCCACTACCTAAACATCGTCATCCTTTGGTCTATTTGGACGGAGTTTGACCTTATTCCGTATGTTTCTTCCGTTCGCGTTCTGGATCACCGCACTAAGCTTTGACTAGTGAAGTGTCTCGCGTATGGTCACCGTCAGAAGGTGTTTGGTTAGTGTGGTGGATGAAGTATCAAATCTTTGTGCCAGTCCTTTTTCTGCAAACACTCAATCTCTTCTGGTACTGTCTCATCTGGCGCATTGCAATTCGGTACTTCCACTCGCACCGTTTGTTGTAAGTGACACTGACATTTGTTTGCAGGTCCGTCACCAGTACGTTGACAGATGATAGATCGGACGACGAGGATAATGATGGAGATGCGAACGGTGTCGACGAAAAGGATGAGTAACGCACTGCATTACTTGTTTTTGTTTCTTGAGATACAGTCATTGGGTTAGACTGTACATTTCGCGTGTACTTGCCGTGTACGGTACTAAGGTGTCTCCTCGTCGCTATCCGCTTTGAATCGGCTGATGTCCACTGCCGGTCCGCAAACACCTTCCTGATCTGAAAAATCGTCATCCTCTTCCCAGGGGTCGAAGTGAACCCTAACACCGGCTCCGTTGAGCGGCGCGTTTGGAGCACCTGAAGTTGTTGATGTGCGATTAGGCCACCGCCTCTCGCGTTGCATATCGATTGGTTCACCAGAGGCCATAGACATCAGCGCGAGCATAGTGTACTGCGCAAATTCAATACCATAAACCCATTAACAGCAAAGCAACCTACATGAGCGTCATTTCCTGCGTTGTGGAGATGTGAAGTCGAAATCTGCAGATGGCGACAGACGCGCTCCAAGGATCTGCGATTGCCCCCGCCCTCACCCTCCAAAGCAGCGAACAAATCGGATGTATCTAAAACGAAGATGCCGTCTTTGGGCAGCACGTCAGGAAGTAAGAACACGACATCTGGGAGTTGCACATCGACGTCCTTGGACTTCAGGTACCTAATCAACCACGATCAGCTCTAAGCTTGGTAACGTCGAATAAAGACTAACTTGATGTCCTGATTATTGTCATGGAAAATCAGGAAGAGAGGACCTGACTTTTTGCATTCTTCTATGAGCGCTTGGATTCTTCGCTTGAACGTAGCTTTATTGACTTCCTCGCTCTTCCCAAATGAAAAGTGCTGTGTAAGTTGAGGATCAACGTGAAGATATACGAAAAGAAGATGAGCCTTTACGTCTCGATTGTTAGACACGAAGGTGTTGGTATAATATCTGCGCTCCTTGACAATGAGGTGTCCCTGTTCCTCTATTTTTGATCCACAATCCCAACGAACAGTGCTCCACCCGAACTCCGTGAGAAGTGTGTGGTCTCTGTCCCAGGCCTCAAAATCCAGCGCACACCAGGTGCCCTGCTGCTGAGTCCAGAGAGATCGGACGCGCTCAAAGATATCACGGCGGGCATTAAGCGTCGGATCTACGCCCTTCAAGCGCTTGTTGTTTTTCTCGATTTGCTGTTTTGGACATGAAGTCATTATCAGATGTCGATCTTGTCATTCACTTACCTTCAATGTAGTCCTAAGTGCTTCTCTAGTTTTGAAGTGCACGGGAGAGACGTGACGTAAATTGGACTCCGTCAGTAGACAATCCGAGTACGGAAGAGGTATAAGATCCTTGGTGAGCTGCACTGCATGCAGCCAGTACCTTATGTATTCGACCTGAGCTGAAGAGAACAAAAGGCGTGACTCAAAATTTTGCAATGTTCCTGTCATACTCGTTACGGATACCATGTTGAGTATCCACCATATAATGATTTACCAAGATACAGCTCTGCACCTTCGACACCCTCCTTGTGAAGAGGGTGATCGGGATGCACGAACGCGTCTTGTGCCAAAATAGCCTTGAGAGGGCTCCGATCCTCAGGGTTGGGGAGGGCCTGGTGCCTAATGACTTGAGTGTGAAGTCAATCGCTCTGCATCGACACCGATCTCACCATTCGAAGAAAATGTCCGTATAACGATAATATCCAGTGACGACTGGCGAGACCATCGACATTTTGCTATCCAAGATCTGAATCCCGCCGGGCCACCTTGGCGAAAGTTGCTCGGTCTGCTGCCAAATCGGGTAATCCCATAAACGACAACACAACCAGTTTGACCCGTTCATTTGGAAGTTCAACAACTCGGCCACTCGAGTCGTTTCGTGTCGGACGACATCCCTACGGCGTGGAACCTGTCTTTGAGCGTGTATCTCAGGACTACCTCTTGGTATGGCCCAGATGGCGCAGAAGAGAAAGCCGGCCGAAAGTTCAACGACTCGCGGGTACGGCTCAGGCGATGAGCCAGGTCCATCCAAGAAACCGAAACATACTGCGCGCAAGAGCACTGGTGGCCACCCTCCCAAAGAGCCAGCGGTTTCCTCAACTCGAAAGAGAGATGCACGTGAGCCACCCCAGATTCGACGCCGCTTCCGACGCGTCGCGTTCTGACGATTCGGCGTCCTCTGTCCAGACCAGTCACATGCAGACGATGAAGATGGTCAGCGTAAGAAGCGTCGTTATCGCCCAGGAACAGTTGCTCTACGCGAAATTCGCAAGTACCAACGAAGTACTGATCTGCTGCTACGACGCTTACCATTTGCTCGCGTTGTGCGTCGACATTTTCCTTGTAATCATACATCAGACGCCCTCTGATCGGTGGGAAATCCAGGTGCGGGAAATCGCATTGGATATGATGACGGATACCAACTACCACATGGGGGACGCGGGATTACGATGGCAGAGTTCCGCGATCCTTGCATTGCAGGAGGCAACAGAGGCATTCCTCGTCCATCTGTTCGAGGACGCGTGGGTCTCACCCAAAACAAAACCGAATGTCACTCTAATCCTGTGCACCTAGGAATTTATGCGCAATCCATGCAAAGCGCGTGACGATAATGCAACGAGACATACAGTTAGCTCGCAGGATACGAGGACCATGGGGTGGCCTTGGCTAGTGGCAGTATTCCTTCGCTTTAACAAACGGCATTCAGTGGCGGGATCCTGTTCCTGCGATTCTCCCTTAATGTGTCTTGCATGTACTCGGGTGGCAGAGAATGACAGACACCTATTTATCAAGCTCCACATAGAATTCAGTTATTGTGACAAGAAGAAATGCTAGATCGCACATTGTCCCTCGAAGTCCGAATGAAGGTACGAGTGACTAAGGTAAGAATCTCCATATATCAGAAGCGTAGCGCCCGACAAAAGAAATGAATGGTCGAGAGGATATATTCAGTGCGAGGGAGAGTGGGGGTATCCAGTGCAACTATATTAAAAGGGAGCGTGAAATGCAATGTCATGTAAGGTTACATGAAAGGCCAAGTCGTAGCTATGAAATGACGATCCGTCCGTGTGATTGGGAAGCATGAGATGGCGTTATTGATGCACGCCCCGGCGAACTCGTCCGTCGCTTTGGGTAAGCGCCAGCTTGTTGGCGTAAGTCAGTTCGAGAAGAGTTGGAATACGATGTAGAGCTGCGGAGGTCGTATTGACTGTGAACACTGCGCTCTAGTGGCGTCTTCCTACTGACGGTAGCTGAGGAGAGTCCGTCGATAGAGCGCCTTTGGGGAGAATTCGACTTAGCTCCCTGGGTCGAAGATCTACTTCTGGACGATCCCCCGTCAGTCTGACTAATCTGGTGCCGTGACGAGTGGCTTGGTGAAGAGGTGCGTGATTCAGAAGAGCGCGAACGATATTGGTCCATCATAAATGGAGCGGTTGGAGGTAGTAAAGGCATCTCCATTCCATAGAACGGTGCAATATTGACGAGTGGGATAGAAGGCATTGCGGGCACAGGAGGCACAGGGGGAACCATTCCCCAGGAGGGATGGAAGGCCATGAACGGAGTTCCGGGATTGTATGACACTTGAAATGGCACGTGCTTCGAAGGGTCAGATACAGTTGAACTTCGCCTGCTGATACGCCTAGCCTCCCGGTTTCGCACATCTTCTGATGATGCAGTGTGAGCGGAATAGACAGAGGGGGGGCGAGAGAAACTGTGCTGGCTCCCAGGAGTGGGTGGCAATGAACTCGCAGGGGAAGCGTCGTAGGAAGGTACATTCATGGTCGGCACGATGAGTTCCGAACCACGAGAAGAGCTATCCCTCCGTATTGAAGGACGAGCAGAGTCCGAAGACTCTGACCAGCCGCGCTCGGGGGCTCGAGTGTGGGAAGACGTAGACGAGAACCCCTGTCCGGCACGAGCAGCCTCACGCCTGATTCTGGCGGCTTGGACTTCCTCCACATAAGTTCGCTGTCTCTCTTGTTCCTCCAATCGTTTCTTTTCTTGTTCCCTCAACCTGCGTAATTTGTCCATTTCCAACCTCTCGGTCTCCCTCCGAGCTCGTTCCTCCTCTTGTAAGGAGGATTTAACTTGAACTACCGCCCTGCGCTCACGCTCCTGGCGAAGAAACTTTGCTTTCTGTTCTTTATTCTTCCTAACACGAAGCATGTACCCCAGCGGAATTTTGTCATCCTTGCTGTCATCCTCCGCAAAACGGACCCCCTTCTTAGGAACTAGATCACTGGGGTTGTTTTTTGTTTCAGGCTTCAATATTTCTGGTATCAGTGAAGCCGGCAATAGAGCGGAAGTCGTGGCAGGGAGAGGGAGCAGTTCCGGGGAACGCGACAAAGACTCTATGGGCGGAGTATGTACGGCGGGAGCACCTGACAAAGTCTTAGACCATGGACAAGACAAGGTTAGGGATCACTTACCAGGAGTACAGGAAGGGACTGACAACAATTCAACAGTGGCGTCACCTAACGGCTCATCCGGGGGTTCGGGTAACGTCCCAGCAAGGACGTCTAGAACATTGGAATACTCTAATGCTGCAACTCCAAGTTGCGGCCCAGCAACTCGAGAACAAGCGACGTCGCCTTTTCCGTCTCGGGCCCAAACATAAACTCTCTCTTCATAGTAAGGGCGAGAGACCCAGGCGCGAAGACCCTCGGAATGTCGTGCAATTGCCCCAGTAGCAGGGAAGAAATCAAGTAAAGAATCACGGGAAGGCTTTTTGGCTGCGACGGTACCGGTAGACCACGCCGCTATCGAAGATAGCTCTGGTGGAGATAGTTTGTCCAAGCGAGACAATAGTGCATTTTTGTGTACCCTGGATTCCAAGGTCTCCTTACGACGAAGACGCCGGCAGGGATTACATGAACGAGGGAATGCGACGAACTCGGGTGCCTCAAGTAGTGGAGGGGAGTCCGAATGGTGAACTAGGCTGTTCAAGAGGATGATCCGGGTGTTTGCTCGGGCGCGCGCCGTCTGTGACCACTGACTCTCCGAGTGATCAGAACCCTCATCGGACGGAGAAGAGCGGGCATCCGCGGTTTCATTAGCGAGATCGACATTGGGTGGAGAGAGCGCGGTATTTGGTGGGACACAAGAAGACCAGGCCTCTCTGCGAACCTGCTTCTTAGATGCTATCCAGGATGACCAACTGCCTTTCTTGCTCTGTTTATGTAGCGGGTTTTCATCGACAGGCGTCTGGAGGGCAGCGGAACCGCTGGACGAGGACGAGGACGAATTGCCAGGGAGAAGCGGTGGTATGGAGGTTTGAGTCGCTCGTCTCGCGAGGGAAGCGAGCACACCGGGGCCCTTGGGCTGCCGGGGCTTCGAGCTTTCGTCTGAGGTAGTCGAGGGAGCGTCCGGTCTGTCTCTCCGCGAAACGAAGACAGAGGCAAACCGCCGCATGAGGGTGACCGGAGAAAGGAGCGAGAGCGATGACCACGACGACGACAATCAGAAGGACTAGAACATGATGATGACTTATATAAAACCAACGTAGTAATAATATTGGCACAACCGTAATACACTGCTTATGCTTACAATAGAGCAAAGTCACCCCCCTCATGGCATGTTGCATGGACTTACTTGGTTCACAGGCGAACCGCGTTTCATGTGTATTTGTATTCAATCTTATGTGAGGGACAACGAGGATAAAGACAACAGCGCCTTATGACACGTTCCATCGTGCTAAGCGGTAGCCGCATCAGTGCCATCACCCTCGTACTGCCGTTCAGCTTGCCACCATCGCACTAATCGCCGCTCATATCGCTCCACCACGCTACATATATAATCGCTACTCACCCCTGCCCATCGGCACGCCCTCTGGATAATTACATCTAGTTCAGAGGGGACGTCCCCCAGGACATCCCCGGAATGGTAGATCGTGTATGACTCTCCCGGTTGCAAATCATCTGGTTTACGGTCCTCCGTCTTCATAGGCGACCCTGCTTTTGCAGTAGGAACATTCTTGATCACGGTATGGCTTTCCGTCGCATTCTCATTTGAAAGGGGAAAGTAGCTGTCGAGGATCCGGTACCCTGTCAAAGGTGCCGCATCACGCGTTTGTTCAGTCCCACCAGGGTACAATTTCGCACAAAACTTACCATTGGCCTGCGGCGCCACCAACGCCTTCTCACAGAAATCGAGGTACCTGTCCAAGGTCACATGGTCCAAGTCGCCAACTGACCTACCATTTCTATGAGCTGGCATACCTTTGAACACCGTCAAAACTAAAACCCACATAGGTATTCGAGCGCTAAACGGATGGTTATTGACGAATGGTTCGGCGCGACTGGCCTCTCGCAATGCCGCTAGGAATTCATCCACGTCAGGGAAAGTACACGCCACGTCTTCCACGATCCTAGGAAGCCTAGTACCAAAGTTATCGGCGATAACACAAGCACTACTTGTCGTCACAACTTGCCTCCTTTTCCCATCCAGTCCATAGATCAGCTTCAGAACCACGATAACTATACTGGCGAGGGCAACCTCAGGTGGTGCGTTGTAATATTTGTGACTTTCGACATCGGACGGAAGGGGAGCCAACGAGTGGTGGAGAGATATTGACAGTGATAGAACATTTCCCAGTCGTTTGCTAAGGGTGTACAACATAGCTGGGATCCAAATCATCAGATAGCCTCATTACCATGCACATAGAAACGCACGAGTGCCGCAAAAGCATTGCCGGACTACCCGCCAGAGGACCAGAGCAACATTCAACTCCGGAATTGAAACACCAAAGTTTGAATGTAAAAGATGGGCTAAGCGTGACACTAAACGATGGAGCGAGGAAATTCTTGGCGCGTGCTGTACCTCATCTGTTAGGTAAGGGAAACTGTGAGTCGCGAACTTCGCACATGTGGAGACAACGCCTGGATAGCGTGTTTTGTCAAATGGCATGTGAGTGATGAGGGTAACAGGCGGACGTGGTCGAGATAGGGAATCGAGTGGCCTTCGATGGCGCTGTAAGATACATCAAAATCTTAGAAGGTCCATCCACCACGTATGGGCACTTACGAGCTGACCACTCACTTAATGATGTCCATATAGATAACTGGCAGACGAACAGTCCAACACGCCAGCACTAAGATAGCAATTGTATTCTCCGGACGGTCGAAGCGACCAACAAACCGCGTGCTCAATTTGGCATGATATGTCTTCCTAGCCTGCTGGACTTCGTCCTCTGAAGTTGAACTGCTTGCAGAGTTTTCCTGAAGGAGAGCTTCCAGTTCCGAATCCGTGCTATTTTCGTTGCTCGAGTATTCCACACCGGGATCTTGCTGGTCGTCCTCAACACCCTTTGCATCAGACATATCAGAACGGTCCATATGTATTCCAGGCGCAGGACCCCTCATCTCTCGTGCGTGTTGTAAGGGTTCCGCAGGCGGAGGGTCACGAATCAAGGTCAAGTGCATCGCCCACAGGTCTCTACATATCACCTGAAGGGATATAAGAGGCGCTACATGTGCTCAGGGTCATCCCCCGTACCTCGAACTCTTGAGGAAGACTCCACAGGCTGATCGACGCTGCAATCTGCTTCCGGAGTAGGAGTTGGAGACACTGGTAATAATGGAAGCGTGCTCTGTCGCCGTGATAGACTGTCCGACATCAACGGGTCATTCCCAGCACGTCGAAAGAACGAATCCTCACACTTAGGGTCCCCCTTGCTCACGGTTTCCTTCTTGCGAGTGGACTTCAATGTGCGCTTCCTCATGGAACGAGCACCAAAATCTTCTGCATCTCCCGACTCTGTCCGGTAGTTCTAGTAATCGGAATGTCATGAGCACCTCGCCCAGGATAGACTTGCAGCAATTTACTTGAAGGACGTGTCCCTCCGTGCAAGTTACCATTCCACTAGCAGAATCCTTGCGCCATCTCCTACATCCGCAGATAGGACACTTTCTTCGAGGAGCCATAGAGTCATGGGCGGGGGGTTCGAGACACGATGAAGTATACGGCCGACTCTGGTATGCTTTGAGGTTATCACGTGACCGTCGACGCGTGCCGCCGCGTCACACCTGCAGGGCCTTCACAAGTACTGTGTGGTTGCTAGTGGGGTGGCCATGCGGTTCGTTCTGGCCTGTGTCTTCATCGCTACCCTGGCGGCGGCAGTTTTGGCGTGAGTGGAAACTGTTTTCTTCTTCGACTGTGCGCTTATAGGCGTGTCGGTGATCAGGTGGACGAAAGTGAGTTGCACTGAGATACCCATGTTTCCATGCTTACAGCTACCGGAAGGAAGACCATGAAATTTTCGATCTTGTCAGCGACTTGGAGGCGTCTGAAGGTTGGATGCCTTCGTGGCACGTAGTATACTGGGCTCATCCTGCACACAGGCAAAGGGACAACATTTTATTCATGGCTAGAGGTACCTCCAACTGCTCCTCTTGCCCAAATAAATAAGGCGTACCGTAAAAAGAGCATAGAGTTACAGTGCGTATGTCTCACTGAGTGGCATTGGGCCGAATGGTTACTGACATGTCTAGTCCCGACAAAAATCCCGGTGTCAGAGGCATACACGAACGGTTCGCAAGGCTCGGTGTCATTGTGAACATATTGCGAAATCCGGAAGGTCGAGAGCGGCACGTGCATCTGTTGACCCTGACCTATTCCCACTGATGACATCCGCAGCTATGATTTCTTCTACAAGAATGGCGTGCCCAAGTGGAGAGGAACCGGCTACTATTATACGAGGTTTAGACCAGGACTCGGCGTAGGTGGCTACTAACCAGGCTTGGTGGGCGCTGGTTTAACGTGATTCATTGGTTGACAGACCGTGTTAATTTTCTTGACGCTGTTAACGACTGGGCTGCAGTACCTGGTACAGAAGATGAACTACTCTCGGGATCTAAACCGCATACGTCAAACGATCCATGATGCCAAACTTGCTGCATGGGGTCCAAAAATGGTTCAGTCAGGGGGAAAGCGAAAGGCAAGTCCATGTGGACACTGTGTTGACGTGCATTGTTACAAGTTAATACATTTAGGTCAAGGTCAATCTTGGAGGCAGGCCGCGGATTGATGAGGATGGGAGAACGGTGCCTGGAAAAGTGATTGACATGATCGTGGATGGTGACACCGTCTATATCGTAAGTCTATCGAGCTGTGTCCCAGGACAAACTGGGTAACACTTCTTGACAGCCGGACTCTGCTGGCGAGCTCCACGAATTAAATGAGGAGACAGCTACACCGCCTGCCCTTGCGAGAACGTGGTTTCTTACGTTTCTGCGAGGAGTATTTCAGTTAGCCACAAAGGGCAAGAACGAGCCCGCGCGAATAGAAGGCAACGAAGATGAACAAGGAGAGGACAGCGACTACGGATCGAATCCTACTGCAGGCGGAACAGCTGTTCCAAGTGGCATGAGTGAAGGCAGGGCTCCAAAACAGGTAATGCGAGCTGCTACTGTAAAGGCCGGAGGCAGAAGGAAAGTGGTGAAAAAACAACCATGATGTGGGGAATTTAGAGTTGTCCATAACGACGTTGTTACGTAAGCCAATTCCGGCCCACAGCATACATAATTTTATCCTACATCGTACATGGAACTCTGGAAAAAAGAGGGCTCGCTCTTGGGTTGGTATGAGTATCGTGGACTGAGGAGGCAGTTCAACTGCTCCTGATTGTACTTGAGCTGCTTGGCAGCACAGCAATCGAACTCGGCGCAATCCGCCGAGTTTGCACCATATCTGAATCAGCCGTGGCCGGATGCAGAGGCCCGAAAAATGGTAGGACGAAGACAAGCTATGCTCACAGTCCAGTGATGAGGGTCTCTCCACTGACCTCGGCAACCGCGCCGTCGCAAGAAATTGGCTGATGGATGCCGATCTTGTGGCAAGAGTCACGCAAGGAGCGATAAATGCGATCGAGTCAATATTGCGATGGCACCATGGGTTGTCAACACTCTGGCAGGTCGGTTTGATGAATGTGCTTAGTGTCATTCTGTCAAGATGTCCCTGGAAGGCCCCCCTGAGGAGGCAGGAGCTACGTGCTACTACTACTTAAGTAGTTTGGTCGTAGAGCGTCGGACATGGCACGGCCGGATGCGTATATGATCGGTGGAGAGCCGGCTCGGAGGGGTTCACAGCAATTGATCCTGACATTACCCGAGCCGTCTGTTATCAACTTCGTCTAGACCTCACAGATCAAGTTCCAGACCGCAGGTAAACTGTAGTGATGCCATTGGAGAGGTGCATGTAATAGCAAACGACACGTCGAGTCGAGCGCGAAGGTACAATACAATACTTGTTGAGTAATTTTCCGAACGCCTTCTTTACGCAACCCGAAGCTGGAAGCTGGGGCGAAATGAAAGATACGGAGTGCTTATCGTCCAATCGGAATGCGTGCCTTTCTAAAATAAACAGACCGCAACAGCCCCGAGCAACCCTTAAATTGACCGCCGTCTTAAGCTCCTCTCCGTCAGGTCCTCCTGTTTACTTCCTCAGATCTTCTAGCTCGCAAACAATGACTAACATTGCCTACCGCAACGATCTTCTGGCCCCCTACCTCGCTCTTCCCCAGGGCGAAAAAGTCCAGGCAGAATGTATGCTGTCGCAATCTTGCGCTGTTCAGGCATTATTGACCGAGCAACACAACAGACGTCTGGGTCGACGGCGATGGCGGCCTTCGCTCAAAGACGACCGTATGCATTTTACTTCTCTCTTGTGGTCTTCCGAAATCACTCACAACTCTCCAGACCGTCAACCAGAAGGTTACCGATATCGGCCAGCTTCGTATTTGGGACTTTGATGGCTCGTCCACAAACCAAGCCCCTGGGCACGATTCCGACGTCTACCTACGTCCTGCCCGTATCTTCAAGGATCCTTTCCGCGGGGGTGACAACATCCTCGTCCTCGCAGAAACCTACAACAACGATGGGACGCCGAATAGAACAAATTACCGCTACCATACTAACAAGTCCATGGAGCTCGCGAAAGATGCTGCTCCTTGGTTTGGTCTCGAGCAGGAGTACACTCTGTTAGACGCCGATGGTACACCTTTTGGTTGGCCTAAGGGTGGTTTTCCCGGCCCTCAGGGTCCCTACTACTGCGGTGCAGGTAAAAATTGATTTGAAAATCACATGCCGCGTCACCCATGATTGAACGCCCCGTTCCGCAGGTACCGGCAAGGTTTTCGCACGTGATCTGATTGAGGCCCACTACCGTGCATGCCTCTATGCTGGTATTAACATCAGCGGGATCAACGCCGAGGTTATGCCGTCCCAATGGGAGTTCCAAGTTGGCCCCTGCGAAGGTATCGAGATGGGCGACCACCTATGGATGGCTCGCTACCTTTTGGTCCGCATTGCTGAGCAGTGGGGAATCAAAGTTTCTTTCCATCCCAAGCCTCTCCAGGGTGAGTGGAACGGTGCTGGTTGCCACACGAACTACAGCACGAAGGCGATGCGTGAACCTGGAGGCATGAAACACATCGAAGAGGCCATCGTGAAACTTTCCAAAAGGCACGCTGAACACATCGCCGTTTATGGCGAGGACAACGAGCTGCGTCTCACGGGACGTCACGAGACTGGCCACATTGGCTCCTTTAGTTCCGGTGTCGCCAACCGTGGTGCTTCGATTCGTGTCCCACGACACGTAGCTTCTAAAGGCTATGGATACCTGGAGGACCGTCGCCCTGCCTCCAATATCGGTACGACCAGGTTTCTATTCACTACTTGATGTATTGATCTGATTTCTTTCAGATCCTTACCGCGTCACTGGAATTATTGTAGACACTACGATTTTGGACAAGTGAGGGATGTTCCTATAGATGGAGTCCGTGTAAAATACAGCCCGCAAAATTTCCTTGGTATTACTTAATAATCTAGTTATACCACTGCTATCTATAGATATGAAAACGCAGGGGCTGACTGCCTCGCTTCTGATTGACTGGTGAATGGTGCTGAGCTACACCCGGCGACGACGACGAACATGGATCCCACTGACAGGAAACTCAGTCTGCGTGCATTCCTAAAGATTTTCACTACCAACGACATACCAGTGTCGAAGGCCATGGCACTTGCAAGCAAAGCGTTCGTTCACATTTGCGGCGTCTATCATCTGGCATTGGTGATCTTGCTTTACGCAGATACGCTGAATTCAATACGCCGACGAGATTGACCCAGCTTGACGAGGCAAGGTTGGTTGTGTTGGGAGTGGAGGACAGAGAGTTGCGCAGGTCTATTCTGGCTGCTATACGCAACACCGGGTATACGAAACCGGAAGCGAGGGCTCAATCCTCCGCCGTGCAAGATACGGTAAAACCGCTTACATGACACCGGATGTTGATGACGATCTCTCTCCTTAGGCTACACGCCCTAAGAAGAAACGCAGGTGTGATAGTGATCTGGACGAACGGCTGCAAGAATCCCCGCTTGATGAAGCCTCCACATTCGGTAACCTGTTTTTTGAGGAGATACTGAATGAAGAGGTCAGAACGTTCTGCCATATGCAACACTCTACTACTCTAACGGCGGATAGATTTTGAGGAGCAAGACGGCGGTAGTCAATCGCGCCCCGGTCATGACAGCGTGGGCCATGATCGTGGCCGAAAGGCTCGGTTTCGACAGGGAAGAATCCCTGAGCATCGGTTACTTCACTCCCTAACATAACCGCCTTTTCCACTGACCAGCTCCAAGCGTCCGTGTACACAGAAGCGAACGCGGTCTCCAAGGGTGTCTCATTAGGGCTTGTTGAGGAAAGGAGAAAAAAAGATGTCGAAACGCTTCCAGAAGGAAAGCAGCCATACGTTGATCTTATGGGTCGTCGGCAAGTACACACACTCTTTATGACGTTTGAGGATCCTCATGGAATCCTGTGGTGCTGCTGGACAGGATGTACGTGTTCGTGTCTGCTGGTTCTTTCAGGGCACCTAATCCTATTGATAGTCCACTATACCAAACTCGCGAATCCAAGTGGTTGGCACTTTCAGGAGGCTCTCCTGTCTCGCCCAGCACAGCATTCTCATATATTTCTCGTTCGTTTCGGCAGACGACCCCATATGTAATGGGATCTTTACGTCTCCTCGCAGAAAGCTACTCCCCACAGAGGCTCAACGAATTGGGATACTCGCTCTATGCTGATTTCAGACCAGCTGTGGATGACTGGGGCAAGCGGGGCAAACTTCGGTGCGCTCGGATACTGTCTCTGAAAGAAACCGGTGCTCCCGAGTTAGCTGCCGAGACGTCAGGTGATGCAGCAGGGCCCTCGGACAAGCTTCAAATGGGCACACGGCAGCGAGGGCAGCATCCCACAAAAAAGGAGGGCTTGTTCTCGCTAGAGGAGTACGAGGCTACTAACGACGCAGGTTTTGATAATATAGATCTTAGTCACCTTCCATGAATGTCGTTACGGGTTTGGGTCCTGTGTCTAATACACGTCGACAAGCGTCTTCGCAATACTTACTGCTTGAACTTCTAAATGAAAAATGGTACATATAAGTCCTGACGGGGTGGGGGGTTGAAGTCTACATATGTGCACTCAAGCTTTGTCGAGAGACTCTGGCTCGGCCGATATAAAGGCTTAACCGATTTTGCGACTTCGTCATTCTCTCTCGGGTCCCTCCTTCATAGATTCTGTCAAGGACACTTTCCTTCTCATCATTTTTCTGTCGCTCATTTTTGCAAGGATCGTCGTGGGCATTGTCAAGATACTTTCATGACACTCTCACTCTCCCAAGACTATCGCCACGTCGTCGCTGACATCGCTGAAATACCTTACATTCTGCCTGCAAGGGCCTGGTCATTTTATACCGTTTTCTTGTTTATTGTGGTTCCTTTGTGGTCGGTGATACCCATCGCATGGTCATTTGTTATATATGTATTGTGGACTGGTAACACCTGGTCGTTTGGCTGGAATGGTAGGATATGCTTTGCGGTCGCCATCGGCGAGGTAAGCCAAGAGTTGTGCTTGCGTTCGGCTGCGCTGATCGTTACCATTTATTATCCAAGGTCTTGTTCAGCGTGCACCATTATAAGCTTGTCAGGTCTGTATCTGGACCACCACTGCATGGCGTGGGTAACCTGGCCGAGAGGCAGGCAAGTTTTATCCGTGTCTTGAAGAGTGGTCTTGCAGATCTCACCGAGGAGAGCTACGACGAAGAGTCTCTGGATGATGCGAGGCCAGGCAGTCCCGCTGAGACTATCGTCCAGCTCAATGCAGACGACCCTCGTGCTGTAGACTTTAGGGAGCGGATGAGAGCGTGGTACGTGTCAATTTCCCATCTGGCTATGGAACTCCGTGACAATTCGAACCTCAAATACTAAGGTTCCGCAGATCAACCTGGTCATCGGTCAAAAAGCGAGACGCTTATGCTTACCTCTACTGGGTGTTTTACAATAGAGAAATGCCTCCCCTGGAGTCCCTGACAAGACGACAGCGCGCTGTATTAGATGAGGCTCTTTCACGCGTAGAGAAACGTGCAGGGAAAACAATCCCCGACGAGCCCAGCGCTGGTGTTCAACCTGTCCGTCTCACTATAGACCAAGTGAACGTCAACTGGCGACCTCTCACTTGGTATGTCATGGCGCTAGGTGGTAACTGGATGCTCAGGCATTGGCTCGTTTCTTTGTACGGCGCACGGTTTGGCTGCTATAACGGTCTAGAGTGAGTCCCAGGATATCGTAAACCAATACTTCGACCGATAAGCCCTTTCACCTAGATACTTTGTGCGCATACCCGAGTCGTGGGACGCCGTGCATGGTCGACGTCCGCTCGTATTCTTGCATGGTCTTGGTTTGGGGATGATGCAGTACAAAATTTTCCTCTCCGACCTGCTGAGGAATCATTCCGACCGCCCACTTTTGTTCCCTCTGCAACCACACATCAGTCAGAATATTTTCCATGTTAGATTCTTGACGCCGATGCCCAGGCAGGAAATGATTACTTGTTTAGTCGGCCTCCTGCGAAGGCTGGGCTGGGTCTCCCCGTCAGATGAGCTTGATGATGCCCTTGGACTCAACAAGAATACCAAGTCGATATCAAGCGGAGTTGTCGTGCTTAGCCACTCGTAGTACGTGGTTCAGAAATGTGGACGTCCCATATTAAACTTCTTTGAGTGCAGCGGTTCATTCGTGCACACATGGCTCCTGAAAGCTTACCCGCAGATGGCCGTGCGCTCTTGCTTCGTGGATCCTGTAGCAATTTGTTGTTGGGAAGGCGGTGAGTGCACTAGAAAGCTGTTGAACCTCCAATGACACCTGAGCTCCACAGACATGTGTCATGACTTCATGTACAAGCCCTGCACTACGGTATGGCGCAAGTGTTACGGCTGTATGTCGTCTCATCGCGTTTCTGCCAGGGATCGGATCTGTTGATGCGGTATTTCGTGGGCACCGAACTTGGAGTTGCGAACACACTTCAGCGTCACTTTGACTGGGTGTCGAATTCACTATGGTTCGAAGACATCCCAAACGCACGGGATCCCGACAAAACGCTTGTGGTGTTGGGAGGGAGGGATGCCATCCTCAAAGCAGAGGTGAGTACACGTCGATCATCTTGAGATGACCGCAGCTGATTGCGGCACGGTTTACAGCGTGTCAGACGGTACCTATCGACTCACGGTGTGAGCAAGGGGATCTACTTTGACCCAAAAGGGGCCCACGGGCAGCCGTTGATAGTTGATGGGCTAGGGCATGATACCATCATGAAGTGGTTGCGGGTAGCATAGTCTGCAGTGTGTTCGTTGGAGCGGCGACTGGGCTTCTTATTGGCACATCTATGTATTTGATTTCCCCGGCAAGAATTCTTGTTGACGATTATCAGCACTTGTATGACCGAGACGTGTCTATGGGTGAAAACGGTAGACAGATATGGCCAACACGCGGTGAAATGACTTTTTTCGTGTTTCGGTTCATGTTGCGATGATCGACTCCGATGGAACACGAGGGTGTTCATCGATAACACGGAGCCTGCATGCAACAATAATAGGGACAAACTTTCCGCAGACTACTTAGCGGCCAAAAAATCAACCAACCTTGTTGTCTGCCCTTTCACTCCTGGGACAAGACATCTGCATCGATCCTTCGCGCCTTTAAAACTCCCCAGCGTAGCTAATGCCTCCCAGAGGTGACCCTGGACGTGGACGAGGTCGCGGTGGTGGCGGCGGGGGACGCGGTGGTGGCGGTGGTGGTGGTGGTGGTGGTGGTGCACCACGCGGTCGCGGTGGGGGCGCTGGTCGAGGCGGTCCTCCACCTGCGAGAGGCGGTCCACCGGCTGCTGCCAGCACCGCGTTACCTGGGGCGCATGTTCAAGTAGTTGGTGTGCGACGATCGGGCTACGGTTCCGCTGGTCGCCCCATTACCGTATCCTCCAACTTCTTTAACATCACGCCCCCCGAAGGAAATATTCACCATTATGATGGTAAGGTTTTCGATAGTCGATGTCATCGTGATCTTGTTGATCAACAACTGTTTACCACGTACAGTCGGTAAGTTTCCTGTTCGCCTTCCTTCGGCATCAGCATCTTCTCATAAACGCTGTATTACCCACAGTGATATCCCCTTCAGAGAAGACGCTTCCGGCGCGACTCAATATGGAGCTCGTCAATCACCTCATGAGGGTTGAGGCCGCGGACGTCTTTACGCGTCCAGCTGTATATGACGGCAGAAAGAACATGTTCGCTCCCAGGGAACTTCCCCTTGGACCAAACGGAAGTCAAGAGGTAAGCTGATTTTTGTCGGTACACATAGGTTTTCGTTCAAATGTATATATCCAAGTTTAATGTGAGCCTTTCGGACGACGCGAACAGGGGAAGTCCTGGGGAGAATACTGGTGGACGTGGACCCAGGGTATACAAAATCCGGTTGACCAAGGTAGCTACGATCAATCCTGAGTAAGTCACTTATAATGTTTTTCCGACACGATATATTTACGCTTTCAGGGTCCTGCAACGTTTCATCTTGGGGCAGCAATCACACGATAACACAGTTTTAACAGCCTTGACGGTAAGCATCGTTGTCGCTGCCTGACGTGGTGCTAATACGGGTCCTTGATGCATAGGCGTTGAACGTGGTCGTTCGCATGGAGCCAACCATGAAATACCCGTTCAATGTCAGATCTTTTTTCACGGATCGGGAAACTAAAGATATCGGCTCCGGCATAGTCCTTTGGCGGGGGTACTTCCAATCAGTACGACCCGCAATTGGCCGTCTCCTCGTTAATGTCGACATTTCTACGGGTACTATGTACAAGGCCGGCCCTCTTGTTGATCTGTGCCTAGACTTCTTAGGAAGACCCGGGCAACCACAAATCTTGAGCCCGCAAAGGGGCATGCCCGATAGAGAAAGGATTAGGCTTCAACGGTTTGTCGCTGGCATACGAATAACTACAACATACACCGGAGAGCGGGTACGAAAAACCCCACGTGTTGTCAAGAAGCTGAGTAGTGCAGGCGCAAATAACCTGAGTTTCACTATGCGAGATGGCACGACGATGACCGTTGCACAATACTTCCGCAACCTCCTTAACAGGCCCCTCAGATTTCCTGATAACATCTGCGTCGAAGTGAGTCTTTCGCTTGTATCCGACGGTCATCTCCTTATGCTGTCGGCAGGTTGGTGCAGGCGCACTTATCCCAGTAGAACTTTGTGTGGTTCCTAAGGGGCAGATAATGCGGAAGCAAGTCCCCCCTGAAAAGACAAAGGATGTTCTCGAGTTCGCTACGAAGAGACCCCAAGATCGCTTGGCAAGCATCACCAATGGACTCGCGGTCAGTCAGTTTACAAATATTTCGTCTCGAACTTACCCCAAGGGGTCATCCAGGTCCTGGCATATGGGCAGTCCCAGTACGTACGCGAATTTGGAATGCATGTTGACGACACCGCTGGTCCGATAAACCTCCCGGCGCGAGTTTTGCAACCACCGAAGCTAAGGTACGGCCAAGGTAGTCCTCAGCCAGTGGTCGTACGTTTTAGACATCGCTATTCCATTGCGCGATACTTACAGTTGCTCGCAGACTCCATCAAATGGCGCATGGAATATGTAAGAACTCGCGTTCTAGGCACTTTATATGTTTCATCCTCGTTCAGGATCGATAAGCGCTTTTTCCGTCCAGCGACCATCGAACGTTGGATCGTGGTCGTCTATGAGCGCCAACAGCGCTTCAATCAGCAATCTGCCCAGGACATGATCAACGGGCTCGTACAGTGCTCCCGCGATGTTGGTGAGTTAATACCTGGGTGATCTCCCCTTCAGTGATACTCAGTCCGTTCCAAGGCATGAGGGTTAATGACTCAAGCCCTATGGTCACTTGGCAGAACGGCCAAGGTCGCATTGCAGATGTATGTCTTGCCGTGTTCAGATTGATGGGTAGCTAATTCCAACCTCCAAAGCAACTTCGCCAAGCAGGCAACGAATGTTTCCAAAAAACCCGACAGAGGCCTACCCTCATCGTTGTGATACTCCCAGAAAACGCTAACGATATCTACACGGCAGTGAAGCAGTGAGTGGGATCCCCTTGCAATTCATATGGCATCTAATGCACTTCGTCAGCTTTGGTGACGTTACAGTAAGTGCCGACATCTCACGCGGCTCGTTTGCTAGGCGGTTAATCCGGTTAGGTTGGTGTTGCTACACAGTGCATGAAAAGTTCAAAGTGTTTTCGGGCAAAGCCACAATACTACGCGAATGTGTGCCTGAAGTAGGTTTTCGTGTTTCTCTCCAACACTGTTAGTTCACGAAGTGTAGGATTAATGTTAAGCTTGGTGGCATCAATACAATTCCCGATCCGCAGTCTGTTAGCATCTTAACAGACCCGCGGAATCCGACGATAGTGATGGGTATGTCCACACTCTTTCGTTGTCCTATGCAACTGAGCGTGGTCCACTGTTTCCACCAGGTGCCGACGTTATCCACCCGGCCCCGGGGTCCGAGGGCCGCCCCTCGTTCACCGCATTGGTCGGGAATGTAGACTCGGATACCGCGAAGTACATCGCTACATGTCGGGTGCAGACGTCTCGCCAAGAGATCATAGAAGATCTCGGAGAAATGGCTCAGGTAAACGACCTTCTCACGTGTTTCGTTTCTCTCATGCTTTTCGCAGCACATCCTAGGGATGTATATGAAGTACCGGCAGAATTTTGAGAAAAAAACAAGCAACATAGCCCCCACACGATTGATATTTTTCCGGGGTTTGTTGCTGACTAGCGCTTCAGCATCTTCTGACGACGTTTTGTAGACGGCGTCTCCGAAGGACAATTCAAAGAAGTATTGGAGTCCGGTAAGTCGGTTTTGGCTCACGGATGCTTTCAACAATTGACTCTCGTTGACAGAACTGAAAGCGCTGCGAGGTATGTTGTTGCAATGCGACAGTCGAGCAGTGTCCCAAGTAAAATTCTCTTCCAGAGGCATGCAAAAGACTCAATATCAATCCCAAAATTACGATGATCGTCGTAGCTAAACGTCATCATGTCCGCCTTTTCACGACGAATCCTGGAGACGCTGACCGAAGTGGGAATTGCCCGGCTGGGACGGTTGTTGATCAAGTCATAGCCCATCCGGTCGAATTCGACTGGTATTTGATAAGCCACGGTGGTCTGTTAGGGACTAGTCGACCTGCGCATTATAACGTGTTATATGATGACAATAACTTCCAGTAAGATCTCCGCATCCACTGTCTCCGCTTCGTGCTAATCGCACTCTTCACAGGGCCGACGGCCTCCAATCATTGGCATTTGCGTTGTGTCATGTCTATGCGAGGTCAACTCGCTCTGTTTCAATCCCTGCACCCGTATATTGTGAGCTTGATTGTCACATACTAGAGCACAAACTGACGCTTGTACCAGATGCGGACATTGTCTGCAGTCGTGCGAAGAACCACTACGATCCTCAAGGTAGCGTCAATCTATCGGATACCGCAACCCACACGGACACCACGGGAGCCGAAAGTGCTTTGGAAGCCTACAAGCGCAATTTCAAGCCGCTTCACAGCAACATGACTACCCTTATGTACTTCTCCTAATCATTCCACCGCTGCAAGTCGCGTAGTCGAATTCTCCTCCCCAGAACCCTACAGAAAGAAAGCTGATGTCTGTGCGTAGAGGTGTAAATACCAATTGTCGAGGCTAGTAGCAAGTCCACCGAACACAGTGAACTACAAGTATATACCACTGTCACCCTCAATGTCGTTACGTTTGGCGAACGTAGAATTTGATTCTGATGTATTCTCCCAGGAAGATGAGACTGCTGCATTGCTGGGACTCCCGCCTTGATAGATGCCATGGTGGGTCAAGGCAAGCTTGAGCATGAATATACGTTCATCCTGTGATGCCCTGTGGTACACTCAGCCTTGTAAGGAGCGACGTGATGTCGGAGTACGTGCATTGTCACTTTGTTTTCCTCGATGGCTTGACGAACGTCTGAATCTTCCGTGTAATCCTTCAGTTCATTCTGAGTACGCTGCAAGTGAACGATCGAGTTTTGCAGTCGGCCAATTTCTGACCGAGGTTATGAACATGCGAGCGTTTTATATGGTCGCTTACCATCTGAGGCGACTTCGGGATCAAGTGCGATCGCTTGCTCGAGGGTGAATGGCTGTGGATATCGTGGATTGTATTCCATGGATGTAGTGATGTGACTCGTCAGCCACTCATTTTACGAGTTTGGCGAACGGACAGAGATTATCGGGTCTCACCGCGACCAAGTCATGGCACCCCCATTCCTCGCTCTACTCGACAGCGAGCCAGCGGAGGACAGTGTTTTACGTGCACTCTCCCGCGTTACTTCCTTGGTAGTCAAGTCTAACCAAGCTGTTCCAAATCACTTGAACCGGTACATTCTTGTGGACGACGCTTCAGTCGACCGGGATCAGGTCATTGCCGCCCTTGATGATGGGGCAGAAAAGGTGATTGTCCCGTTGACTCTCGCCAAAAAACTGGTTGGTATCGTTCCAGCCGATCGCCTGTTTCTTCTACTCGATACTGCCAACGTTAGCGCAGTACCTGACTTACTCCGCAACGCCGTCTGCGGGGTCTTGCTGAAGGTGCTTGAGGTTGATATTGACCTTATCCAGTCCATATCTACCTTCGTTGGCTCGACTATATATGTCTTGCCTACAGTCAACCCATCCACCTCGTTGATCGCGAAACTCGCTGCGATCGGGGCATCGCTTGTTATCCCTCTTCAACAGCTCACCACCAACGCTACATCGCAGACTCAAATCAGCATCGGGGACGCTTTCCTCGCACCCCTCATCTCAGACAGGTCTGATGGGCTCTTCCCTACCGTTGTCACCTCATACCCCGAAGGAGGAAAAGCGCTTGGCCTCGTTTACTCCTCTCGAGAGTCTGTCAAGGAAGCTATTGTGTCCGGAAAAGGCGTGTACCAATCACGCAAGCACGGGATATGGCGCAAGGGCGAGACGTCGGGTGCCACGCAGGACGTGATTCAAATCCGCATGGACTGTGATTCCGATTCCCTCGAGTTTCGCGTAGTTCAGCACGGTGCAGGGTTCTGCCACCTGAACCGACCGTCATGTTTCGGCGACGTCGATGGGCTCTCTGCACTCGAGCGTACTCTCAAGGCTCGCCTGGCGGACGCCCCAGAGGGCTCCTACACAAGCAGACTTTTTAAAGACCATAAGTTGCTGCGAGCAAAAATCATGGAAGAAGCGGATGAACTTTGCCGCGCGGAATCCAAGGAAGAGATCGTGTTTGAAGCTAGCGATCTGATTTACTTCACCTTGACTCGATGCGTTGCTGCAGGTGCAGGTATGGGAGATATTGAACAGGCGCTAAACAGGAAGGCACGAAAGATCACCAGGAGGCCGGGGAATGCCAAACCCCAGTGGGCACCGGGAGGAGAAAATCCTCCTCAAGCCGTGCCCCAGAAAAAGGTTGTGGCTGACTCTCCCGCTGTTGATGCAGACAAGTCGATCTGTATGCGGACTGTGGATTTGGCCACCACTGTGCAGGAGGAAAGAAAGCGACTACTCAAGCGTCCTGTCTTGCGCTCCGATGAAATGATTGCTAAGGTCAAACCAATCGTTGATGACGTTCGTGAACGAGGAGACGCGGCCCTACTTCACCTCACGGCCAAATTCGACAAAGTACAACTCGACACACCCGTCCTTCTCCCGCCTTTCTACCCTCCGCCGTCTTCAGCCACAGGAAAACATCAAATGGACCATACTGTCAAAGATGCGATCGACATAGCATATGCAAACGTGCGCAAATTCCACGCAGCACAAATCGACGGCAAGGCCTTGGTTGTGGAAACCACGCCCGGCGTAACTTGCTCGCGTTTCGCACGCCCAATCGCGCGTGTGGGGCTCTACGTACCCGGGGGCACCGCCGTACTACCATCGACGGCCCTCATGCTCGGTGTTCCTGCTCAGGTAGCAGGGTGCGAGCAGATCGTGATTGCCACACCCCCTCGCCCGGACGGCAGCATCTCTCCTGAGGTCCTATACGTGGCTCATTTGGTAGGGGCCCATGCAGTCTTGAGGGCGGGCGGTGCCCAGGCTGTCTCGGCCCTCGCCTACGGTACGCAAACGTGTCCCAAGGTTGATAAGATTTTTGGACCTGGAAACCAATGGGTAACGGCAGCCAAGATGCTGGTCCAAAACGATAATGAAGCCCTTGTGGCGATTGACATGCCGGCAGGGCCGTCTGAAGTGTTGGTGAGTAGCGTTCTTCAGAACGTTATACCCACTCTAAAAGCAGCGCGGGTACCGCGTTCGTTGTTCTTGCTGTGAACAACAAACGCGGTACTCCCTACTTTATAGGTTATTGCAGATGATGACTCGCACCCTGCTTTTGTCGCTGCTGACTTGCTCTCGCAAGCTGAACACGGCGTGGACTCGCAAGTTGTCTTGGTTGGCGTGGCAGTGTCGGATGCTAAACTAGCTGCAATGGAGGCAGAGGTCGACAAGCAAGCTCGCGCACTGTCTCGTGTCGATATCGTTAGAGAGAGCATATCCCGAAGCCTGATCATCAAAACGCAGAACCCGGAGGAGGCGCTACAGTTTTCAAACGAGTACGCACCAGAGCATCTGATCTTGCATTTGCGAGATGCATCCACCCTGGTCAATCGGGTCAAAAATGCGGGGAGCGTTTTCGTCGGTCCTTATACACCTGAGAGGTTGGTATTTTGACTACATCTTGAATTACCCGTGGTAAAACTTGGTAGTTGCGGAGATTACGCATCGGGGACAAACCATACCCTTCCGACTAACGGATACGCACGACAGTTTAGCGGCGTCAACACACAATCATTCCAGAAGCACATCACCTCACAGGAGATCACAAAGGAGGGACTGGAGAGATTGGGGCCTGTTGTCGCTACACTGGCAGATTGCGAAGGGCTACAGGCACATGCGAATGCAGTGCGGATACGTTTGGGGGTCTGAGTCCTTGTACATCACCTTCAGCAGTCGCTACAACCTGGTCGTCATTGAGCGCTTGAGCAGTTATCGTGCAGCGGCGTGGCCACGTCATCCCAGGGTAATCTATTGCCTTGATGTGTAACTAAACTGCAGAGGTACTAAGTATAAAAGAGTTGAAATGTGGGCATGTCAATTAGTTCTGTATAGTGCACGCTTCGCAACCTTGACAATAAGAGGTGTGTCCGGGAATGCAAGTGATTCAAGATTTGTGGCGTACTGAAGAAACTCACGTCAGTTTACTTAAAATGCAAATATAATTTGTAACATACTGGTGTTGGGACATCAGCACCGGTGACACGCTCGACAGGGGCATCGAGGTAATCGAAAACTTCACTTTCAACTATTTGAGCACAGATCTCACTACCTACACCGAACTTAGGAAAGCCACCCTCAACCGTGACGAGTCTACAACAAAGATAAGCCAGGGAATAAATAGACGCAATAAGCACATTCTTACCGGTTAGTCTTCTTGACTGATGCCTTGATTGTTTCAATGTCAAGGGGTCGAATACTGCGAAGGTTGATGACCTCAGCCTTGATACCTTCCTTCGCAAGAATGTCAGCAGCCTCCAAACTATGCGTGACCATCTTGCTATGTGCGACGATGGTGACGTCGGTTCCTACACGCTCAACCTTGGCCTTGCCGATGGGTAAGAGGAAGTTGTCTGACATGGCCTCAGCGGACATCGGGAAAGGGACACCATACATCATTTCGTTCTCCAAGAAGACCACCGGGTTAGGATCACGAATGGCTGACTATGGAGATGAACGTGTAAGACTCGGGCCCAATTTATGACATCGGGTCCCGCGTACCTTGAGAAGGCCTTTACAATCTTCGGCACTCCATGGGCTGACAACCTTCAACCCTGGGATTTGGCCATACCAGGATGCATAGTCTTGGGAGTGTTGGGCTGCGACGCCAGCGGCAGCACCGTTTGGTCCGCGGAAGACGACGGGACAGGGAACGTTACCGCCAGACATGTAGTAGGTTTTTCCTCCTGAATTGACAATTTGGTCGATGGCTTGCATGGCAAAATTGAACGTCATGAATTCGCAACTATATTGGCAAGAAGTGAGTTAGGTTGGCACGAGGCATAGGTTGAGCATACATTGGCCGGAGACCAGATAGTGCAGCACCAACAGCGAGGCCTGCAAAACCCATCTCAGTGATGGGAGTATCGACAACCCGCTTCTCTCCGAATTTGTCCAGAAGGCCCTTGGTGACCTGGGATGTGACTTTAGAGGAGGAAAGGACAGTACTCCGACGAGGCATACCTTGTATGCACCATTATATCGTGCAACCTCCTCGCCCAATATGAAAACTGTCTCGTCGCGCAACATTTCCTCCTCCATGGCCACGTTGAGCGCGTCTCTGACGGTCATCTGCGAATTCAGGTGAGGACGGTGTTACCAAGGTCATCAAGAATAACAACCTACCGAGTTCTCGGCCTGAGTAGCATAACAACGAGCCCATTTCGCACTGCGAGGCGTACGAGTATGTGTTGCTGCGGGTACGAGGCGAGAGAGCACCGCGCGGGCAGCCATTGGTCGTTTTGAATGGGGACGAGGAGTAAGGAAAAACTTTGGGTAGCAGCGGGCCAACGGGTAAACGCGGAAAACCCGCCAATTTATTTATTTAGTTTTATTTTGTCCAATTACATAGTGTTCCGATCGCTCGTCACTGGTGCATCCAAATGGTTCTCTTGCAGGATCGGATTGCCGTCATGACTGACTGCATCCAGCGGTGTTAGTTATGCAGTCTCCCTGTCCTCTTCGTCGCCATTTCACGGTCAAAAGTTGTACAATTAGAACAACTTCAACCTGATCACTCGGATGCCCTTTTCTACATATATCCAGTGTGACGTGGAAATTCGTCGTGTTGCAGCAAGGCGAAGCATTCGAGTAGTGCTTTGGGCAGCACGGGCGACGACGCCACCCACCTTGAATGCAGGTGCATTAGAACTCTTGGGGAGGATCGGCGATCCATCGGTCAGCTTGGATGCATGGAGACACCACTTTGATGTCATTCCTTTTCGTTCGTAAGTGCGTTGAAAATTGCTCTACCAGAACCTCCGAACCTCCAAGAATAATGGAGCGGCCGTCCTCATAATTGGCAGCACGCCTGTCTGGGGGCATACAATGCTGGTAAGGCAGCGACGAATGGTCTGGCTTAGTAGGGGATAGCAATTTCCACCATGCGCAGGTGTCATCCTGAATCTGTACTCTGGAGGATATTGACCAAGGAAGAACCAAAAAAAACCGTCGCCGTGGTGCTCGTGCCAGGAAAAGTAGGGTACAGCAGCCAATCCGAGCCGTCGTCTACCCCCTGTTTCATTCCTAGATGCAAGAGAAGCTGAGGAGCAGAAGTTTGGTTCGCATGGACGGGTCATTTTTGTCGGCGCACGCCAGTAGGGTGCGTTCGCCAAATCAGACAATGCTAGCCTTGTCACGGAGGGGCTGGCACTTGAAACATCGCAAGCGTCGAATGGCACCTTCGTTCGCTGGGACAGCCAGGAGTGCGGACCATTGCTGTAAAAGAAAGTCCACCTTACTCTCTTCAATCGTTTGAACCCCCCTCCCCCTCCCCCAAGCCAGAAGCCGACCGACCTGTTATAAGCTTGGTCTCTCATATTCTCTGCTTGCTGTCCCCCGCCTTTGCCTGGCATGTACTTCGACCGTCATGGTCAGGAAAAGACGCTCATCGCCTTATACGAGACAAACAAACAAAACAATTTCTTCGATCTGGATGGCTACCACCGCTGGAACTTTCAGTAGGGATTCTCATTAAGGCGGAATCCAGGGACGCTTGTATCGTTCCAGCCAGTGATTCCGTTTACGTCTCCTTTCCTTTCCGGAGTGCAGTATTCGTGCCGGTGCCCGCAAAGTTTATACATCTCGGCTTGTAGGTCATGCGCAACAAGCGCAGTTTCATCATTCAAGAACTGGTCTCCCACTCCAGGACGACGCTCACCTTCTCGGTACGTTTCCCCTATGCCCTGCACCACAGCGCAGTTCTAGCCTCATTCCGTCCATAAAGCCCCAGTGAAATTACTTCACATTAGATGAACTCCTCGTGGACGACGTCGCTCTCCTGTGCGCCGATGACAACGGCAGCATAACTAACTTGGTCACAATTCACCGTCCCTACTCACACTTCACCACGTTGACTATAATTTGCTGCCGCTGACACGATTCCGTATTGGAAGAATTACTGTAATTCAATGTCATGCCATTGTCCAAATGTACCGCACAATTATCTACCTTCCTGTTTTCCCTGTGAGTGAGGCATCGCAGTCGTTCCTCCGCTAGTAGCTGAGGAAGGAAAGAAAAGAAAAGTCCTCAAGTGACTCGCGGCACGGCCGCCGACTGGCCAAAGATTCTCCAACGGCAATGACTCTCGACTGCTTAGGAGGGCCGCCGTCCCTTCATCACTCTTCCAGCGGCCATGTTGTCCTGCTATATGACAAGCCCCAAAAGTGATTTTTTCGAAAGTTTGGAGCACCTCTTCACACAATATGCTTGTGCAGAGCCACTTGTTCAATGGAACGTTTCTCTGTGAGGACCTCTAGCATGCAGCTGAAACTGCCAACGAATTGTCAGGAATTCTTCGCTGACGATATTTTCAGGTATTATCGTCCAGCAAGGCAGTGCACTCGCACTATCTTCAAGCCCAAGGTACTCCTGCGCAAGTCCCACTAACTCGTGGGCGACTGTGTTGCACTGAGGAACAGTACAGAAGCATAAACTATATAATAGGATGATAGACAAAGTCTTGATTGGTCTATGTGCAGGTCGTATCTACATACCTCTAAACACCAAGTCTAGAGCCTACCGTTAGATGCATTCTGGAGATCTGACGACGTACTTACTTCCGTTTACTCTGTTCATAAACGAGATAGGAGATTGATACCGAGGGGACAACCTGTGGAAATGTTGGTCGACGAAGGAATTGGAGTGCATGGACAGATCGCAGACCTTGGCTAACGTTGGAAATAGTCCCCTATAGAAACCTCTCCAACCATCGCGCTGGTACGTTTTGATGATGACATCTCGGACACCAGTATACTGTTGGGGATGGCCAGACGATCCCGAAGCCTGTAGGCGGGTGCGGACAAGATTCAGCGGGTAGACACTCGTAGCGCCAACGCTCCCCGAAACACTACCAAAGGCGAGAAGTGCGAGTACGCCAGGCTCATCTCTACCAGTTGACCGCACGTAAGCCAATTTCAAAGCTTCAAATGTGCTCATGTCAATGGCAGAATAACTGCAACAACAACCATGTCACCCAGTTTAGACGCAGCCCATGGAGCCGTACGCACGGGAACACCCCAACCAGACCAATCTATATCTCCTTCAAAAGGGGGACAGGCAAGAAAATAAAGGTAACACACATGCAGTCCGCGGTAAAAAGCTCGTATGCCTCCCAGGCTGTACAAACGTCGCATCGCCTCCGCCAAACTTCGCTTTTGGTCACCGGTCGAGCTCATCATTTGCGTCTGCCAAGGTAACGTGGGCAAAGAAATAGAGTACATGTCTGCTGCCCTACCTTAAGTGTCTCGATTGGGTATATGCCTGTCTCACAGATCAGCACTACGTCCAAGGATTAAGAACATGGGCTTACTCAATTGACTTGTGATTCCACCTATTCCACCAGCTAAAAACCGGCTACTACCGCTGATGTCCCTTGAATCACTAACACGATCCCGATGCCTGGCAAAGGCACGTTTCTGGCGAGCAAAGAAAATGAGCAAACAACACCCGAGGGGCAGATCCAAGGAAATGAAACAGCAACGAACAGCAGATTCGTAAGAAAGAAACTTGATGGCAGACTCCGGGAAAATTTTCATTACAGAAAGCCCGTTCCCGGTCCAGAACGCGAGGACGCCCCCCTCAGCGTATATGCGCGCTACAGCCCCACCTATTGCCTTCAGGCCACTAACACCAGGTTTTGGCCCTAGCGCTGTACCGCCCATTTCCGGAGGGCGAGTAATCAGAAAGACTTTAAGACGATCGAAGGGGGCCGTGCACGTGCGAGACACTGGTGCAGAATAAGATTCTTGAGCTGAAGGTCATGGAAACATCATTACCAGCACCAGCAATCCCCCCTGCTAACAGGAACTTGACTGCCGCATTGCCTTGAAGCCAGTCGTGGTGTCCCTCTGCGTCCTCTTCGGGGTGGTCGTCGTCGTCGTCGACTGGGGTATACTCTGTTGGTTTCCAAGATGACGGCATTGGGGGCGGTTTGTCATCCGCACTCAAACTGACATCACCTTGCATTAGTCAAGAGAGTTGACGACTGTGTTCTCAAGAGGAGACAGGATGGCAGACCTTCCATTGTCTCCCTAACAACACTGTGTCCATCGTCACCCATGAATCGTCTGCACTTGTAGTACCGGTAGATCTCAGAAGGGGATGCCTTTCGCGGTAGTAAGAGCAGAAAGTTCCTGAACTCTCGGAAGTCAACCACATGTAGGTGAGGTGATGATGTTAAAGCCATCATGAACTCCGCTAGGTCGGCCGAGGAAAGTTGGATACCTTCGTGTCATAGCCATGGTTGAACACGAGTACCATGCACGGGGAAAGGGATGATGACGCACCAGCCTTACTCAGTGCGATCCGCAGCTCTTCTGAGTCCAAGTAGCCATTGCCATCAAGATCCAATTCGTCATGGAAGACGGACCACAGCTCTATATTCAGCAGTGTCACAGAAGAAACACCTGACAAGAAAACGAAAGACATGGCACTTACCAGCTTCCTTACTTTCCGCGTACTTCCTAAATTCAGGCCATTGTATGTGGGTCGGCCTTCCATCCGCCATATGCCCACCACCACAGCACCGCCCCAATAATTCATCGTCATAGATCCTCCGCATGGTTTCCTCCTCTCCACTATGTAAAGTCAATGTGTCGCTGAGGTGTGGCCGCCGG
The DNA here is from genome assembly GCA_024663475.1 of Pisolithus thermaeus. Classification (NCBI taxonomy): domain Eukaryota; kingdom Fungi; phylum Basidiomycota; class Agaricomycetes; order Boletales; family Pisolithaceae; genus Pisolithus; species Pisolithus thermaeus. The sequence goes on along the minus strand of JANFAF010000133.1, from coordinate 58,272 downwards.
GTGGCCACCGTATCCGAGCCGTGATAGCTTGAATGAGGTAAATATTTCCAAAGGGCATAGAGTCTCCGTTCGCGGTTTTCTGTTCCCTCCTGTTCGCGGAACTCGCAGAGGCTATGAGGTATGGCGTGGTGAGACGGAGAATCGGACCTCAGATGGGGTATGACCGGCCGATCCTGTGCACCAGAAAAGCTATCTTCGAAAATTTCACGATTCGTCCGTAGAGGAGGCGGTGGCGAAACCTCGACCATATTAGTTCACTGTCCAAGTAAAGTGGAGGCTATGAGCTTATGATCCTCCGAAATCTGGATGAGGTGGATCACGGACAGGAAAAGAGGAGGGCCGGTGACGTCTCAGACAGACATTGTCTTTGCACGTTGCTCGAACGTTTGGGGTGTGGAGAGGAGACGGGTCATGTCATGTTTACGAGTGCTTGCACGCCTCGTTATTACCCTCGGACCAAGTAGGAACGCTAATATGTAAATAAACACGATTACCATCGATTACCTAGTACCGCTCCCCAGGACGAGACAATGCATGAGTAAACTTGTATGTCATAGAATACTATACTACGCCGTAACTTTCCATAGTCCCACAGAGAAATGCAATAAAAAGCAAAGGGAGGAGGGGGCGTTTATGACCGGCACAGAATCGCCGAGGCGACCAGCACGCGCAAGCGCTTCAAACCACCCAAACCTCGTGCCAATACCTGCCGAAGAGTACCCGGCCTGGCGGGCAAGCCCTTCGACACAGCAGACACCTCATTCCTTGCGCGCATCTGCTCTACAGATGGGTTATGAGGATTTTGTTCACTTTTCATGCTGGTCGCTCGCGTCGAGCGAGATATATTCTTCTCAGAGTATGGCGTAGAGGGCGAGGGCGTCTGCGTAGGACTCGCGGAACGCAAAGTGGGCGAAACCTTTTCTAGTGAGGCAAGACCACGGTTTGACGGGTAACACGACATGGGATGTTCGTGGGTAGACCAGGAAGGGGGTGGAGTTGGGAGGGGCACCTTTCGTACATCAGGCAACGGCCGCACCGGCCTGGGCGCGGGCAGCGGAGGTGATACATTTGGCTTGTGTCCGTTGTATGTAGGAATCGGAGGCAAGCTACGTGCCTTAAGACCGATGGTTTTTGGGATAGACGTGGGTGCCATTTCTCCGTCGCTTACCTCCTGCGAGATCGCAATGGTCAGGGGCTCTGCTGACAACTCTGGAGACTGTGAGTGCCGACGTGGTAGAGGGGGGGTCGGGGGCCGATATCCCTGAAACATGATTATTAACTGTTGTAAGCACACATGGCTGGAAATTTCCTACTCCCTGGGTCCTGCGTATGCCTGCTGGTCTCGACCAGGGTGTGGGAGAATCAGGGCGAGGTACGGCTTCCCCGTAGCAAGTCTCGCAAGGGGAAGGTGGAGCGAAGGTGAAACTTCGGGTCGTTCCAAAGTCCTGTGATAAATTGTCAACAGTGTGTCGTCAGCTCTGACGATTCGCCTACTGTGCTGGCCTGAGACTGCCTTTCACCTTCCATCTCCCCGTCAGTATCGCAAGACAAAACCTCTCCGTCAACAACCGTGTTGATTGTAGGTAAGGTTGAGTGTCTCTCTTTCGAAACCACCCTGTCAATAACATCACGCCAATCCTCAGGGAGCTTGACAGCTGGAACTGAGTATTTTTGGTAGAGAGGTGCTGGAATAGCTGTGGCTTACCGGCGGCATGTCCATCTGTGCTAAGGAACCAGAGGCAAGTGATATTTGCCCGAAAGGTGCCCCTGGTGAGGAGGGTGGGGATGGTGGCGGCGATGGGATGAACTTCGGCACGGGTTTCCTGCGACTCATCGAGCGTCGCCCATGGTCCAATTGGGACATGTTGGTAGACACCAGGGGGTTGTCAGAGTGCACCAGAAGACGGAGGCCGGGTTAGAAACTAAGAGTCCCAAGGAGAGGATAGTACACTGGGTACTGGACTCCGACGGATCGAGAAGTTATAACGGCCGCGCACTAAATAGAAAGCCACAAGTAGTTTCATTTGGAGGGTGGGCTGCCTCGAGTTTATGCACAGGTAAGTCGTGACTCAAGTAAATTGCCTTCAGGTCAAAAGCCCACGTTGGAGGCAGGACGTTCTCGGATGCTCACCTCATGTTTTCCATAATGGCGTTGTGGGAGAAACAGCCACGAGGAGAAGTCCTCGAATCACGACAACCGCATATCGTTTCTGTACAAAGAAGTCCACCGCCATTTGTGTTGCACAAGGGCAAACCACGCCCAAAACCTGTGTCAGCAAGCACCGTACCTCCCCCTGAACGGTCAAAAGACTGAAGGTATGTGCTCAGGGCCGTTGTACCTGATCAGCTGGCGTAGCGTTGTGGAGTTCACCGGGCGCCTTGGAGACTAGTGACATGACCGTGGGGCCTCGATTTCAAGCCGATGGGAGCCTAATTGTCAGTGGGCGCATCTTGAGAGCCTGATATCATGCACCAGCTACCATATTCGCAGATCGACCAGTGGATTAGAAATGTTGAGCAATGTGGATGAAGTGCTATACGTCGGCATCAAGCTGGGACGGATGAGAACCAGCAGTCAATGAGACTACCCAAGCAACAGTAATTATGGGTACAGATGGGTCATTAAATGGCGTTAGATAAATGCGTTAACAGGTAAGGGTAGTGGTCGTGATATTTAGTGGGTATAGTTTCGCCCTAAAACAAAACCGGAAAGAGATGGCAGTGCCATCTTGTCTTGGTAGAGGTGATGGGTGAAAAGATGTGAATGAACCCGCCCCGTGATGCCTGGGCAAAAATAAATAACCCATGGTTACCGGAACCGGTAAGATACCGGATCCCACTCAGGGCAGGGCAGATTTGAAGGGTGCAGGCTGGTCTAGCCTCTGACCTTCAGTGTGCGATCGTGACCTAGATGGCAGTCTTATCGTCGCTGGCCATCTGAGCAACCAAGTCCGCTTGTCCAACTTCGCAATGTCTGGCTGCTGCGATGGTGACTTTAGGACGAGGGCGCGCAATCGTTCCCGACCCAGAATGGGTGCAAGTGAGAGGAAGGATAAGACTACCAACTTGAGCACGATGTCGGGGGACGCCAGCAACGATGACACAGTCTCGTGTGCTGGTGACGCTGCGGACGCTACGGTCTGGAGAATGTCACCAATCTTGACGCGAATTATCCGTGAACTGCCGCAGTAAAAGAGTGCTCATTATGTACCCACCTGACACGTAACCGCGGTCCATGGTAAACAGCCGATGAACGAACCGAGGGTGCAGTCGGACAATGCGACACCACACACCCCGCACGCGATATTAATTCCCGACCAAGGTACAACGCCGACGAGTCGTAATATGGACAGACGGACCCAAGCTGGTGACTTTAATTTTGAACCGGTAGACAGCTCCGGTTCGCCTTCGATAGCATTTCGTGTCACTTCCAATGCCCGCGGCCATAGACGACTCAATGAAGGTGCCAAAGGCATACACAACAAAGTTGAAAATACCGAGCCCATGGTTGTCAAAGCGGAAAGAAGCAATGTTGCCCACAACGGATGGAACAACGCGCCGGCCAGGACATTCTATATAGCCGGATGCTTAGCACGACTCGTGGAGCGTGCGAGCCAAAACGTCACATACCCAGATGACACTCCCTGGAATGGACCAGGCATGTTTCCACACTGCTGTGACCGATAACACTCCTATGACGTGGGCGAGAGGACCAGGTCCGCTCTGTGAATATCTTTGAAGCTCCAAATTGAGCTCTGCAAGTTCAGAAAGGGTGCGAGGCCAGGTAACAGATATGGGTAGGGAGTACAGAGACAGGAATACGAGTGCCGTCGACAAGGGGAACAGGAGCACAACCAGCAAGAGTGGTTCGTGCATCTTGGGGAAGTTAGATACTCCTGGTATTATCACTAGAGGAACGGAAGAACTAACTGCAGGAATGCGCGAGCACAGCCGATGTGACTTGGAAGTCTGTTTCTCGTTGAAAATGTCACCGAAAGCAGTCTTCTGTGAGGAGGAAGAAAGGGGAAGCACTAAATCGTCATCGCTACTTGGGTAAGGAGACGGTGGGGTCGACCAGTTGATGGAGTGTTGTGTAGGCACGTGCAGCAGCTCGAAGCACTTTGAGGCCAGCAGCGACAGCATGGACGGTTCAGATAAAGGAGGAGAGGCGGAAACGTGAAGAGCAGGGAAAATGCTAGCTGCTGCTAGGTGATCAACGGTGGGGGTCGAAGGCTCTGAATTCTGCTGAACCGGCAGGACCAACGACGAGGAACGTCGTCTACCGAGTGTATTTATCGTCAAAGCGGGACGTACGTTCGTGGAGGATGCACGATGACGGTTAGGTGGAGGCACTGCCAACAACATTCGAGCAGCTGCAGGCGGAATAAATCCTGCTCTCGACAGGCAAGCCAGTGCCAGATGTTCAACGCAACCACAAAGCCGATGCCGCCGCATCACACACAAAAATCAGTCGCGTGACGTAAAACTGAGGTGATCCGAGCCGGCACCTCGGCATTTCAGCTTCATCCCGTTGGAAGCGGTGTTTCAAAAACGGCATCGGCCGGTCATCTTGCCTGTGCTGACGAAGCTGTGACCAACGCTTTCTGCATAATGAAACCCTTTGCAGGAGTCACGACGTGTAATACATAGACATGAGGCCAAGGCATGACGTGGAGAGAGTGACACGAATTTATTGTGCTAGATGCATAAAAAAATCGAAATGTGCTGTTTAGTGTGCCCGCCGGCTTTCCTGGATAACAGTGCCAAGCTCCTCGAGTTTGCGCTTCGAGCGGAGCATCGTACCAAGCTGAGACCGACATCGTACGAATACATACCTCAGAATACGAGAGACACGAAATATTTGAAGTAGAACTTACCCGCTTCTTGGTCAACTTCCGCGCCTTTTTGTCCTGGTAGCATTGATTGTGGTCACGCTCTCTGTCTATCCCACCAGAAACGGTATCAATCATACCTTGGAGTTTCGCAGCAGCTCCATTACTCGTCTTTCGTATGGCGAGAACCCTGCGACCTCGCGGATTATCGAGCGCACGAACTTGTTCTTGGTTGATTGGATGCCCTTCCGCTGGCTTGGGCGAGATGCCTTGGGAAGGGAAGTAGTAGGATATCCCTTGTTCAGTCCATACCGCAGATCTGTTCTGATCAGTCCGGGAGCTATCCTGCCTAGTGCTACGAGAACATACTGGTGCGAGCCATGATCTTGACCGTGCTTCGAGGGTTGCTAGCTTCGAGTTACGGAGAGACCGGTATAGTCATGGGTGGCTTGGACCTGTACAGTTGTTTTGTCTGTGAGAAATTCCTGCCAAAAAAGTCTCGTATTACGTGATGCAACCCAACCTCCTGTACTCGCGTTTGCACTGCAGCACAGGTGGCCGCGCAGGTGACGGATCAATCGATCATCGGTAGTCCTTCATCACCGCACGCTCAGCCTTGTTCCGCTCGCACAGGCGGTCATACAGTACAGACTGTACATGGTAAACCACCTGTCATTGCATAGAATCCTCGCCCAGGGTTCTTGCAGTTGTTCAATTTCAATGACCCATCTGGTCCGAACTCAAAATTTCGTTAACCCAACGGGATGGACAAGTAATAAACCACCGGAACATCGAAGCGCCCGACGGTAAAGCTGTGTTTTGATACATATCTAGAGTCTCAGCTAAGGGTTCGAACCCTAAGATATTCAGGGACAGTAATTAAGTACCATGTTGTGAAGTGGGGGAGTGCTTGAGTCAACTACACTGAGATTCACAGGGCACTGTGGTCTGGAAGACGTCCATGCACTAACTCCAGAACTGGAGATTTACCTCGGCAATAATTCAGTATTGCCTGACCACCCTCACCCTTCCTGGCGCCGAACTCCTCGCTGCTGCGTGCTTGATGTCCTCTTGAGGGCGAGTTGAGTCAGATGTCGGTGACGTGTGAGCAGAAGAAGGCAGATGGATAGGTGTTGGCAGCAGCTTTAGGTCAACAGATGGCTCACCTCTAACTTGGTGTCTACGATTCCCATCCTCCTCCCCCTCCTCTTCTTCCTCTTCCTCTTCCTCCTCCTCTTCCCCATCAGCAGCATCCTGTCCTCGGCGGATTTCCTAAATAAGTGGGGACACCATTCAGGACAGGCCTCCTACCGGATCAAAATCCTCCATCCGTCTGTCTTCCTCGTCCACCTCGTCCACGTCATCGTACTCCTCGTCTATCCATCTTCCACGCCAATCCACTAAATCCAGTTCGTCTGGGCTTTGGGGTCTCAACCGCAGCCATTGCATACGAGGGCCGGACTTCGCTCGTTCGCTCACTTTGAAGCCATATACTCGCGGCTCATACACGTGTCCCTCTGGCCGCTTTTGACCTCCATATGGGTTCGGGTTCACGAATGGTGTTGGACGAGATGCATTATTGCCTGAGTCACTAAGTGGGGACCGTCCTGATGACAAGGACGAATCTGTGGACAGCGAGCGCTTGTAGAAAGGTGCTGGCGCAAGCTCGCGATAAGTTTGGAAAAATAGATGCGCGAACGTAGTACCGAAAAACGCTCCTACAATCCTCAAACCGTCGTGAGTAGAGGCGGGGGGAAAAACAACGGAAAACATGCGGCACCATCAACACCCTGAAAGCGACTACTGGGAGGGGCGTAAATGTCATTGCAATTCGGGCAGTATAACTTCACGGTGTCAATTCCAGGCAAATCGGAACGGCCACATGGGACGACGTTGCATCCCGTACAGTACACTCGTGGACAGATACCGAAAGCGGCACCTTCGTATTTTTCGACCTGCACTATGGATGAGATCGGTCGGACCAACTCGCGAGATACGAACCATGGATTGTAGGCCTGCTCGCGTAAGAATATAGCGCTGGTGAACGAGACCGTAGAGTAGTTCTGCAGACGCTTCGACTATAGAAACATCTGGAATTCTTGAAGAATCCTCATCTGACGGGGCAATGTGTTACATCGACCTTGACGTGCATTTTCAGTAGAAAATACCTGGCTCGACATCCAATACCATCTCCATCGCTTCCTTCCAGAAGGGTACCATCGTGTTCAGGCCGGTAAGGTTGAAATCATCTTCGATAAAATCCTCCGCCACTTCGCAAAAGTATTCGTGGCCAGGAAGAGAGCAGAACCAGCTAATCCATGTAAGCGTCGATGTAGGCGTCGATGATGCTAGTAGGGAAGAGATGTGGTCAGTGGGAAGCCGACTCACGAGCCTCGAGTTGCTCACTGTATCCCTCCTCGACCTCTTCCATCACCTCGTCAATTTCACCATTTCCACTGATGACCTCCTCCTCCAGTTCAACCTCGTCCTCGTTACCTTCTGTCGGACGTGACATCATGGCCAGCAGAGGTCGTTTGGGCGAGTTTCCTCTATCACCCTGCCCTTAGCCGCATATCTCAAAATGGCAATGCCAATGGTTGGAACTCCGCTTTCGGACTCGGTAATGCTCACAAGCCCCAGTAAGTACTCAACGCTGCAACGATTAGTTGTAAAAAGTGTAATACCATTACAATTGTTCATGAAGCGTTAAATGCACAGGTTGTACGTTCGTTCACATGGCCCGCCCAGAATGACGTGCCCATGATGATCAAGAGTAGTAGCTGTCCCCCACACCAGCTGATTACCACGTATAACCAAGCCTTCCACCCGCCTAACGCGACCACCTCTGCAGCGAACGTACTTACCGTAGTGAAGCACCCACAGTACCCATCGCCAAGTCCCTTGAGAAGGGAGCATGTGGTAGGTGACACAGATGAAGGGAGGCCCTGTAATACGTGGAATAATCCGAGCAGGGCAGTCCCCATCGCGTTGGCGGCAAACGTTCCGAGAGGAAAATACTTGCTGCGTTGGTTGAGATATATGGAGAGGAGATATCGAGACAATGTTCCCGGAAAAGCAAATAGCAGTGCTGCAGTTGCCTGATGGCGAAAGTCGGAAGGCAGACAGAAGTATGCAGGGAATGTCGCAGCATAAGCTAGAACGGATGCGATGGTTAAGGCGTACCGAACGACCCTACTTGGGGAGCGTGGTGCTGGAAAGTAAGGGGCGACCAAACCGCATATGTGCACGCCAAACGATAGTGAAGCCAAGGAAACTACGAGAGTAACCCAAGTCTTGGTGAGGCCATCAAGGAACTAAAAACGCAAATGAACTAAGCATGGCTATCGCGGACGACTCAAAGGAGCCGGACATTTTGGAGACCTCCTCTGGGATACTGACTGGCATTCACCCACGAGTCGAAGACATCCACTTGCCATCCGGAAAACGTAGTCAACGATCCACAGAATCCTACAAAGCTAGGTTTGAAGATGAAATGGTGGAAGTACGGGCGCCGGGCCAACCTGTGGTCATTGCCGTGTACAAGGGTCCGTAGCTGTAAAAGTCAATAAGCGATGTGACTGGGAGCAAGACCACACGCTCACTATCTTCCAAAAGGGGCTCTCATTCCTAGCGCAATCCCCATGATGAAACAGCCAGTGGCCTGCACGTAGGCCAAAGCGAACACGCTCTGTCCATTGTACGTTGTAAGAGCTTGTAGACCGAGCCTAGCGAGGGCTCCGAAGATTGAAGAGGGCATGAGAAGTGCCAGGACGTGAGGAGAAAGTGGGTGGTATATCTTCGAAGAAGGGAGTTCTTCTGCATCGCTCGGGGGACGATCTATCGTAGCAAGAGATTCCACGCTGCCCACGGCTTGGTGGTGAGCAATTACAGACCCAACGTCCGTCCCATGAGAGTGTCTCGGGTCTGTCTGAACGATAGATTTTCTAGATTCCGGTGCATTGCGCTTCGTTTCGTTCACGGCGACTGCAACAGACGAGGGGTTACGATCGAGTGCCATGTCTTCGTGAAGGTATAGTGACCAACCTCAATTGGATTACATAACAGGAAGTTGGAACGCTGGATGGTGTCTAGTAGTACTAGTATACTATGCAGCCAAGCTACGATATGGATAATGAAAAGATAGAATGGGAAACGCATGTCAGAAGGGCGCGAAGCACGGCCTCGCACTGGGCAGGTGTGTGACCCAACCCATCGAGTATGCATTATAACCCTCCATCTCCATAACATGGAAAGCAATCTTGGTCGCGCCATTTAGCGAGCTAAGCGTAGAGAAGAAAACCCTGCCCGCCTGGTAAAAAGGACCATGAAGTTTTTTCATGAAGAAGGGAAATGAAAGAAGAAATCAGAACGCGTCTATCACTGGCTTGCTTAGGGCCGGTCTGAACCTAGTCAGTCTTGACTTCCCGAGTCTGATCCTATGATAGCGAACGCCATGGCAGACGTGACGACGGTTCTCGGCACCCTTTCACCACCGGACCGATTCGTTCCTTTGGCCAATTAAAACAAGGTTGTCCCATAATCACTCTCATAAGTTCAGGCAGCGTCTCATTAGTGGTTCGCACCCCCTGTCACTTCACCATGTCCACGGGTGCTACAAAGTCGGGACCATTGAAGAGCCCTCAGTCAGCCATTCCCGACTTCTATTATGTGCTCTTCGCGTTCTATGAGCCCGCATTGACCATTCTGGGCTTCATAGGTGCACTCTGCGACCCCGAAACTGTGACAACTTTTCATTTCCTACGCCTAACGTGTCTTAGTAACTCTCGTCCTTCCAGACCCACAACACTCAAGCGCCTTGGCCAGCTAACAGTCCTCCGCCTACTCCCCTGCCAAGAGCGTCAGTCGTCACAGTGGTTCAACTTGCTCACGTCTGTGCCCTCATGGGACTGATCAACTTTTTCATGTTAACCGCTGCGCGAAGGCACCTAGCATCCCAAGTTATCATGCAGGAGAAGATTGTCCGTGCATTGTTGATTCCACTTCTTATCGGGGATGTCGTGCATCTCTACGTGACGCTGTGGGCTTTGGGTGACGAAAGATGGGACGTTGCGCGTTGGAGTCCGATGCTCTGGACCACCATCATTTTAGGACTGACTCTGATGATACCCCGCGTCATGTGGCATCTTGGTGTGTGGAGATACATGGACTCGAGGGACAATGTACATGTACATGTGCAAGCACAAAGCCAAACTGATGTGAAGGAGAAGGGCACTGACATATAGATATCGTAAAAAGGAAATACAGCGAACGGGTGATTTATTTGTGTTATTTACTGCACTCCAATCTCTTGAAGGTATACTGTTAGCGGATACAACATACCATCCTCTGTGAGTACATACCAACATAATGTACATTGGGTATTGGGCCACTGCATACCGCACCTCCCGCCAGCGCACTGTCCCAGTTCATGAAAAGTATAAGAGATCAGTAAGGGCTGTTTACAATGCTGGACCTGTTGTGTAGGCCAGTCATCGGTCCAATGAGAGATGCCCTCGTGGGTCGCTTCAAGTTCTTCTTGTTGATCGCTAATACATTGTTCTCTAACGCGACAATCTAAAAAGCGGGAGGTGTGACGAAGGGACGGGAGTAGGCATGCACACGACACTTACAATCTCTTTATCATCTCCGAACTTAAAGTTGTCCTGCACGACGGTATCTTCATACTTCTTGATCTCGTACTTGTCAAGTTGGCCTTTCTTCACTTTCGCGAAATCCCAGGCAATGACGTATTGACCGGTTGACGTAACAATCGCATTTTCTGCTTGTCCTTCTCCTTGATTGAATCTAGGGGTGTCGTTCTCGTCGGGAAACCAGAGGTAGCTGAGCGACAAAACTTACCGGGCGGGCGAAAAATTAACCTCCTGATTCATGTACGCAACGTGTTCGGAGCGAAGTTGTAAGCGCCGTGGCATTGGTTTGGCGTTCGCAGGGAAACTACGATCGAAGCCAAGGGATCCAGCGTATCGCCCCTCCCCAATCAACGTATCGATCAAGAGCAGGTATGCCTTGGTAGTTGCTACGATCCACCGTCCATCCGCAGTAACATCGATACCAATGATAGGGTCTCCGAGGGGTGGCAATGCCGTCTTCGCGTTCTTCCCAATGGAATCGAAGAGTCTAATATCACCCTTCGCACTCGCCACAGCCAACTTGCCGCTTGAGGTCGTAGCCACGCCCGAAAATCTATTTTTACTGACGTACTGCTTGTATTGGCTGTCGACCATTTTAAGGCCGGATATACGGGGGTCTATCCGGAAGAGGGCATTGTGTGAAGCGCCTACGAGAGTTTGCTCCGGAGTCATTTGTGCGAATTTGTTATCCGGTGCGATGTGGTCGACTGTCACGTCCTCGTGGACTTTCCATTCCTCTACCACCTTGCCACGTTCGATGTCCATGTTGTATAGGGAATGGGGTTCGGCCGGATTCATCAAGACCATCTTGGTGTCCTGGTCATGTAACATTACCTTGGACCCGAACCTTCAGCAGTTTAATCGGCCGATCAGAATAGTAATAAATACCTCGCGCGGCTTGAATTCCCTTCCTTTCGGAGTGGAAACCTTACTGATAGTTGCGTAGTATTTGACTTGGTTGCGACCGGCATGGGAAAATACTCCGATGTTATTCCCTCGCACGACGTAAGAACGGTCTCCCTTGTAACCGATGGTTAATTGCGAATTCCTCTCTCCCTGGAGCTGAGGGGACGCGTTGCCTTCCTCTTCCTCCTCGTCTTCACTTGGTTCTTGAAAGTAGAATGAATATGCGGAGACAGAAGAGTGGGATATCACAACGTACCCTCGTCGGGGTCAAGCTCAGATACGACTTCCTCCTCATCCTCATCTTCGTTTTGGGCGTCACGCATCTCGACGTCTTCGTTGGTAGCACTTAATACGTATGCTTGCTCATCAGGCTAAATCACAGATGAGCTCTGGATAACCGCCAGGAACAACCATAGCTCACCTTGATCTTGTTGAAGGGAGTATGATGGAGAGTCTCCCATGCTGCTCGGGCAAAGGCGACTTTGAAGTTTTCATAAGCATCACTTGAGTTGAACTGAAATGCCCAGCTGCCGTATGCACCGTCGACATAGAAATTCCATGTCACAGACTGAGTCTTTGGCGACCAACGGGGGTTCATATCCGCTGCGATTTTGTGCATGATAAGATCCTCCTGTTCATCCGTAGCCACAATCCAGTATTTGTAGTCGTTCGATGTGCTTTCCAGAATCTTAGCTCTCAAAAAGTCATCGTGGGCGCTTACAAATCCGTCCACCTCAACGTCCCACACGAAGAATTGGGCGTCTTCTTCGACAACCGTGGCAGTGTTGGCAGGCATAGCTTTGATCTTATTGGGGCTGGATTTCGTCACCTTTCGTGGACTAGAATGCTCGCGTGATCCCGCCGGTGACGCGCTCTCGGACGCTACTAGAGGGGCTTTCTTGCCCGTCCCTGCTCTCTTTGGAGCTGGAGGCCTGCCAGATGTCCGTCAATAGTGCACGAGCAGAGACGATTCACTCACTTCCAAGTGAATTCAGATAGATCTTGATCGCCAATGTTGTCCGCACTCATCTTGTACTTTCTTTCGTACATAGCGCGGTACATGCAGGTTTCGAAAAAAGCCCTGGTTGGCTCATTGGTCTCTTCTGTCATGACAAATTCGTAGAGTTCGTCTACGTCTCCATCAAGATCGCGCCAAACGAAGGTAGCCTGGTTGTCTGCTTCCCCCGCCCCTCGACGAAACTCCAGTTCTTGGCTGATTAAGAACACCCTTTCTTCATCGGCTAAAGCTAATTTAAGACCAAGGACATCGCAAGAAGAATTCACATACTTTCATCTTCATCTTCCAGTAGCTCTTGGTCCCCTTCTTCGTAAACACGGGTGATCACGAGTTGGAAGTTGTGGTCAATGGAAGGGACTCTGCGAATGGTGGCGATCGCTTCGTTGTAACTGAAAATAACATGAAGAAAGATATCAACCAACAGGAGCTATTTCGTACATGCACTCCCTGGAAGACCGAATGTTTCCAGGTCTTACGAGGTACAACTGACCGGACTCGATCTTGACCACCTCGGCAGCGTTGGGATCCTCTGCCACGCCAGGTCAGCGCGCTAAACGAGATTCAGTATAAAGCAGGACGTACGCCACACTTTCGCTATCACTACATTGCAAGATGTAAGTGAAGATGCTACTGTGTTGGTCTTATCTTTACTTACAGCTCCTGAAGATGTTCATTGTGGCAGCCGGCGAAGCGTGATGGCGTCGTCACGGGACGCGTTATGGGTACGTCACATGTACCTTTCCATAAACGGAAAGCGCATGACTGCGATCCAGGATCCACCCGACCGACTTGACCACTCGACACGGAAATGAGTTCATCTAGTATGTTTTCTTTCTTTCTTTCTTTGTCCTCTTTCTGATCGAAACCTCTGTTTTTCCCCGCCAATTTCACAGGCGATACTGCATCTGGAACAGCTCTGTCAGCGACGCCTAGTATCAGGAATCGTACAACTCACTCCACGGAGGTCAGTGAGTGGTGCGAGGTTCGTATCACACATGCGATTCATCCCACGCACAGCACAGCTCGCCCACCTCAACTACTATGTCGGATTCCGTCAGCTTTCATCTTGCAGAAGAGTCGCTGTCTCCAGGATTCCTCCGGAGTCAGAATTCCACTTTCCTCAGCCCTCGAAAAATAGTCATTCGTGCTGATCCCACGCTGGTTACGTTGTTCGATCCTGCGGACAAGCAGTTGTACGATTTGTGGGCGCCGAAGAATTGAGGCTCCCGTTTCTGTATCGTGCCCAGTGGAAAATCCCATCACGACTTCATAGGATCGAGGCATACATATATAACATGCTACGCTTCCACCCCGAGCACGGTTTCATCTTAACTCTACGAAGCTTAGAAATGGACATAACCCTATACATGAAGCTACGAATGCTGCAAGGCGTTTCCCGCGCGCTTCATTGTTGCCTGGGATATGTCTCGTAAATACGACAGTTATTGGGAAACTGCAATGCTCACCGATTCACACACTTCGTTTGCCGACTCTTTCATATAGCTATGGAGTATGATGACCGTTTTAGTTTCTTCTATTACTGACGTGTTTTACTCACCAGGGTCACCGAGTTGGGTCTCTCCTACGGGGTTGCCTGCCAAGCAATCAATTATACTTTGTGCCGCTGTTTCAATCATGAGCTTATACCGAAGTTCAGCGCAGAACCTGCGTGCACAGTTGCTTATCACACCTTGCTCAAGGCTGCGGTATCTGATCAGGAAATATTGTCCTCCGATTTCAAGTGCGATTTGGGCGAGCAATCATGTCTTTCTATACACGTGTTACCCTACCTCATCTCCAGTTCTCAACTCTGCTTCTCACCTGAGCAGTTTGCTGTGTATCACTACTTCGTGAGAACAAACTTTCTGTCCTGAATGGAGCACCCTTCCGATGGAAGTGTGGTTGATATTAATCAGCCAGCATGTGTTCCATTAATATTGGTACTTCAGGACACCATTTCTCCACACGTGCCACTTGGTACTTGATATAAATGCAGCGGTTACTCACAATCCCGTCGGTACACCACATTGTCTCCGCCCTGCAGAATCTGCAGGAATGGCAGTGCTGTCCAACGGTATCGGGCTCCTCTTAATCCTGTCTTTCACTTGTCTAGGAACGGTTTCGGCCGCCTGGGACTCCACCATTATGCCGTCTGTAGACTCGTATCTAAGCCCAAGAGACAATTCTCAGAACCCTTTGGGGTATGTTCCTTCAGACACTTTAACTGGTATTGCTATGGGTATGTACATTTTTTTGGCTAGTCAGATTATTGGATTTGCTTGCATATCACCACTCAGCCGTAGTATTGGTAACTGCGCTCACGCAAACGTTCTTATCTTCGCGTTACCGTACTACATGGATGCTGGCATTGGTTGTCGGCCAATACTGTGAGTACTTGTTCCGTCTTTCTATAGGAGTCTGAGCCATCGCAGGTTATGCCATTGGATTCGGTCTCCGATTTGCACTACACGCCCATCCGGACTCCAGTGGGATCTACATTGTCGAATACCTGTTCATCGTTCTTTCTGTAAGCGTGCACGCATCTCAGCTGGCCGGCCATATCCATAACCCATGCCGTGTAGCCGTGCGCTTTCATAGCAGCCGACTACGTTCTGCTCGGCCGCCTTGCCACATTTTTAGCCTGCGGGGAGTATATCCCCTTACCACTCAATAGAGTCACGCGCGTCTTCGTAATATCAGATATCTCAACTTTCCTCATTCAGGTATGTGCTTCGTTGCTATCTAGCCTCATATTGACTGATGGGGTTACTTGTTATTCAGGCCGCTGGGGGAGGCTCAACAATATCTCACAATCCGAACATAGCTTTAGTGGGCGAACACGTGAGTCTGTTCTGGTACGGTCCACAGGAAACCAAGTAACGAGCGTTCTGGTGCAAGACCTTTTTGGCGGGTCTCTCTCTACAGCTGCTATCTTTTCTGATCTTCAGCATGATCTATGCTCGTTTCCTGTACAAAGTTTACACCCTGCGGCCGGAAATATGGAAATGCGACCAACATAAACCTTGGTACGAGGACTGGCGAACCTTGGCATGCGCTCTCGCTATCAGTTCTATTGGTATCCTCGTACGTGACTTCCGAGACTAAATCCAAGGCACGGCATCACCATATCGCAATTACAGATCCGTTCGGGGTACCGTGTAGCGGAGCTTTCCTACGGTTTTCAAGGCTTCCTTGCTACGACAGAGGCATACTTCTACCTTTTGGATACCCTACCCTGAGTCATTGCGAACACAGCTTACATTCCGTGTTGGCCGGGTAGGTTCATCCGCAACAATGCTGAACAGAGCATGAACAGGTCCAAACGTTCTGTCGTTTACCCGTCAGCTCAGAAATAATGGATCCTACAACGTTAGACTTCATATGTAGCATATAGAACCAGTTTAGCCGGAGCATCTGCTAACGCTGTCCAGGATGGTACTTGTCCTGCGTTCGGTGTCTGTGATCTACTCGGGCTCATTTTGAGGGAAGTGCGAAGACATATTCAATCTAAACTATACTAGCTAATCAGGTAAATGTTGTGGTTAGTGTAGTACCTACCTCTACGACAGCAGCCGACTACGGCTCTGCTCATCATCTGCAGTGTGTGATAATAATCACGCGAACGTCAAAACAAAAAGTCTCGGCCTGAGGCAATACCCGGATCAGATAAGAATCCGCGAACTTGGCGAGTCACTCACCCCGGAAGTATACCGCTCAGAGACCTTTCAAGAAAGTAGCCAATCCTCCCTGGGTGTCATGCTTTTTCTGTGCCTTCTTGATCTCTTCCCGCTGCCGCTCACGGGAAAGCATCTCACGCAGGGTCTGAGCTTTCTTCTCCTGACTCCTCTTTGGTCTGGGAGGAAGCGAGGATTTGGTTGGAGTGGGTGGCGTTGAAGTTTGCAGAGAGGGAGTCTCTTGTTTGGAAAGGGGGTCGGACTTATGCAGCGAAGCATCGGTTATTGCACTATCCGAATCCCTTTTCAAAGGGAATGAGGATGACGCCGCACCGGATTGAGTGACGGTTGGCGTATCAAAACGGGGGATAGGAGTGTCGATATTGTATCCGCACATATGACAGACCCTCCTGTAGACTCTCTGGGGGTGTCCTGATCGCTTTTTAATTTTTCTACGTCTCACAAGTAAGGTGGAACCCTGTCCGTCAAACGCGTACGCCCCGCAGCGCGCACAATGTGTAACGGTCAAACTACCGGCAGTGGCTGGGTGAAGATTTTGAAATCGTGCGGCATGCAAGGCTGCAAGCGATGGAGATACGGAGAGTAAAGTACAAGTCGTGCTCACCCGATACCTCTCTGTAGCGTCGGCGCAGTCAGAGGCAGGAGCGACGTTCATGGTAGACGGAGTGAATTTGTGGGCAGCCAAATTTGGCAATAGGCGATTATAGCAGTTCTGCCAGTTTTCGGCCAGACCCCATCATGGCAAAGTCACTGCGTTCAAAAGTGAAGCGTGCTTTTCGCGCAAAAAAACGCACGGAAGGCGTATATGCAGCAACGGAGGTTGCTCGTCTCAACAGGCTAAACACTATACTCGCCGGTATTAGCAAACAACGTAAGGAAGGAAGTGTTGTCGGCGATGATCCCAAAACGCCAGAGGTAGACGACCAAGGTTCGTTCACAGGCCATCCCACCTTCATGGTGCTGTTTGAATTGTGGATCCACAATCCTCACACTTTTTGGCACCGTCGCTGATGTGTTTGTCTCTTCCAGGTGACCCCGCACGCCGTGCGATACCTCATGAAGGTATGTTGGAAGATAGTGTTAATTTATCGTTCTCATCAATTTCTTCCTAGATTCTATGGACCTGGAGGGGTCGGAGGAGGCACGAGCGCGTCCGGAAACATCCAATCGTGTGCCCACGCACGGCTCCCGTGGTTCACGGAGGGAAGATTGGAGGAAGTCAAAGGGAATGGACCCCGTACCAAAACGAAAGGGCATGAACCGTCAGGGGGGATTGGCAGCACGGAGGAGAGCCGGAAGACCTTCGCGGCGGAGATGATCCTTCAAAACCAAGTCTGATGATGAACACAGAAATGTTTTTGCACACAATTCCCGGATGAGCGTGCGGTGCTCATTTCTCGTGCTTCGACGCAATTCTGTATTCGTACGTGTCAGGCTTTCGTATAAGTAACAACTGTATCCAACGAAATGTTGGGCTCGACCACATTTTCGTCGGCTCGACGTGGTGGTGAAGCGAGATGGCAATTATACGAAGTCAACGTTAACTCAACTACTACACCATACAACCACTTTTCCATCTGCCCCTGCACTCACAAGCCACGGTTGTTTGTTCACCCATTTGGCCTGCAGGACACCAAGTCCGTCACTGACATCGTGACCACGAAGAATTTTTAGAGGCACGATTAGCGGATCGGTCATCAGATCATTGTACACTCGACTGTGGAAAACTTGAATGGAACCATCGTCCGAAGAAGAGGCAAAAAGAGGATATGTTGGGTGGAAGTGTAGTGAACGGATGGCTCGGCTGTGGTACCTAAATGCGAACGTTACGATCTATCCTCGTCACCAAGAGTAAAGTCGTGAGGGCACTCACCGTAAGACTTTGTAGGGCTTTTCGCTCAACTCCAGATCAAACCAGCAGAGTTTTCTGTCGTATCCGCCAACAATGATATGATCTCCAGAAGGATGAATGTCCATGGAAGATATCCACTTTATACCCGGCATCAACGTTTTGATCAACTTCTGTTGCATTAGGTCGTACAGCCGAACATATCGTTGTGTCTGAAAGGGGCGCGCTTGAGAAGATCCATTGTACCTGAAAATCCACAAACTTACAGCAACGAAAAAATGCGGCTTGACGGGATGGAACAAAACGAGTTGAATAGTGCCTTTGATTTTTTTGAAAGGAGCCTGAGAATGTCTACGGGACACCTGGTGAATCCATACTTGGCTTTCGCTGCTCGCTGGGGACGGGAGACGACGTTCTGGGAATCAAGGCAAATAACCCGTAGCGAAAAGAGGTACGCACAGACTGATGCCAAATAGTCCCCTCTGCGATGCCACGTTATTTGTTTTGGCGGGCCCGATGTGGCCGGGAGAGTGATGGTCAATATTACACCATCCTCTACCCGAGATGTAGATGCCCACTTGATAGGCGATGCTGTCGGGGGAGGAAGGGTAGCAGGGGTAAGCGCATTTTGTGTTGATAAAAGAATGGCACTAGGAAGGTTTGGTGGTACAATGAAGTGCAGCTTGTCCTCCCTGGAAACGGTTAGCTTGGGGTGCTAGGACCTCTGGTTGACTAACACTTACACGCTGGCAACAAAATAACTGACATCCGTTCGAGGACACCACTCAATCGCACCGATTTTGCTGTCCAACGTCCAGCGTTTCACCTCGCGGCCAACGATGACTTCCCAAAGGTATACAATACCACCCTCGTCGCCGCTAGCTACCCACGCACCGTCCGGGCTCACACTTACACACCTTACTCTACTTCCAGAATGCATAACTTTGAGACTTTGGTATGTCGGGAACGGTCGCAAGCTACCGGGACTCGGAAGCTTAGGCAGAAGGCTGTTAGGATCGATGTTGAGTTTCTTCCGTTGCACGCGTGGTGCGAGGTACAAATCCAGCTGTCTGCTGAAGCGCTCTTTGATGAATTGGTCGTATCCAGGTACAAGTCGCAGCGCCGAGTATTTTTGAGGAATGAAGTCGCGCTCGCGATCCTCTGGCTCAGTATTGTGCCACTCATTGCGCTCGGCTTCTGTGGGAAGGTATTCCTCTGGCGGATTGTAGGATTCGGCATGAGTGGGTGGCGGCCGCTTCGGTGCCGGAAGAGGTGGAGGTTGGGCGGATGTGGGTTCATTCCAAATAGCATAGAACTGTGCCATATTATCAGCAGTTTTGGGTTTGGAGCCTACAATCCGGCCTTGGCGTATGGCCCGGACAATTTTCATGATCTGTAACGACCGATAAGTATGCATGTCCAAAAAGACGGCTGAAAGACCGGATATACCTTTTGCTTTTCCCATTTACTGGGGAGCCACCTGCGTTTGGGTTCGGGTGCGGCAGACAAGGGCATGACTTCTTCCTTGCCCTTCCCAGTGAACCACTCCACCGTGGGCTCGTAAGGGTCATAGCCAGCATCGGGGTTCTCCCCCAACCGTAGCCTGCGGATGATGTCCAACTCCTCAGCTGACAAGGGCTTGTCCGTCTGCATGTTCTTGTCGAATGCAGAGGTCCTGGCCAAACGTCAGTCGAGGAAGGACTTGCTCCATATACACGTACCAGGAGGCAGGGTCTTCCATCGTCTCGAGGAATTTGTCTAGCTCATCCCCCTTGGCGGGTCGGAGAACCCGTTTTCCGCTGATGTCGTAGCCTATGTGAGGAAGATCGTCGTACCAATGCAAAGGGACATTGCCAATGCGATTGGGGTCCTAAGTGGGCGCACCATTGTGAGTACGACGTACAACAATGGGTCATAAGCGTACCCACGTCCTCGGTAGACGAATCTGAGTCGTAATCTGGCTCAATCTCTGGGTATACGCGCTTTGGTCGTCCAGTAATGTTCGAAACAGTTGACGTGGCTTTTGGAAATACGTGAACGGCAGAGTCTGAGCCATCTGTGTTTTCGTCCTCGTCCTCGTCCTCTTCCTCTTCCTCTTCCTCCGATTCTTCGCTTCCCACTCCACTGTCACTTCCAGTGTCAATCTCCGGAAAGTCTTCAGCTTCATTGTCAGTATCCGCGTCCTGATGGTCATCGCCGCCTTCCTCCTCGTCGCTCGCCAGGACCAAATTAACCGCGTCGCTGAAGGCGGGTTTGGTTTCCCCCTCTGGCTCACGCGTTTTCCTCTTGTTTCGCCTCGACTTGTCCTCCGCTATTGCCATGTTATACGATATCTAGAAAGGGTCATTCCAAGTAAAAATTGATGGTTGTGCCAAACTGACATAAGCATGGTTTTGCGTTCACCGACTCAAAAAATCAAGCACACATTTACGGGCGGGACACGACCCAATAACACAGTTCTCAGCCACGAACACGGAAGGGGCATGAATATAAATTTTATCACATAGGCCAAGGAAGATCAACTTCCCATTCCACCTGAATGCCCAATCTGCCTACATAGTTCTACAACTAACTTTTCAAACAAAGAACGTACGGTCAAGGGGAAGAGACGTGCAAGGTCGGTCGAAAGTAGAACTAGAGGACGCAGTGGTAAAACAGGTCCGTTGAATAAAGTTTGAAGGTTGGCGAAGGTGGAAATGAGGCAGGTGCATGTGTCCATTATCTGTGTCGTTACCTCCCGGTGGTCTGCTACCAGCAGTCGAAGCACCAAACGGATAGGTTGCTTGAAGCGGCAAGGAATGGAAGGCATGAATCGAAAGCGTTAAAAAAAAGAAAAAATCGAGAGAAAACTTGATGGCCGCAACCCTAGCAGCTTTCGAGATGCTCTCAGTAAACCTCGATCGACTCCCGGCGCTCACGCGCGTCCATGAGCACATTGAGTCCACCAATGGCCCTGCGCCTGATCCTGCTGGCAAAGTTCTTCGGACCCAGCTCATCACTGCCAGAGGGCGGTCCGCGAGGTTGCCTAATGGGCTGACTGGCGAGCCTCTGCTGCAACCCTGATGGGAGGCCGGAAACGACGGAAGGGGTAGGACGACCGACCCCAAGTCCTTCATACAGCTTCTTCGCGGCCTCCTCGCGGGGAGAAAGGAATGTCATATCGTGGGAAGACGAGGGTGTCAAAGGGATCGACGTGGAAGCAGAACTCGAGGATGACACTGTATCATCATGCTCCGAATCGATGGTGACGGTAGGAACACCACGAACTCCGGTAGATATGAAGCTTAACGGGCGGGGTCGGAGCTTGCCAAGCGTACTGCCAGTAGGAGGCGGCGAGAGGCGCTCACCAGGCGGGGGAGTAATTTTGACACGGAGTGAAGCAGTAGAAGTGGTCCGTAAGCCGCTGAGCACGGAATTGGTCGTACTCCCGCGTCTCCAGGATGTGGCGGCATCAGACTTGGAGGGTGCGTTCTCTTCGTCGGCTGCATCACTCAGGGGTGGTGAGCTCCTGTACGACGCGCCTCCGTGAATGAAAGTCTGCCTAGGGGGTGAACAGCTCTCGGGGGCTTGTGGTGCCGATGGGAATGCAATGGTACTGGCCGCAGACCTAGCACCATATCGCCCGCCAGTAGTGGCAGTCATCGGGACTTTCTCTTGGGGGGAAGTGCCACTTATCCCCAACTGAGCCTTCAGTAGCTCGGCCTGGCAAGGGCGACGAGCTGGAGGGTTGGGGCCAATGTCGAAGCTAGAAGTGGTGGGAGCAGCCATAGCGCTGGCCGAATTTAGACCAGAGACATTACGCTTGGCTTGCTGACGGAGTGCCTCCGCTAAGACAACGGCCTGTACCTGCTGGTTGCGCTGCATTTGGGCGTTCTGGAGGCGCAAGATTTCAAGCTGCATCAGCTGCATTTGCTGGTAGGCATGAAGTTGGGCGTCAGCGGAAGAAGCCGGCTGCTGGACTTCCTGCGAATAAGCAGGGCTGAATGGAACGCTGTTCGGGTTCAGGCCCTTCTGACTGGCAACCCGCTGCCGCACGAATCCGTTATTCGAACCATCGAGAGCACGGGAGAATGAACCTGCTCCAGCAAGACCATTGCTATTGTGGATGTGAAGGTGCTGAGTGAAAAGTTCGCCCACTTGGTCAAGGTCCTCGTCGTCGAAAGCGGGCTGCTGAAAGGAGGAGGATACGAAGCGAGGGATGTTGAAGGAAGCGCCGGGGGCGGCAGTGTGGGGGGCACTCATGGACGTAGAGCGCACACCGCCGGTACGAAGGCCGTTGAGGAGAGAAGCGCGGTGACTGGTATGATGAGCGGTGGCCATGGCGTTAATTCAAGACGAGCAAGGTGGTAGAGAGCGATACGAGAGGAGAGTGCCTGGAAAGCTAGCAATAGTAGAACACGGCGCGGGAGACAATATGATGAAAATGGGCGATTAGGGTGCTTATAGGTGATGATACAGCTGGAGAGAAGGATGAGCGGGGAGGGCCACAGACGACAGCTGGTGAACTCACTGTGCGGCTGAGAGTGGTATATAAAAAAGAAGAGGCTGAAGAAACGAGTTCTGTTTTGTCTGAGGTGGACGACGTCGTGCACACCACAGTAGCGCTGGCTTGCGAAGGAATATATTTATGGCGAGAAGAGATGATTTTTTTTATGTTGTTTTTTTTTAAAAAAAGAAAAGAAAAGAAAAGAAAGATTCAGATGGGTAGCTAACGGAGAGAAGAGTGTGGAGGGAGAGAGAAAAAAAGCAAGGACCAAGCGCCAACGCAGGGCGACGAAGAACGTCTGAAACGATCAGGACCAGTGGCTGTCCGGCTCCGAGTCAGTAGTAACAGCCTCGACCGTGATACTACAATCAACCAACAATCTACGTGGCACGTGTAATCCCTTTTGTTTCTCTCTCTCGTCCCATTCACAGGTTCTTTTTCGCACTGGCCCTGACACGTGTATCAAATGCTGCACTGCGTATGACAGTGTGGGCGGTGTGAAACGGATTCAGCATCGTCTGCAACGATCTCGTCGATCACCAGGCCTGGCCGACGGACGATGGCACGGGGCTCTCACCTTCACGTACAGCTCCCACACGTCGTGGAAGAATGCCCGGATCCCCTCGTCGTTCTTCGCTTCGTGCAGTAATATCAACTTCACATCTGCAGGCCCTCAGCTTGAATCCACCCTATCGACAGCAGCACTCACTGCCAGGCGTGATGAACGCAGATATCGTCCACTCGTTGAATTTGTCCACAGATTTTAGATACCTGTCATCGTTTCATAGATCTCCTTCATTTATTAGACAGAGCACTCGTACATCGCGTTTTCTCTCCGCATCACATCTTCGATGTTATCGAGGCTGGCGTTGGCAATCATCTGCACCACATGCCGGTCTTGTCCTCCTCCCATCTTCACACCCCCTCCTGGCACATGGTGTGACTGCGTAGCACTCGATGCTCCAGACAGCGCAGTAAGCGTCCCTGCAAACGCAGACGTAGACCACGTTGGTAGATTCGACGTCAAAGGATACGATGTCGATTGAACTGGCTTGCTAGAGTAATGCGTCAAACTGTAGATCGGCGTGTCTGACGGCGACAGAAGAAACAGATGGTGCGACATGGTCCCAGTCTAGCGTCTTTGGCAGCGGGTGTCGCAAGGTCGACACTTCGGCTGTGTCTTGCCACAACACACACCATGCCAGTCACCACGATGGCCAGCATCACCCTCTTACTATCCAAGCGAGCTCCTATCGGTCATCGACAGTGCGCTATTCGTTTTTTCGATCCCAGTGTCGGTCCCCTCAATGCAAAAGCCTCACTCAACTTCCGAATGGCGCGAACCTTCCAAAACCACGCACTCAACTCTACTTCCAACGACATTTTACTAAAACCTCTCCAGGGCATTCTTCGATTCATCCGAACAAGGACCTTGAACGCGACCCACAGAGACGGGCTCCGGTTCAATAGAGGCAGTTCATCCGGATGGGGTAGACCCCCACCTCGTCGGGATTGGCTCGACTCTTTGGACAGTAATGTCATATTCTACGGGATAATTGCTATCAATGTTGGCGTATACCTAGTATGGCAGAGTGCCATCTCTAGCTATGTACGTGTCCACTCACTAGCATATTTTGATGATCAGTTACCATCGTGTTTTTCTTGCACTAGCGGGTGATGGGTGATCCAACCCTGCTGATGTTTCTCAGGAATAATTTCCTCGTAGACATGCGCAACATATCCGCAGGGCGTATGTCAGTTACCTGTTGGCTCTCATGCGTTGCCGTTCCCTCACCGCTCACATAGCTGGACACTCCTCACTGCCTGTTTCTCACACAAGGATACCTCACATGCATTATTTAATGGACTGACCTTCTACTTCATGGCACCAGCGGTCATGCGGTTGTTAGGGAACAAACGCTTCCTCGTGCTTTACTTCCTCGGTTTGTATTTTGACTGTCGATTGCCGAGATCGCGTTTACCGATGCGCTGAACAGGTGGCATATCCTCCAGCCTCGCTAGTGTAGCGTGGAATACCTTCGTTAGGCACGAACCCGTCTCTTCTCATGGTGCAAGTGGTATGTCCCTCTCACACACCATCTGTCTGTGCAACATCTTTACGTTATTGTCCCTGATCCTGTGCAATC
Source organism: Pisolithus thermaeus (assembly GCA_024663475.1). Classification (NCBI taxonomy): domain Eukaryota; kingdom Fungi; phylum Basidiomycota; class Agaricomycetes; order Boletales; family Pisolithaceae; genus Pisolithus; species Pisolithus thermaeus. The sequence goes on along the minus strand of JANFAF010000133.1, from coordinate 33,688 downwards.
TAGGTGCAATCATGGCTACCCTTGCGTTGTACGCGTGTGCATTCCCTAACAACACTTTCTTGATTTTCTTCGTCATTCCCTGCCCGGCATGGGTGTTTCTTCCTGGTATCCTTCTCTACGATGGATGGCGCAGTATTTCAGACAAGGTACGCACACTTTGGCTCGGTTGTCTGAAACTGCAATTGAAACGAACCTGGTACTTAGCGCACTACGACGGATTCGGCTGGACACGTCGGCGGGTTGCTCACGGGTGTTGGGTACTACGTCTGGAGATTTGCCCTCCGACGATGAACACTTGTCATTTCTATGAAAATAAAATGCAATTCTCAGCATATTCCTCATTTTAGTTGATTTCATCTATTACGGGATAGTAAGTGGGCGAACATGATATGTAGAACATGCATGCAAGAAGAGAAGATTTCCAATCACATTACAAGGATGTAGGGGTAACTGGCGGAGACTGACATGGGGTATATTGCAAGTGGTAAAGGTGAACGATGAAAGGAGTGGTACGAGGTACGCAAGCGGACGAATAAACAAGGACGAAAAAGTAACAACCGGCAGATGGACAGCACTAGTGAAACATACCATAACCTGAAACCTCCATCATTCCTTACTTTGTCCTCGCGGCGTATTCATCAATTTGTCAAGTCTTCCCATTTGTCCCTCAAGTTTCGTCATTCCCGCATTGCTCTCCGACATCGTAGCGAAGTCCAGCCCCCGGGCACCGTGCTTCTCGAAGTAGTAAGTAAGGAGATTCTTCTTGTTATCATCGAGTCCATCGAGGAGCGCAAACAGATGTCCCTCGTCCCGCAGGACCAATTGTGCAGCAATTATGGCAGCATATGCAGCTTCACGCACCACGAGCGTCGAGACATCATTTAGTGCCTGAAAGAATGTAAACGTCCATCAGCAGTTCGTAGTGACCCGAATGAGGGAACGTACAGCGATGAAAGTTTGCTTGAGCCTTGGAAGTTCTTCCTCCAAAACCTCCACAGGTAGCCGAAGAATAAACTTTCCAAGCGCAATCAAACCGAACGCATGTGATCCGGCCTTGACCAAAGGGTCTGACGCCGGTTCAGCAAGAAAAGAGCGCAAACTACTATGCATTGTCGTAAGGCCGTAAACAGGTTCGATACGCGCTGCAAGAGCATCCCGGATGGTCTTCGTGGCTTCGAGGACCTGAAATCATCAGCACCATTGAGGTGGAGTACGGATCCGACTTACTTCCGCTGTGTTAGAATAGCGCACTCTGAATAATGCAGCAAACAGATCTGATTCTCGGCCGTCTAGAAGGACTGTTTGATTATTGATTATCTCCCAGACGACAACCAAAGCGTATTCAAGGAGTTGACCGTCCTAGAAAAGGATAGATGAGAAAGTTCGGAGGACTGGAGTGTGATGTACTCACCTTGGACGGCTGTAAGAATTTCATGAGGCTGTCGAACAGACGTTCAAAATTCTTGTCTTTTTTCCACATGTCCGGGATCAACGGCGGCAGAGAACGAGTCACTGCAAGGAATGGCGACGTGGCTGAAGGTAGGCCCAGACCAAGACTCAAGGGCGAGGCAGAATCCGGTGGTATGGGATTATTTGTACACACCAGCGACAATTTTTGAAGGACGCGGGCGTCGGCATTACCTTGCTCGAGTGCATTGATATATTCGTGAAGTTCTTGTAATCTATCTTCGACTTCAACTCCCTTCAGCGGAGTGCCATGATCGATCGCTGTGCACGGCAGAATCAGAATATGTACCAGACATGTGACGAACTACAACTGACTGGATGCCCTCTTCAGCCACCAGCCATTTTCATGAGATTGATCCTTTAAAGGCTTGATCAAGGGATCAGCTGGTTTGTTGCCATTGATTGGACTGTTTTTGAACAGAGCTGCCTGACGGAAAATCGCGGCATTACGACTGTCAGGTGTTATAGGCGGCGCAAGGCTCTTTTGTACGGTTGGTACAGTCGGCCTCCCCAAGTTCTGCATGTTACTGCCACTCCCAAGTAGTAATGACGTCGGGATCGCGGGGTGCTTATCACCCTCTTCCTCAGAATCAGTCAACTCCAGCAGACGCTCAGCGGCACTCTGTGCTTGCTCCGCGCGGGCACGAAGAGCATCTTCCACGGGTGGATGTTCGTTCGGCTTCCTAGGAGAATCAGAAAGCGTATTAGACACCGTGTTCGGGGTCGACACTCCCGAAAACGACGGTTCACGAGAAGCCGCGCTCTGTGTAGGGGGGAACATTTTATACGGTGTAGAGAAAGATATTAAGTTGTCGGATTCGCCCATATCCGAATCACTGTCATCTGGGATAGGTATATTAATGGGCAGAAGGAGGGATTCTTCGTCGTCGATATTAGGCGCAACGGATAGTTTTTGGACGGGAACTGGAACGACGCCCGTCCGACCGGCCGGGTGGTTAGGGGCGCTTGCATCGTGAGGGGTGTGCAGCCGTGGCTGCGTGACCCGACGTACGGCGTTACGGCCTGGAGGTGACACAGGTACAAGAGGAGATGAAGTACGGCGACGCATTGCATCAGTAGGACTCGTCGGAGTGGAATCCGAAGGTGTGCGAGAATGGGCTGTAAAAGTGGATGCTGATACGCTAACGGACCGCAGCGTGCCGGCGTTGTTAGATAAAATTCGGGATCTCGGATGTGTTGGGTGCGACAGAGATGAACGAGGAGACGTGACCGGTCGAGGTGCGGGTGAAGGCGAGCTCCTTCCGCCAGAAAAGTTAGGAGTTGGACTACTTGGTGAAACTACCTTCCTCTTCGCAGGTGGCGACGTAGCTTGCGTTGAATGTGATGAAGAGGCCGCCTGATGCCTGAGAGTGGGAGGTGAGGTCGTCATTCCTTTTGACTTCGATTTCGCACGACTGGCAGCAATAGCCGCTGCTACGCTGCTCTTCTTTGCAGTTGGAGTGGTCGGCGGAAGTACGGCAACGGTTTCAGAGTCTGGGCAAGCCTTCTCGAGCTGCTTGCGGGCAGTAGCATCCAGCGACTCCAGAATTGGCATGGCCCTCTCGTGCCAAACCCCATTGAAGGCCCAAAAAAGTCCACGACCACTCTCTCGAACGCTGGGGTTAGGATCCGCAAGTGCTTTCCTCAGAGCCTTTTCTATAATATCTACCCCGCCCGCAGATTCGATGTACGTCCTTGAACGGACACCATGAACTTGGATAAAGTCCTTCATGTGACCTACCCCATATACTCGCGTCTGTACGTTTTTGTCTTGTAGGGTACTTGAAAGGAGAGGAAGAAGGGTACGAGGGTGTGATGAGGCATGCTGGATGATTGCCGTGAGTGTTTGCTGCGACTGCTGTGCAGTGATCTTCTTGGTGAAACCTGCCATTCGGATAAGGTTGACGACGAGAGTTTCATAGAACGGATCGAGTCCTGTTTTGAGAGAAAGAGTAAGCTCTATATAAAGCGAGCATGTGCTGGAAGCTACAGTCGTCCTCAAACTCGCAAGCTGAACAGGCCGCGACTCCTCGTTAGCAACGTGTTAGCGAGATAAAAGACGGACCCACAGTTTTCAGCGAGTTCTGTATGAATCCATCCTTGAGGCACTGCAAGAAGACGTCTGGGTATCTTGTGTGGATATCTCCCTTGAGCATCCCCCGCACTCGCTGTATTGCACGTTCACGTGCGGCCCAGTTGTGCTCAGTTTCTTTACCCTGAAGAAAATGTTCACTGGAAAACAAGGTAAATTTATGAGTTCTCCCACCTCGAAAGACTTGGTCATAGCGGAAAATTCATTCTCTAGGTCCTTGCTCGATGCTATCTGTGTATAAATGAGGATAGCTAAAAACATCGCAGAGCAACAGTACCCACGAAGGCGGGTTCTACCGCTGACACGTTGGGGCTCATCGACTCATTTGAAGGTTGAGAGAGAGTCGGCGAAGCGACCATCGCCGCTCGACTGGCAGGTCGCGAAGTCTCCCTTGCACTCCCGTGACTTACTGAACGGGTTATGGGCGTCACAGCACCAGATCCACTCGAAGAAACGGTGACTGTGGGACGCCTGTTTTGCGAAGTTAAACCGGACGGAGCAGGCTCTTTCCGAAGAGGTTCCATGTAATCCGAATATTCGCTCTGCGGTGTACTCGCGCCTTTATTCCGCGCACTGTTCATTAGCTTCGCTAGTACGCTATCCACGATGGTTTTGCGGACGCCTTTCTTTGCCATTTCCTTTTTGAGGTCTGCTCGTGCAGCGTCCGTCACGCCTGGACCAGTGAAGAGCTCGGTGACGGACGGAATGGCACAAGCACGAACGTTGCTGTCGGTATCCTCCAGGGAGTCCACAAGCAGCGATAGATATGGTCGTATAGGAAAGTGTGAGTGACTACGACGAAGGTGTACGAGAACCAGAATTGCCTGAGAGAAGATCATTTGCCCGTCCGTGCAAGCAGCTCGTAAAGAAGTTACCTGTTCCCGAACTCTCCAAACCTTGCTGCTCAATCCGTTCTCCTTCAAGAGCCTCTCAAACATTGCAATGGGAGTTTCGGTATGCTTTAGGGTGACAAGTCTCGATCCTGACGGAGAGCAGCGGAACGCGAACCCGCCGATCATAACGAGCGTTTCGCGTGCCCTGTCTCGAGATTTTTCGCGGGCATCTCCCAGTCGCTCAAAGACGCCAGGGGATGGAAGGAATGCATTCATGACCTGCCGCAGGGTAGCCCCATCAAGGGCCGGACTCGGGGTAGACGACGTAGACAACGAGGGAGAAAACGGCCGGACACGAGAGCTGTTTGCCACTACAAGGTTCAAGAACGGCGGTAACGCGGAAAGTGTTGCAGTGGACAGATGTTGGTTTGGATGTCGAAGACATGACTTGAGGGTAGTGATGAGTGGTTCCGGGTCTGTGATCTTTGTGGCCGCGATTCCAGTCAACGCAGTATGCATGACTTGAATACCTACCTCCACCTCGGCCTCGAACTCGGCCTGTAATTTTGTAACCGCACCGACCTTGCCATCGACATCTAGAGAGTGCGAATAAATAAATCTTGTGGGATGAAGAGACGAGTTTGCTCACCATTACTGTTGCATTGACTTATGAGCTTTTCAAGCCGATCGTTGCTCATGCCTAGATCGCCAAAGAATGTGGTGATGAACAGTAAACACAGGCCAGTTTGAGCTGAGCAAAAGTTTTGATGACGTTCTATGTCATGTGGCAGACGAGAAGAGCGCACTTTTGCGCCAAGTAAATATGTAAAACAGCATCTCCGCACCCACGGCTCGTGATTATACTGCCACCGCTGTACCGAGGCTCTACAACGTTTCTGGGATACATTCCTACTCATAGCACGCCAAAATTACGCGTTGATCATGCTTCCAGGCTCTCGTTGTCTGCTACGATATCTCCTCATCCTCTTACGCTTTCTTGTCTGAGTGCCCGAGAGACATTCCAGGCTGAACCAGGTCCCTGATGCGTTGTTTCTGTGGAGCCGATTTATCAGGGCAGGATCAATCATGCCAAGTCTGCTCACCAGAACTTTGAGTTCGGGGAATCCACCCTCAACTTTCCTGTCCCACATCAATTTTGGCGGGCTATTCTCGAGGTTGAGCCAGATACGGAAGCGTCCAGCGGTGTCGTCCGCATTCAAAGGCATGACAGTTATAGCCTTTAGCGTTGGAGGCGGGAAGGTCAAGAGCAGTTCAGTGGATACCCATGTCGCACGGTGTAACCTATTATTGATAATGCATTGTACACAAGTTCAACCTGCATCGTGTTCCAGCTTTGAACAGGAAGGAGCGTACCAACGGCACTGTCGTGGATATCGAGCACATCAGTAGGCGCATAGTGTTCTCGGACTCAAAGGGGCATACTCTATCGCAAAATTCGATCGTAACGGTGGGTGACGGGAATGGACTCGGTGGAAGGAATGTAGAAGGGTCGAGGAGAGTGTCACCCCGTTGTTCTGTCCGTTCTGCGGTGGACTCCATCGTGGAGGCTACTAAGCTGATAAGATTGCCGAGCGATCATGTGATCATGTCGTCGGACGCGTTTATGTAAAACGCGTGGCTCGTAACTTGCTTCATGCAAGAGGACACTGCAATGGAAGGAACCATACCCGCCTCAGACTCGACTGCAAGTGGCTCTCCGGTGCGATGGACAGTGCACGGTAAGGTGATTCATTCTAGCACTAGGACTGTCCTCATCCTTCACCAGTCGAAGTCCGTCTCGCGCCGAAATCAAGAAGAAGAGTAGACATCATCCAGAACCTCGTGCGAGAGTTCATCCAATCCTCGTACGAACGTCTCTCTCTCCCCTCTGTCCTGCGCGGCTGGGATGTCGACTCGACACTGGCGTCTTCCGTTGAACGGATCGCATTAGCGGAATCTTCATGTCCTGCAAGCTCCCTACCCCTGGACGAAGTGTCTCTGCAGATTCATACGTACCAGCCTTCAGAGTCTGATGCAGTTGAAGAATATGCCAATGGAACCGGTAGCGAAGGTGCCGATCAGGTTCATGCCGCCAGTGTATGCGAACTCCCATGTAAATCGTGGGAGGGTCTCTGGGACACCCTGTACTACCCAGACAATATTAAACTCAAGCTTCTGGACTATATACATGCTACCTTTGTCCTGAGTGACGCCAACATTGACTGTGGGTACACGCCGGTACCAGTCGAGGATTGTAGCATCCCTAACATATCCAGTCAATCTGGTTTCTTGGAACAGAGTCGTACTGCTCCATGGCCCTCCAGGAACTGGGAAGACGTCCCTGTGCCGCGCATTGGCGCAGAAACTGTCGGTACGGCTGTCGCATCGGTACGCCGACGCTTACTCTGATCTGTACTCATCCGACGGGATCGTTGATATGACAGTTATACCCAAGCACGCTTACTAGAGATTAACTCGCATTCTTTGTTCTCGCGATGGTTCTCCGAGTCAGGAAAGCTCGTGCAACGCCTATTCAACAACATCACAGAAATGGTCGACGACGAAGACTGCTTCGTTGTGGTTCTCATAGGTCACTACATTTCTTTTCCCTTGATACATTATATCTCACGCAGCCCAACACTTCTAGATGAAGTCGAATCCTTGACGGCAGCCAGGGCGGGAGCGATGGCCGGGACTGAACCGTCCGATGGTTTACGAGTACGTCCTCTAGCATCGTTCCGTCTCATGTACGTCCTCATCTCTCCAGGTAGTCAACGCTCTCCTTACACAGCTTGATAAGCTCAAGCAACGAAGAAACGTCCTGGTGATGTCGACCAGTAATCTTCCAAAAGCGATAGGTCTGTCTCATGCGAAAATTGGCTCTTTATGCTTATTGGCCGCAAAACACGTAGACTCCGCCTTTGTCGACCGGGCGGACATCATCCAGTACGTGGACTTGCCCCCTCGCCAAGCAATATATGAGATTCTGCGGAGTGCCCTGTGCGAATTCGTCGCCAAGGGGTTGTTGCAAGATGTAGTAAGTACCTTGTGTTCCCCTTCGCCTGTAGGCGAAAGCTTGACGTGACCGAGAACATCAGACCGTCCCGTCGTTGGAGGACGCAATGTTTACAGAAGAAAATGCCTGGTGTTCTGACGGTCACAGGTCGAGCGATACTACGGCATTGGCACATGCTGAGCCGGAGAAGGTAGGCGGATCGCTATTAAAGCTCGCCGATATGTGTCGGGTAAGTTCGCCAGTGTCTTGTAACGTAAAAAAAAAACGAAACTCTCAATCACGTCTAAGGAGCAGGGCCTTTCTGGTCGTGCTCTCCGCCGACTACCCGTGCTTGCACTTGCTCAGTACATTGGAGGAGGAGTGAGCACTTCTACGAGCATAGCGTCCCCTGGTACGATGTTACACAATGGCTTTCAAGCTGATATCGGTGTATGGTTGGATGCCATGAACAAAGTGGTCAGCGACCGCGCCGTCGACCGGGGAAAATTGCAGTAGACCTTACTGGTTGTACGGTAGTCGTGGCTGGAGTTTAAGGCATACCAATCCATTAATACTACATAAAATACTCAAACGTTCCTGCCCTCCGCCACGGCTTACCGACCCTCGTGCCTGCTCTTGAGTGTCGACTGAGTCCAGCTCCTACGGTATGAAGGGTCAACTAAAGAAAGGTAACACCGTTAATAAGCTTCAGCAAACGGTCGCCTGCCAACTTACAATAATCTATCGGGGGAATCAGCGGCATGCATCTCGCTGCAGAGACCGTCGCAAGTCCTCTGGACCAATTACCACCCATCGGTGCCTTCGCGCCCGTCCTGCTCCCTGAGTCGGCGGCGCCAGGCACATTTGTCCCCACGCCCCTTTCCGTTTTGTAGTTGACTATTTCCGTCCAACTCTCTGGCAACACCTTGGTTCGCCGACCCTCCGTAGAGAGGAAGACATCCTTGTCGTTCCGGACCCGCCGACTGAGACGCTCCTTGATACGCTGGTTCAAGCGGGCGTGTGCGGGAAGGTACTCGTCTACGTAAAAGGCCGATATGGCGTTCAGATCCTTTCGGAGCACGGCGAGGTGGGTGGACAAGTTAAACCTTTTTGAGAGAGTCGGTGGTTCATTCGACGAAGAGCTGTCATCGGAACTCTCGGGGGGACATTCGGAGGGGGAGAGCGAGGGGCAGGAATGAGCATTAGAGGGGGATCGGTCCAGTGAAGATGAAGGCAAAATTGGCGACGGCAAAGGGCGAGAAGGCGTGGAAGAGTGCAGGTGCCGTTCTTCCAACTGGGTATAATAGTGAATATCCTGAGTTTTCCTCTTGTACGCCCGACGCGTTATCACGCCAACAAACCTCATCAACGTCAGATCTCTACTCCGGTTAGCCAAGCCAAGCAAGGACAGGATCATTTCTCGGTTAATGGCGAGTTGCACAGGAACCACATCTTCCGGCTTATAATACAACTGAGCCCGAAGTGTCCTGTCCGCAGTGCGATCAAGGCGCGAAGCCTGCAGGAGATAGTGTCTAGCGAACGTCGTGTGCCCAGCACGGGAGAGATGTCTGAGTAGGATGTTGTATGTAGTCGTGTTAGGCGGTGCATGTGGACTGTGGTGAGGTGGGGTGGAAGCAGGGTTGACGACTCCAAAATCGTCCTCATCATCAAAGTCCATGGAATAAAGGCGGCTTGCTTGGGGAGGAAGGGGCTGCGTGAGGACCTCGAATGCCTGAACGAGCCTGGAGGTGTTTCCAAAGCGGCCAAGCATGTCGAGTGTCGTGTTGAGCGCAGCGGTGGAGAATGGCAAGATGGTTTGACCATCCGAGGGTGTGATGCTGCTGTCCAAATTGTCCAGATCAATGCCGTATCCCATTTTCATGATCTGCGAGAACACGCCCTCGTCGGCTGTCTCCTTCAATATGCGTATGGTGAGATCGAGTACGACAGATGTAAGGGGTACGTCTAGACACTTGAAGTCTTCTAACAGTTTCCTACACGAGCCCATCGCGTCAGCCACGATCCTCTGCCGCTGCGTCTTATACATCGGGAGCGACAATCGATGTGCGATCGAGCGGAGGCAGAGAGCCACGGTGTGATCGGTAGGCTGGAGCTTATGGACGTGTTTTAGCTCGTTGTAAACCTGGATGGAGCCCGTGTAGTGTCCCACTGCTGCAAACTGCGTCAGGATGTAGTGATAGTCCTCCAAGGTCGGTGTCTCGCCCACGAGACGGATATTGCGGATGACGGTTTTGAGTCGTGCTTCGTACACGTAGGGTGCACGCGGAGGAGCGTCGCCGCGCATACCACTGGCAGCAGTGGGACGCAAGACGGAAGGATCGGGTACGCATCTACGGAGAACTTTTTGATGGATTTCGAGTGGGATATCATGGTAGTCGAGGTTGTTAGTGCAGTCGACGTAGCACGCCCAGACTTCGGAAGAGTCTGGAGTCTCTTGAGAAAGGCTGTTTACGAGTGCGTTGAACGTTCGCTCCCGCAGCACGTTGTGAGGTGTTGAGCCGGCATCATGGACGTCACGACAGACGATGCCTGGGAATGGCTCTGTGGGCAGCACGGCAGACAAGCGTCTTGCAGTGACGCGGACGGTACAGCTATGAACCAAAGCAGGTGCGATGCGGAGGTGCGCTATCGACCTTTGCATGGTCTGCTGCAGTGACTACTTTTTTTGCAAACTCTTGACGACACCAAATTTCACACGTCTTGTTCGGTGGGCGTTATCGCAGCAATCCCAAAGCCCGATGTCCAGCAACGTCGGACTCGTTTCGTGCACGGTGATAATGGCACGGGCTGGTAGACACTTGATTGCTAGTTGGCCATCGTGCAAAGGACGACCGACTGAAGCAAAGGTTCCGAAAAAGGTAAGTGGTCACGCCGAAAAAGGAAATCTCTCTTCATGGTCAGTACACATGGCCCGTGCGCAGCTGTCAGAAGTATATAGGCCCTCGAGCGACGAGGGGTATTTCTTCATACTTACCTTGATGGCACAAGCCCCTTCATGGACATGGGTTTGTGGGCCGTGGGGATCTTCCATTGCACGGCGACCCTGTCCTCAGAGGGTGCCTGCGGTTTGTATGGGCTTCGGCTCATGCACCGTCTCAATATTTTCCAGTCCTGCCATGGCCACTCTGGCTGGGCAGGCCCCTCTCTTTTTTTGCTTTTTTTTATTTTCCTAACCCTAACCCTAGTACCACTGGATTCCTTATATAGAGATGTACTACAGAGATAACAATGCCAGTCTCGACTCTTACCAACATGTCAATCCCATCCGATGCCGCAAATCCGTATGCCCCAGACTCGCCGCGATCATCACAATCTCCTCCGCCTAGTGGCGTACAGGGTGATCTAGAGCTTGAGTTGCTTGGGTTGGCTACGGCGTTGTACAATCTAGGTACGACGGTCATCAACGATTCGACGAAAGAGCGTGACAAGCCCAAGCAAGTCGGTGCCAGAGCGTAAGATGGCTCTCATGTCGCCGTGATTTTTTTTGTTTTGTTAAAAGAGAGCTTTGCCAGCAATGATGTCGTCCGTCAACTGGCAACGATTGATGACATGTCGCAGGGTATTCGTGGGATGGTTCCACTGCAGGTGCTGGCAGACATTGACAACGCACGCAATCCGATGCAGCTGACTAAGGAGCGATTGGAGCGGGCTGCGACTGAAAATCAATTTATGAATGGCAAGATAGCAGCCGTCGAGGTGAGTCGTTGTTGTATTCTACGGCGGGGATCCTCAGTGCTTTGACGTGCGCAGTCGTACCGCACGCTGTTAAACGAGGCCTTGGTAAAGAACTTCCCCGAAACAGCGGAGTATCTCGATCCACGACCGAAGCACGCCACGGATCGGTGAGGAACGAACGGATAATCTTGCGAACACGCGCGATGCTACGGCGGTGTTTTCTTTGCAAGGTTAAAGATAATAATAATAAATGATGAAATAAAATCCATGTCCGTCTATTGTCCGACTCTGGGATTGCCTCTCTCGTCGGCGATTCCGCTCCATCGGCGCGGGTTGGCCGCGGGCGAACGGAATGGCCCCTTAAAAAGGCAGATGTGGTTCCCGGCGGGATGAGTGGGCCGTTGCCGCCGGCGCGAGGATGGGAGATCGTCCTCGGGGGGAGGGGAAGAGCGACGCGACGGGCGAGTCTGTCTGGTGGAGATTTGCAGGTCGACTTGCCATTCGCGTCGCCGCTGAAGGACCCCGGGGACAGTGAGGTGGTGGTTTGATACGTACGTAGGTTTGGACAGTACGGTCTCGACCGTTGGGTGTGATAGGGGCAACAAAACATCCGAGCGAGCACACACTGTGGCCGCGTGTAAGTTATGTCGACATTCCAGAAACAAGTGTGGCGCAACATAGCCCTTCATTTCGTTCATTCATTCAAGCGTTATGAATACTCTCTCACGAGCTGTACGTACGCACTCCGATCAGCCAATCGCAGAGATACGAGTATACAGCCCGTCGATAATACTTGGGCCTCGAGGACGGTGCCCCCTTTCCACCTCGAGGTGGCACTCTACAAATTCCGGAGGCAACCGTGACCCAGGGGGTTGCTAACAAAGACCAGATCTCGCGATATCTGTTCTCCCCCTCAGTTCGAGACTTCGGTTGCAGTTGGCCTTCCAGCGCTCGCTCATCCGGGCCCGCAGCCGTGTTGGATAATCCTTTTACGACTGCTCGACACAGAATCGACTCGCGACCGCTCTCACAGCGACGAACTCCTCGGACTCAGTTGCGGGCGTATCTCTCCGTCGACATGTTAGTTACTCTGTTACTTGGCTTGTAAAATACAACACATATCACGACGAGCTTCGGACCGCGAGTGCTATGCACGTGCAAATGATCGAATCCTGCTCGCATTTTCAGCTGACAGCAGAGACGAACGAAAACAGAGTACCGACGTTGTAGAAGAGCTCGTGTATGCACGCATCTCCATCTTCCCAGTGGCACACCATGTCTGCCCTGTATCAATGCACCATCGTCTCGTTGCTCGACGGCGAGATCTGTAGTACCGTACTTACCGACCCCCTTGATTCAGGTTCTCGTTGATCTGTACTAGCACGACGTACTTGCTAAGGGGGGTCTTCAACTTGCAAAGAAAAGAAAGAAGAAATAAGGACAGCACTCACAACCCGCTCGGCTGGATCTCCAGCATCCGGCCCTTGACGCGCTCCTTGATGTCCTTCATCCATGACCTGACCTGATCCCGGTCGTGTGGCCAGACAGCGTGCTGCAGCGTCGCTTGCAGTAGCTTCTTCATGTATGCACGCAGCAGCTCCGTGTCGAACGCGGGCCGTGCAGGGTTGGGCGACGCCGCCTCGGAGCGGGAGACTGGAGAACGGAACGCCAGCGACGTCGTTGACATGGCTGGTTGGCAGCTAGCTGCGTGTTTGCTACATTACTTACAACTGTAATCAACCTTTTGTGTGTTTGGTCTCTGCGCGCGTCTTCCACTCCTGTCATGTCGTCCATCCCATTCCCCAACCCCAGCGACGACCTCGCCTCGTCATCGGATGCCCTTCATGACTCGATACACTCCCAGTTCTACTCCCCACCCAGCTTCGACGTATCCGGCTCATTCCAGATGAACCCGCTCTCCGCTCACCCGCCTCGCACCCCTCGCTCGAGCATGTCCATCACCCCCACTTCTCGGCCCCTCTCCGCCCACTTTGGCTCCGTCAGCATCAGCGTATACGACGAAAAGGAAGAGGATACCCAAGGTACTCGTGCAGAGGCCGTGCAGGATCACACTGCTGGGGACGACGGGGATGAAGTGGCATACGAACTGGACGAAGAGGACCTGCGTGTCAAGGCAGCAGACAACAAGGTCGCCCCTCATGAGGTCTGGCGGGATGTACTTTCGGCGAGCTATGGTCGTGATAAAGCATTCGTGAGCAGTCGTCGCTCTCCACTCCAATCGTCACTTCCTCATGCTGCGTACAGAAAGTGATGCAGTATTCTATCCGGGTGTACCTGCTCTTCCATACCAAGCTGCTCTTTCGCAATGGCCGCTCTGCATGGCAACAGACAATGGTCCGTCGGCTGGAGTCCGCTTGCTCAGGTTTCTCGTTCACCAGGTAAACTACGATCCGTAAGCGAGAAGCATATTCCCCTAACACACGTGGACAGGAAAATGCTCATATTATTCAACTGGCTCACGCCCTTGAGCACCATCCTCGCACAAAAGACTGTTCCTTATGCCTCCCTCGATGGGTCGTTTTTCTCCCACTCCCTTGCAAATGCAGCCGCCAAGAAGCCCCCATCCTCGCCGTTCACCGGACAACTACTCTCACATCCGTTCCTACAGGCCCTTCTGGCTGCTCCTCCACCGGTACTTCTCGATCTCTTCAATGGCCTTTCAGACGACATATATACGCTCTCGAGGCTAGGCCTCGTTGGTCAGAAGACGGGTGCGAGGGCAGCACGGTTTGCGGACTGGTGTTGGTTCTTTGGTACCTTGGTCGGGCTCGTCCAGAACGGGATCGAGATGAGCATCGTCGAGGGTCAACAGCGGGAAGGTAAGTCGAGTTCAAGCTATGTATGGGAAGACGTCGACAGCTGTGTCTTTACAGTCGAGAACCGTGCCTACCAAGAATCCATGTCCGGTGCAACCTCCAAATCGCAGCCCAAGGCGTCCAAGGCGGATGAGAAGGAGCTGGCGAGACTACAACGGAAAACGTACTGGTTAAAGGCCACTCGCGCGAAACTAGCGATGGACCTTATCTTTGTCTGTGCGTTTTGGCGTCGCCCGTCTGCCGCGCACGTCCGCTAATATCGTCCGTTCCAGCGTACGATGTATTCAGACTCTCCCGTGGCAAGGATGTCATACAGTCGTTTGCAGGATTGGTTGCTGCCATTCTCAGGTAGGTTCACAGGGGTATCGAACGTCTATTTATGCTAATCTCGCCCATATTCAGCTCGTTGAAACTGTATGACAAGTACAAGTCCGCCTTGGTGACGAAATTGCTATCAAGTACCATCTGACAGGTCTTGTCCCACGTGGCAGTACCCGCGTGCTTCGCTGGCGTTTCATAGGTGGATTTGCTCAGATATACCCACTCGGGTCGTCGTTTGGTATCTTACCGGTGTATGTATTTCCATAGACGAATAGCTTTTCCTCGTTGGAGGGGAATCCATCATCATGGCCAACGCCACCAAGAGCCGTGACTTTTAGATGGGGTTGGCGGCGCCGATATGCTACGCTCCCTCTGCAGCCTGTCCACTTCCTCTTCGAGTTTCCGTATGCGCGCGTCAGCTTCGTCGAGGAATTTTTCATGTGCCAGCGTGCACTGGGCAAGGTGTAAAGCCTGCGATGCCCGGAAGGACAAATCAAATCAGTTCCCATTATCAGAACGCGCTATCACATGGGTAAATAAGCCTGCACAGCAGCGTCTCAGGCCATTGCGTTTGGCAGAACCAAGCAGTTCAAACACCGGCGAGGGGGTGAAACACGTACCATGTACACTGCCGAACCGAGGAGCGCGATGGGAATCATGCCGGGAAGCATAGACGAGTACCATTCTGCGTGTTTGCTGCTGGGTGCTCGTTGGCTGTAGCCCCGGGTGGTCGACCGTGTAGCCCCTGCGATTATGATACGTGTATGTATTCTGGCGACGACCATGTCGTGGTTATGTACCTGCTTGGAAGGGACGCGGCTTGTCACCGCTCGCCCTTGGTGTGAGTGGCGTGCGACTCTTTCTATATAAGGCAAGTAGCTGATCGCAGTCTGGACCCGTTTTATATCGCTGCTGGCATCCTCCTCGCCTCTTCCACCGCCGCCTGTCGTCTTCTGTGGACCGTAATCTCGTCGGGCAACCCTCCCCATCGACTCTGCAATACCTGGGCTGGCCTCCTGAATTGCAGCGACTCTTGGAGCTCATCCGCGCGTATTCGCGGTGCGAGCTCAGATGGCTACTGAATGCCTGCATACCTTTGACGAGAAACTCGTCCCTCTCAATCTGTCATCTCCCGATCATCCCCCAAGCCCACGGCCTAACCGCGCCAGTCATCCTCAGCTCGTCTCGTCTCGTCCAGTGTCCTCGCACTGTGCGCGCTCTTCTCACCCCTCGAGATATGTCCGTCCTCGCGGCTTGCGGATATGGAACCTGTTCAAACAGTGGTCTCCGGTACTCGCATACGGTGCGACCAGTCTCGGTTTCTTCCTCGCCATCGCATTCTGGAAATCGGAGGTTTTTGGCGGTGAGTAATGGCATCCCTCTGATTGGTCCCAAAATTAGCTCCCTTCGCCCGCCGTGGTCTCCCTGCCACGTCCTTGGTGTGCTTTTGGTGTCCATGCGCATGATCCAATTGTTTGAAATGGACTCTGACTTGCTGTCCCTTTCTCTCGATACCCGCACACTACCTTGGCAAATTCACAGGTCTCGATCAACTCTCGCATTGGTTGCGGAACGACGAGTATTTTGGATATGCCGTGCTCTTCTGTCTTATATTCATCACGACTTTCCGTACGTACTCTTTTTTCCTCCCTGGGAACAAGCACTTGCCGGATATTCACTCGTCCTTTCTTTTATCCTCGGAAATTCCCTCACCCTCGTGCAGCTCCTCTTCCACTGTATTCCACGCTGATCACATTGTCTGGGTATACATTTGGTCCGTGGATTGGTGCAGTCATCTCATACTCGGCGGCATTATCTGGCGCTATCGTCGTCTTCTCCTTATCACGTACGTTTCTACGTGAACCCATCGCCCGGTGGCTGCAGTCTACACGTGGTCTCTGTCGAGCCGTACGTGCCATCGAACGCAAACCATCACTCCTGTTCCTGGTTAGATTGGCCCCGTATCCGTATAATGTCCTAAATGCACTTCTTGCGGCCACTCCGACGCTGGAGATGAAAACTTACGTGATATGCACCGCTCTCTCCCTCTTCAAAGTAATCGTGCACACCAGCATCGGTGCGGGAATTCGTTCGTTCAGCACACATCAGGCAACACCCGATGAGAACAGCTGGAGCCGAGTGTGGACAGCGGGCGGCATCATGCTCTGCGTAGTACTCTTTATCTACATCAGCTGGGTCGCACGCCGAGCCGTAGATGACGAACTAGAGGACGAAGCAGAGGTGAGCGCTAGCGCGTCCGAGGAGCGGGTGGCGTTCCTGGCTCTGGATTCCCCTGTGGACGAAGAAGCGGAGTTACATCCCTACAGCCGTCTCCCTCCGTCCAGGGAAAACATGTCCGAGGCACATCTTACGCTCTCTCACCCCATCTCAGCACGGTGATGTGGACCACACATGCCTTACCTGTTTACAACCCATAGAGAAAAGCAAAAGCAAAAAAAAAAAAAAAGAGACAGACCATGGGACCTTCTTTCGGACACTATACAGAGGTTGTGTGTGCCTTTCCTCACCCTCCTTCTTCATGGGGGTTACCCCCCCACCTTGCACACGACCTGACCAATATATGGACACACTCATTCAACCGTGTATGTATGTAACCGCCTTGCTGATATCAAGGGTGTATTTTTTTCCCCTCCTACCAACACCAAACCCCCTTTCATCTACTCTCGTTTAGTCACGGTTTTTACCTCGTGCTTAATTTCGATTTACTCCTTTGAGTGTGTAGGTACACCGTTACTCTTTTGGCCCGTGTACGGTCGCCCCCTCGTTTAGCCTATCGCCAGTAGCAATCGTATGGAATCAATGCCCTCCGAAACCGTACAGATTGCAAAAAAAGAACATCACGCAGACGAAAGGGGAGTAGCACACCGTCTACGTTGCACGATCGTGAAGATGGGCGCCGGCCGTTTGTCAATACGACCAAACGGTACAGTATTACTCGAGTTTTGCACAGCATTAGGCACGCGAGATGCGGACAGAGAAGTGTACGACGGGCCAGACTGTACGTGCATGCTGATTATGCGGCTGGGGAATACAGGCCAAGTTAATACACATGTAACACTGGTCAGTAAAGCCCCCCCCCCCTCCCCCTGTGATGATGGCAGTGCCTGTTTTATTATGAGGGTATAACGCCACTGTGTTGTGCTGCTCTGAAAGTGACTGAACCTTGCTTTGCTGTGTTTGTCCCATTTGTGTTATTGTATGATCGTGTGCCAACACACATGCACGACTCATTCCTGCCTGCACAGGCCCAGCGACTGCGGCACGGATGGGCGTTTTCCGCGACACGCAAGTTGTCCATTTCTTGGCCACGGGCGCCGACTATTTCGCAATGGAAGAATAACTTAGGGCGGTACCGCCCGCCCGAGCCTCCCGTCACATTAGACTTGACTTTGGACATTAAAATGCACCACATGAGCCGAACTCGCGCCCGCAACGTCAAACAATAAGGAACCGAGGCACGCCCTGCCAACACTTCCGTGAGCGTCAGCAGAGGCCCCCCCATCACGGTGGAATTCCAAAGTGTCCCAATCGTCGAGTTTTGTTGCTCGTCGTTCCCATCATATCATGATGAGTCAGGAAAGGAGAAAACAGCAAGATCAGCTCAACAGGCTACCACACATTCAAACAGACACAAACAGACCGTCGAAATGCAATAATGCCGCGAGCCAAATGGACACATGAGCAGTGGAGGGAGGGATATATTTACGTACATGACTCCGTTGGGTATGCTCCCATCCCGATCAGAATTCTGGTCAGAGATACTCCACGAATCGAGATCCGATCCATCGCCAACTTGGGTCGACTACTCGTTTGGGGTCGATGCCACATAATTACCCAACTCACGATGGTGATTGCGCGGGACGCAGAAAGCCAACTGGGATATCAAAGATCGGGGGTAACAGTGTACGGGTAACCGTATAAGCATAGCCAGGGTGATAGAAAAAGAAAAAAAGGAAAAGAGAGCGCGAGGTATCTGGAAATGTATGGATGGACGTTTGATACAGATGAGGTGTCAAAGAGGTATACACGACAGAATGGACAGATGAGGGCAGCAATGCGAGGCGACAACTGGATATCGATGGATGGATGAGTCGTGAAAAAATATAATAGTGAACGGACGGGGGGCATTTCCAATTTCGTTTCAAACAGTTGCTTCGCAGCAATGAAGCAAGAAAAATCAACAACCACAGAAGAGAGAAAATCAACGAGAGACGATCGTGAGCACAGAAAAAAAACAGGTAACAAAAGCATGAATCGTCGTCCAACCTCTGGACTTGAGCAGTCGTGCAACCAACGTGCAGCACTCGTCCTAACAGCCTCGCGAAAATGTCCCACTTCTAAAGCTCGCGGGTTGACTTGGTATATTGCGAGGGTAGGTGATCGTTCAACGGCACGATTCCAAATTCAGGCGAGACTGGTTCAAACTACCTGTCAGTAAGCCACGCAGTATGGCGTCAGCTGTACTACGACAACTCACAGCGATTGATAGCTGTCTCCGCATATCCATCGGTCAGCGGCGGCGTGTTTGCCTGCGAGGACGACGTATGTGAAGCCCCACTGATAGACGATGCGCTCGTGGAAGGGCGTTGGCCAGCTTGGATGTGATGACCCCATCCACCCCGACAGTCCATCGAATCTATCGATGGGTTGTTACCAACGGCAGAATAGGCAAAGTCCGGATGAGTAGATGTGAACCCATATGGGTCGACAGAGGACAGCTGCGCCATGCTGCGCACACGGGGCATGTTTACGCTGTGGTCGTCAGCAGGCTGTGGCGAAGACGAGGGGCGTTCTGACGTGTGGTGGTCATACGGCGAGGGGTATGGGCTGATCGCCTGGCTATGGCGACGTGGGCGACGAATGCTCAAGGAACTTGGCCCATATTGCTTCGACGATGACGGCGGGCGCGACGTAGGGGAATCTTGCCTATGATGGCTCGAGCCCGGACGGGAGTAGTCGCCATGTTGGTATGAATGATGTGGGGATTCCTCGTACGGCAACGAGGACACCGAAGAGATTGAGTAGCCCGTGGTGGGCCGGCTGTGAGTGTCTGGCGACAAGGACGGAGGGGTATGATCGCTATGCATAGACACGGCGGAATACGGGGTATAAGACGTGTTGATCGTGGGATTTGGACGTGCGCTGAAACCGTTGCTTGCTGGAGGGTTCAAGAGGGAAGAAAGGCTGCCAGAGTGACTCGACGCCGAGTTGTTTGGAGAAAACGACCAGCTGGGCTCAGGATACGTATACTGAGACGTAGAGACCTGGTTAGTGGCATACCCCGTTCCAGGAGCCATTGCGCTGAACTGAGTGGTGGGGGATTCATCTGCCGGGGAGATGGGCTGCAGGTTGTGGGAGTGGCCGTACAGGTTCTGGTTGGGAAGGGGTTCAGGAGGCACGGCGAGAGGGGGCAATGCCGCACGAGGATATGAGGTGCCCCAACCTGCAGCGCCTCCCTGACTAAGGGGAGTGAACGAGCCAGGAGCAGAAAAACCGCGAGCCCGACCGCTGAAGGAGCCATTTTTCGCACCGATGGGGGGAGGAACGGAGAGGGGCATGGGAGCGACGCCGATTGCAGAACGCGGGGGAGGAATTGTGGGCGCTTCCTGGGTCTCGCGTTTCCTAGGTTTAGGCAGACGCGGTGGAACGCGGCGTTTGAAGTTTGCGACGACCTCGGGGGGAGAGTGGCGGTTGAGGGTGGGATGCGCTACGAGCAATGTTAATCGCGGGGAAGGTGAGGGTGTGAAGGGGGGACGTACACCAAGTGCTGGCATCGGGATCATCGATAGCAGGGTCGACGTTGCGGAGGTTTACTTTGCGCATGAAGCCATAGATCTGCCGAAGGGAAACAATGAAATGAAACGGGTAGAAGATGAGGGGGGAAAGAAGCACACACGTTTAGTTGCCGAGAGAAGCTCGCAAACCTGGACTGACGGTAGACGGTCGGAAGGACGTGGAGAGCGAGTTGCTCAGGCCGTTCTACGATGATATGTTCTCCCGCAGGATCCCATCTGATCATGTGATGGTTCTCTGGACGCTCGAGCAGACTGTATGCGCGCCGGTAAGGGACTGGGAAAGAGAGAGAAAGGGAGGGATACGCACGCATATAGCTTGGTGAGGAAGGTCGCCTGTGGTTTTGACTCTGACTTTTGCGGGAGGGCCTGTTGCTCGTGCATTTTGAGGGATGCGCTGGGGCTATCTTCTGGAGGGGAGTCGTTGGCAGAGTAGCAGGGGGAGCTGTAAGAGGGACGTGGGTGGTAGGAGGGAGCGTAGATGTCTTGCATGTCGACGACGTGAGCGAGGCGTGTTTATAAGAAGAGAAGGGAAAGAGGGTATCAGAGTGGGATGGGGTATATATAAAGGAGAGTGTGAGTGTTAAGGGAAATAAAATAAAAACGACACAGACACCGCCGGCGACGACGACGAGGACGACTCTGCGTTCCTCTTTCTTCGATCGCAAATGGCCGTTCCAGTTCAAAACACAGACCAACCTCGGTGGAGAAGCCCTCTTCACCGAAAATAGCTTTACGTGACCTGACCTGCCTATTCCGGATATATACGTAATGACACATCGCACAACAAGCCGCGGCTCGGAAATCACCTCGGTAAACTCAGCCCCAAACACGCGTACACAGACTCTTCATTATCCATATTGGGCCACCAAGCCATACCCTCGGCGCCGAGGTATGCTGTACTTGTCCTTTTCGAGCATGTCGACTACCACATCTCGCGATGTTTTCATGTGATCTATCCCCCAATGTCCGTTGCACTCTTTCCCTCACCCACTCACCTGAGCTCTGTCAGAGAGATGCCAGGCTGTGGCCTCCGCGTGTACTAATCAAGTCAGTGCTTGACACGTCCTCACGGCATCTTTCATTTGCCAAGCAGTATCTGGGGTCCCCACGCCGATTTGCAAATTAGCCGCGTCTGTATCTCGCTAGCCCGTTTCTGGTCGAGACGACACGCCGCCGTTGCTTGTCTCGATGTCGGCCATACAAAGAACTCCTCCTTCCCGCTGCGACGACCTCACACACGGCCCGGGCTCCCTCCGCGGCGAGGGAACATGTATTCTCCCCTCCTCATTGCCTCAGTATGTCCACCATCGTCTCAATTAAACCCGTCGTCGTCGTCTATATATATATATGAGCATCGTGTCGTAGAGTATCCATCCAACAATGAAGGAATAAGAACCGAAATGAAAATGAAAAAAAAGTGCAAGGACCGGAAGTAGCAGGGAAAAAAAAGATGGTGTGATATGTGTGTGCAATGCCAAATGATACAGTTGAAACCATCGTTATCTCCAGTGGAAAAACAGAAAAGAGTCGAAATGGTGCATTATCATCCAGAAACAGACAAACCGGCCGACACAGCCCCGTCCAAACCTACGGAAGAAAAACCACCGCATCAGTCTCCTTGATGGTCACCACCACAAAGAGGCACCGAGGACGGCCGCCACGACAGGGAGATAGGACGACGACACGAGTCTTCAACCTTCCCCATCATAGTGGATAGTAACGCTGTTGAATGCACCGAACAGATCTCTGCCTGGTGGCACATCCATCCCATCATCATACCCCACGGTGTGGGGTGGTGCCCTCGTCTCCAATCCGGTCTGATTTTCGAGATGAAGCGAGTTGGACTCCTTCAGATGCCGGAAGTTCATGGCATCTGCGCCGTTGGACGCTGCGGGGATGATCTGTCCAATGCATCATTCGTGAGCGCTCCAACATCCCGCGCGGCGTAGTTATCAAATAGGCGAAAACTAAACGCACCGGAGGCCGCGTGTGACGCAAAAGACCCCAGTTGATCTTCGCAAACCATTTATGCTGCTTTACTTCGCTTGCACCGCTCCTGCTCCCTAACCGACTGCGCTCATCCTTGTCCAGCAGCCGAATAACGATATCTTTACATGCACTTAACCACATGCCATCAGCTCATCACTCCACCATCAACGCAAGCACCACAGACCTAGGTATCTTGGGTGTATCCCGGAAATGTACTGGCAATAACCGTATATTGTTAAAAGTATCATTCCGCTCCTTCCCCTTGAACGGCGTGGTCGCAAACTACAGCAATCCAAAACGGGGGAAGAAATTCACGATCGCGCATAGATGCGTATCAGCGCACCTCCCCTCGGCTATCGAAAGATGCGTTTCAACTCACGATCATCTCGTAGATCAGTATGCCAAGCGTCCACCAATCCACTGCTGCCGTGTGACCTTGCGCAGCGATAACTTCAGGAGCAATATACTCTGCATTTGTGTGAAGCAGAAAAATTAGTTCGACGGCCTAGCACCCCAACGGGGAATAACCCAATAACTAACCTTCGGTGCCGACGAAAGAGTTAGTCCGAAAATCCGCTGTACACGACATCGTATCAATTATGGGGATCTGGGAAACGCCAGGCAGGCAGCGCCGCATGGGGTCAACCGGGTGGCGAATAAAGTAAAATGGTAATGTCATTACCCCGTTGGGCTCCGACTGGTGAATGGTGGCAGGTCGTCCTCCGGGATGTCCAGACTGTTTCGCCAGATCGAAATCCGACAACATGATGTGGCCCGATTGATGCAGAAGGATATCTGAAGAAGCAATTCAGCCATAGGAATGGTTATGAGGCGGTAGACGTTTAAAGTTCGTGCGGCGCGACACCAGCAGTAAAAGAACTTACTTTCGGGTTTCAAATCACGATATATGAAGCCGTTTAGGTGCAAATACTCGAGGGCAGCCACTACTTCAGCCGCATAAAACCGTGACCCATCCTCGGAAAGGCATTTCCCCGGCCGCGTTTGAAGGGCTCGGAAAAACTCGCCTCCCATGCAATACTCCATGCAGAAGTAAAGGTATTCCTCTGACTGGAAGGAGTGGTACAGCGTTACTATGAACGGATGGTTCGACGTAGCGAGAATTTCCTGTTCTGTCAAAGCTCGCTTGATTTTCTTGCGTTCGATCATTTCCTTCTTTGAAAGAACTGACATCGAAGAAAATAAGGAGCACGCCCCGGGCATACGATCGAGAAGCTGAAAATCACCTTTCATGGCATACAGTTTGTCGGTCTTCTTTTCACGCACGAGGTAGACACGCCCGACATCACCTTTCCCCAGCATCTTGACCTTGAGAAAACTGGACGGTCCAACTTCAACCTAGACGAAACTAATTATCATACTTCCGCATATACATCTTCGGAACCTACCGATCGAACTTTGATAGAATTGCTGGAGTACGTTCTTCGGAACGATGCCTTGCCGTTGCCATTAACTGCATTATTGTTTGGTATCCTCGATTTTGGAATGCCGGACGATTGGTATCGATCATGCCGCGTTCTGGATGAACCCGACGATGAAGTTTCAAGAGAATCGCCGCCTTTCTCCAGTGACCTGTGCTGTCCATTAACGGGTGCTGGAGGAACGACTTCGGCCGGCGCCAGGAGCCCGTTCTTGGTGGGTACCCCCGATCGCGCACCGGTAGAAAAAAGGTGTTTGGCATTCGGCGCAGAAGCAACGCGACGGATAAAGCGAGTAGCAGATGCACCCATCGCCTTTGGAGATAGTGGTCCTGGGCGTGAATGCGCCACCCCAGCCGAGTGAGGAGATGATTGTTGTAGAGTCGCAGGAGCTGCAAAGCTGGACGGTGGCGGGATTGGAGCGCGACTAAGGTTGAAACGCATCTTTTCCGATTTCGTGCGCGGGCGTACATGACTGTGCACGGTTGCAGACACGCCGTTTGCATAGCCGTTAAACGTCGCAGATGGCTGGATGGACTGCTGAGATGGACAGGAATTCACCCGCGATTCGGATGGTTTTGTCGCAACTCCGGTATTGGAGTCACTGGATAGCGTAAACGACGAATTATAGGAGGAACGCTGTTCGCCAGACTGTAGTGTACAAGGTGAGAGGGAAGGGCTGGGTGTCACCGGCCCAGCAGACTTCTTAACCGGCTGCAGGGGTGCTGATATAGTACGGGAGTTGCAATCGACAGCAAGTGCAGGTACATTCCCGTTGGCTGAATGCTTCCTGGCCGAGCTTGGTAGGCGAAAGACAGCCTTCCAGGACGTGTGGGATGGTGTGGAGGGAGCCGGGGAATGCATGACAACCTGGCAGAAACGAGCTATGTGTTTGCTGTCCGTCGACTCTGCTTTCCAGACCACGTCTTCCACGGTGAAGGAAAAACCTTTGAGACGACGAAACGACAAGCAAAAGGTGTGAGTCGCGAAAATGTTCGCTGGGTATCGAGAAACGGGTATCCACACCAAAATTTGACGAACGCTTGTATTGTACCTTTCACCGCGTAAATCTAATAGAAAATGAACGATTAGGTAAGGCGGCAACCTCAACTTTCGTCTAGCTCAACATCTTGCGCTCGGTCGCTGGCTGATATATCGCGACTACTCCCGAGGCATTCAACCGTTAGATATGCCAGAGAGCGCGCCAAACCTCCCACTGGTGAAGACGTCTCTGTGACTGCACTACAGGATTGATAGCCTTTTTTGAAAATTCAGACGCTCATTAGGCTAGACCACGTTATTGCCATGTGACTGCATTTGATTTACCGTAACAGCATGGAGACACCGCCGAGTTCCCCCCCCGGGCACCTGCAACTGCTGATTTGCTCCGGGCACACACGAAAATCATTAACTTTCCCGCTCAAGGAACACCTAAGCCGCGTGAAGTGCAATTGGGGGAGGAAGAGAGACCACGACATTTACAGTGCGCCACAACATGCTGTAGTAACCAAAGACACGCCTCCAAAGTCACTTTCCACGATTCATGCGATCAGCCATCGGCGAACTGGGATCCGTAGCCAGTTCATTCCTATCTTTCCAGAAAACTGCCACAGTGCTTCAACACCTTCGAGGCTGTTCAGATTGAAGGCGTGGTTTATAACATCGAGTACTGACGTGGACGTTTACCCTGTGCCCAGATCGAAGCATGGTACTCAACGGTCGTGGCGCAGAGGACAGTGCAAGCAGTGCCCCCAACTTCGGCAGCTTGCGGAAAACGGGGATTAGGCACTTTCAGAGCCGTTCCAGGCTAAGAACCACGTCCTCGAAAGCTGTACAGTCAAGTCATGCGGGGTCGCTTTTAGCCGTGAGTTTCATGTATTCATCCTTGTTCGTCCGCTCCGTGGGTAGTACACCTGTTCCGGCCGTGAACAGCACACCTCCCATGCATGTTGGCCCATTGCTATGTGTGACAGCACAAATCAAGTCCACGGGCAACCTGGAATGCATGTGACGGACCTGGGGCAGTCAACCCGAACTTCCCATTCATTGCTATCTTGGAGAACAAGGACCACTCCGCTCATCCGTGGGGATGCACGCATAGCCATGCAAGTGACACTGGCCTCAGGTATGCCTCACAAGAAGCCCGGAAGACTGCGGCTTTTGAATACGGGTCAACAGACTGAGGTTGGCATAGGAGCATTATCGATGTCTTGTAGATGTACCCTCCGGGATTGCCCTCTCCCGTATCCACCTCCTTGGCCGCCTTTCCACGATACCTGTCGCACCACCTCCATTTAGTGTCTCCTCACTGTCTGCATATCGGTTTCTGTCAGGTCGCACTGGGCAAGGCAGGACGTTCGACGCAGACACGGTCAGTACCGCGGCGAAGAAAGTCAGCCCGAAAAGTGCAGAGACAAATGTGCGATGTCTTTGGGACTTTATGCGAAGGGCTCTGAACATTCTAAAACTGTAAATAGAGGTGGTGAGCAAATAGGGCCCTCAGAAACATTGTCGAAGGTATACCAGCTGAGCCATGTCCACGCGATCTCTTGCAGAGGAACAAAAGTCCCGCCAACGCTTTTTTTTCGTAACTCTTCCGGCACTCGCCGGTTGATGTTTACATAATTACAAACTTGGACAACACAGAGACCAATTCCGCACTCTCGTCGCCCGTCATGCCCAATATTCGTGTCCTACGGGACATGAAGGCTCGTGAACTCGTCAAGGCAAATGAAGTCATCCGCCGTGCTTATTTGTACGTTGCTCGCAATGAAAGTCTCCCTCCACAAGTACGCCATCAGGCACAGCTGCAGTTGAACACCTTCGGGAGGTACACTCGACCCACCACTGTTAAAAATCGCTGCTCTGAGTCTGGCCGCGGTCGAGGCATCATGAGTGAATTTGCGCTTTGCAGGGTGAGTCAGATTCTGTCTGGTTTTAGCCAACTCAGCGTCACATTCGACTTTTCAAGTACCAATTCCGGTTGAAAGCTTTGAACAACGAGATCCCTGGTGTCCGCAAGGCTTCATGGTAGTTGTATCTTCTCTGGGGAGGTGAGTACATTGGGATCCATCCTTGCAGAGAAAATCCCAAGAATGCCGCTTTTCAGTGCCGCTATCCCTTAACTCCCTCTATCCATGAGCAGGTACTTTTATTCTGGAGGCCTCAGTTCTTACAGGACTTAGTAAAACTTTTACCAGTATAACATTCCAGTGCCATGCAAATCCCCTTAAGGTTGAATGAGCACAGCACTTTGAAAAACTTGGCTCTGTGTTTCTCTGTGCAAGCTGACTGGTTTCTGCGTATTACCATGCTGAAGCCATAGAGTACCACTGGAATGTTTCAGAGGCCCCTATCCCTAACGTCTCGTAACCATCAGGATTGCGGCTGGATGGTGAGGCGTAATACATGTACATGTTACTAGGCTACTATTCTGTTGAGAGAGAGAAAATGTGGACTACATAAAGAATCAAGATCTAAACACATACACTGCCCAGATTCTGAGTGTTACCGAACAGATACCCTCGCATCCTGAATGACAGTAACATCGTGTTACGACGGGGATTCGCCTTGGGCACCAACGGCTGGCAACTTCAGTTCTACTTCTCCGCGTTCCCGCCTCCAGCGATTACAGATATCCAAGGTTGCATCTCCGACCAAGTAACTAGTCATACAGACGTTAAAAGGTATGCTTCATTCCGAACAATGCGAAATCCAAACCTGTATTTCTGTAACCACTGTTCCGACAACTCCCAATTGCTGTGGGCAAGAACATCGTCACCGTGTATTCTTATGGCTTTCTTGTAATCATATAAGCAGTCGGCCAAAGAGAATTGTCCTGCGAGCGTGTGTATCGGTTATTTAAGTGTCACTGAACAACTGGGCTAACAACCTCTTAGGAGTATGACCCGATCACGCAACTCCGGGTGAATGATGCGATCAATTACGCTTTCTGATCGTGGTCAGCTTCGAGCAATGACTGGCTAACAAGAATGAGGATACCATGATTCATCGTCCTGCAATAGCTACGGTAAGAAGTAGGCACTATTGTACTAAGCTGACAAACGCACTTTTGCACGAACGTAGGCCGTAGAGAGGGAGGTAGGCAATAATTGTTATTTCGTGCATAATTGTCCAAATGATACCTGTATATGCGATAAGGAAACCGTAAGCAAAATTTAGAAACAACACACCTGATCAATTTCATGGCTTCAACTCTCTTCGAGTCCTCGAGTTCCTCATCGTCGTCTGGTTCTTCAGATGTTGCATTGGTTTGTGGAAGAACGCGCGACTGGGCACGCACTATTCCATTCTTGGATGAAGAAAAGGACATAGTACTCATTCCTTGGTCCACCATACTCATCTGTGGCAAGTACGTGTAACCGCTGGATGATGACGGCGTAGGGTAGTGAACTGGGGTTGCCGAAGGCGTAGGGGGTATGAAAACAGAAGAGCTAGCATGCCCATTGCGCATCAGGTCAGAAAAGATGTTTTCCTGGGGTGATCGTGCCGGAGGTGGATATAACGTCGCTGCTGGTGGCGGTGGTGGAGGCACGGTTGTACTCATCGGTATAATTAGTGGATACGCCTCGTCTCGTTCGGCTGGGTTGTCGGACCCACCCATCCCCCTAAGTTTCTTGGATTGACTGGACATTACACTGTCCTCGGAGGGTCTCTTGCTGGACCCGGTGTGGAGACCTAGGCTGGAGGACGTAGACTCAGTCGACTGTGCGGTCTTGGAGGCGCCCTTTCTCCTTTGAAAGCTTTCCCAAGCCGTATCTGTTTCAGATTTGTTGAGAAGTGCCTCGAAATCATGCGCTCGATATCCCAACTGTTCCATGACACCCCCAGCGCCTTCACCGATGAAACCAGCGACATTCTTCAGCAAATTACGAAGCGTCAAATTTTCCGCCATCAAGTCTTGGAGAGTTCAGCGACTCTAAGCTTCCCGACAGAGGGTGACATACCCTTTAGGATGGCCCTAAGATCCGTAAGGGCTTCATCTTGAGAAGCAGAGAGGAGTTGCACACGAGCCTCAAGGTCTCGTATCTGGACGCAACTTTTCAGCGACCGGATACTCCGTGAACGCTAGACGTACTTTCTGTTGTTTTCTCAGGCGAAACTCACGCTGTGCGATGCGGTTCTGATCCCTACGGGCTGCCTGGGAGCTAGAAGACGTTAGGTCTCGAAAGCGAATGCACGACTGAACCGGCGGGCCTTACTTCGGATTCTTCTTCCTTCCAGGCTTATTTGGGCCATAGTTTTGGCCGCTTTGACTCTCGTGATCCGCAGGAGAGCCTATCTCCGAATCCTGCCATCAGCAATCATGTAAGACTAATGAAAAGTGCGCAATAGGTTGATATAAACTGCCTACGAGGTCATCTTCTCGAGATTCACTTCTTAAAAATTCCTTTGGCATTTCGGGTATATTTTCACATATAGAAACAACGCAAAACGACTCTGCGGGACTGTGTCAAACTGCTGTGATGGAGACAGGGATGCTGGGATGCGTCTGTGCGGGGCAATGATGAGGCGGAATGTTGATGACTTCGTCCCGGTCCACCTTGCTGTGATGACCAACTATGATTAGT
This sequence comes from Pisolithus thermaeus, assembly GCA_024663475.1. Taxonomy (NCBI): domain Eukaryota; kingdom Fungi; phylum Basidiomycota; class Agaricomycetes; order Boletales; family Pisolithaceae; genus Pisolithus; species Pisolithus thermaeus. The sequence continues at coordinate 4,615 of JANFAF010000133.1, read as the reverse complement.
AATAACCATGATAGCCCCTGTCAGTCAGTGGGAGTTGCCGTGTGCTTACATAAGAATTCGAAAGCTGTGGAAATGTCTATGACCCGTTTCCGTGCTCCACCCGCTGAGACTTCGGGTCCCCGCGTACACGACAGTTTCACTAGTGTCACAGACTAGGGCGCACCGCCTTCAGCTATCGTGGTCTTGACGACGACGCCTGGTACCCCGAGGAGTCGAGTCTACTCTACTCGCACCTGCCGTCGCCTTCATGTATGCAGTAAGTACTGGCAGTGATTCACCAATGTGCTGGGGCAACATTCGAAGAGGAAAGGCAAGACAAAACCTTATTGATCCCCTATCTGTTCACCAATCTATTTGGTCAGCGGGTTCGCTATCCCAGTCACGATACGGTGATCGATGCCAATATAAAGGGGTTAAAGTTCCATTCGGACTTTGGAAGGCGGCAGGGAGACTTGAAAACTGGGAAATCGTTGCAAACACACGGGGAGGAAAAGTGCAAAAACAGTGTGACTTAATAGCCTAGAGTATGTGTGCTCGGCGATCACAACATGAGCGATGTACAAGTGACCTAGACCCCGCCACAGTATCCGCCCGGAGACACATTTTGCAACAGTGGAAGCGCACGGTGTTTTGAAGGAGAAGACAACGTTCGAAACCTGTCATGGATAACACACCTTTTGCTCCGAATGTCCTGCAGAATTTCTCGCGGGGAGTCATTTGAGGTCAAATTCGTATACGAGTGCCTAAATCGTACTCCTCAGATCTCTGAACGGTTTTGAATGCTGTGAGGCCTGCCATAATAATAATCTCTCGCCCATGTGCAAGCACTCCAAATCCACAACCGGGTGGCATGTGCAATTTAAGGCGATGCGGCACTGAAAGCAGGAATGAACCTGTTGCAAGCTATAGGTGATATTATTATCGTACGAATCATGCTGCTGAACCCCACCTCAGTGATACTACTCGTCTTGGAGCGACCTCAGGAATAAGACTACGTCAAAAATTGACATGTCAGACCAGTGGCGGTTGTCACGATTGAGGGAGTCCCTGGCCTGTCAGTCCTAATCGCGTGGTGGAGCTCCCCCGGGCCTTTCCCCCGAAGGTTCTTGGGACAACAAAATGTGCACAAGCCAAGCACGTCACACATATGTGGTCATTCAGAGCGTTCTCAATAGAATATCTTCTATCAGCTTGCCTGCGAGGCATTTATCTCGGAAAATCTGGGGCCATGGATACATTTGACAATGCAACTAGGTAAAAAAAAATGTTTTGGTTTTTTAACATGAATGCTGCCAAGTCAGACAGGACCGACCGTATCTGGAAGAAAACTCCACTAGTCCTAATAGAGGAGTGAGTCCTTCTCACAAGCTAATGCGATCGAGCGTGGCGCGATTCCTCGTCTGCCGCAATACTCCTCGACGTTTTTAGATTTTAGACTTGCTTCGTGGGTCCCCGTATGCAAGGTATCTTGTGCTTCCTCGAGACGTCTTCGGTCGCTAGCGTGGGATGAGGATCTTGGAATTTCTCGTCGAGCACGTTCCCTTGTGATGTAAACTGCCTTTGCACTACGAATGGCCAGTGTCACGACGCCTTACGCACTTGTTTGACCATAAATTTTTTTCAGGCGATGCTTTACATTCCCTGACATTTTTCCTCGTCTGCTTGAAATGCTCGTTTGGACATATTACTATGTAGAAGATGCACTGATCTGGTCGGTAGAGTTGCCAGTATGTGTACTATGTTATTTTCCCCACGACACACCACCGCGGGCGTTTTAGTGAAATCGTCATAACGGCCCCAATTGCCGTTTCGCTAAAGTATCCAGGGACCGATTCGTGTCACGGCTCGCCATGGCTCAGGAATCCGTATCATTTGGTCTGCTGAACCTGCGCTAACCTGCCATTTCAACGCCATTGGATCACGTACTTATCACAATGTATGAACAGTACGGATATTTATACGTATTCTCTCTGCCATCCACCTGTCGCAATTAATCTAAATTCCGGAACTTAAATAGCGAATACATCCGCACAAACCTTTAAAGACCTCGCATGAAATTTGTAGTGCCTGCCAGTCGTCCCAGGTCCTTCTTTTAGCTCCCATCCACTCACAACAAATAGGGAAACGATGTCAGAGCCTGACATCGACCTACGATTCGTATATGATGGGAACGCAGATATGCGAAATTTCCGCGTGTATCAAGTGATAGAGAATGCGCCGGAGCGGCTGGAGGTGTATAGGGCACGTCCATCTCCCTGTCAGTGCTCCTTGGAATTATTAACCTGGTCTGTGTCACATTCTAGTTCCACCACCCCACGGCCGGCCATGTTACACCGACCACGACCTACAAGAGGAAGAATCTTGCTGTGCTCCAGTGGGAGACCGCTGGACGAATCGAGTGGCCAACAACTACTAGTGGAACTGTCTGGTTCGGTGTCGACGAGGTTAGTCGCTGGATGGGCAGCGAAATTTCCCAATTCACAATTTTCTCGCAGGTTCCGATCAAAGACTTACGGAGAATAAAGAACGGTACAAGCCAGTAAGTCGTTTTCCACGTCAATTTGTACGGCCATCGATGGGAAGTCTTCAAGGTCGAGGAGGTTCAAATTTTCGGGGAACGAGTACAAATGGAAGGTTGCAGGGAACAGTCAGGACTTGTTTGTGAGTAAATACCACGGTTGTCATGCCCTGGCCAACGTCAAGCCACTTTTCAGTGCGTCGATAGCAAGGATAAACATGTGGCCATTTGGACCGCCCAGGAAATGTCGCTTAAAATTGCGCCGCGTTGTGTTACTGTTCTCGAACGGATTGTAATAACATGTTTTCTAAATTTGTGGTTCAAGGGGCTTAATCGTTGGTGAGCTCACGTGTGCATATTACTTACTATACATCGGCCACGTACAGTAATATTGTTTCCAACCTAATGGTGGTACGGACATACAAATGATATCGAAGTCCTCGGCTATCTAGCTTCAAATTGAACCACTGTTGGAAAGCTCAGTGCAGAGACAAAGCATATTACAAGCCCTTCTTACTTCGTTTCGTCCTCTTTTTATACATGATGCGGTGACCACATTCTCGACACCGGATGGGTTCTCTGGATTTTATTTCGTTCTTGGCACCGCAGTCTTGGAGATTAAACTCTGTTAAGTCTGTAGAATACTCCACGGAGGAGACGCGTACCTGCACAGATATACTCCATATCCTGGCGTGGCCTTGACAAGAAGTCAGCGCCGCCAGCGCTGGGGGCACTTGACTGATAGGGCTGGCTCATGGGTGCGTAGGGGTAAAGAGCTTGTCATTGTGACTTGACGTGACACGATCCTAAAGTGTGACGCGGATCATTTTCTTTTTTTTTCGTTTGTTTGTTCGGCTTTGTTTCGGCTGACGACATTTGACGTTGAGTTGATGCCTTGCTAGTCCGCTTGCAGCTCTCAGCTGTTCGGTGCTTTGTCTGTTTTCCTACAGGGTCGCTCTCACAACGCGGTTAGCAGTCTTTAGGTTGGGTTTAAAGGTTGTGGAAAACGTGAAGGGAATATTTGAAGTTTAGTTTGACATTCGCGCAGTGCTAAGACTTGAAGTGTCGCCGAAGGAAAAAATGGCAGCTAAAACTTCAAATACCTACGGACGTACAGCCGCGTCCTGAACGTTAATCTAAATATGATGTATAGGCCGAGAAACAATGTACGTTTAAATATCAAGTATTCCCTTCGAATATAAAATCTGCTCATACTTCAAGTTTCGCCGGCGCCCGAACGACGGCCTATATTCGGAATATAGACGAACAATAAGATGCGCATTTGTTCTTAAACTTTAAAATAACAAAAAAAGACACGTCCAACTTTGAAATATAATCTGCGGACACTACTGAATGCCCGACGATCGCCCGCTCACTGCTCGTGCGTCGTGCAAGCAGTGTCATCACTCAGGTTGTGACATCGGTCCACAAATCAAAACGAACGGTATATCTGTAAGGAGCGAATACATAGGCTGTCCTATGCTGTCCTATGCTACGACAACTTTCAGTATCTTTGTAAAAAATACCTAAGGATGTTTACGGCCGGCTGTCTTATGCTACGACGACTTTCATCCAAGAGAACGTTTGTTGGGGAACGTTGAGTGCCTCGATCTGACGTTCGGTGAGCTGCGCAAACCAGGCCCCATCGTACAATGCGAGGGGTAAGGCTTTCACCGCATCATGTGTGGTCGATGGATTGTCTGGTGAGCGTTTACGAGTGAGAGGCTTGGAACCTTGGGGAGAGAAGATATCAGTGTCAAGAAGACGTTGGAAATCTACTATTTCCAGTTCCCGGTCTATGTTCCTGCACCACGGCATGTTCTTCACACGGAGGACATTCTCCACCCCATTCTCCACTGAGCTCTCTTTGGAGCTCATACCATGTTCACCTAACATCTTGATGAGGCTTCGGAGCCACTTCCAGCTCTGCAGATCGTCGTCTTGCGCTTCAGACTTTGACTTGACCATTTCATCGAGTACCATGACCCTGCAGTGATATTTCTGACCCACGAGTGCAGATATTAGTAGAGGATCATGGCTCAACTGCAAACTTACGTTCCAGCGACGGTTGGCTTGCCTGCTGTCCTTCCCCATTTG
>JANFAF010000132.1:0-200386 GCA_024663475.1 Pisolithus thermaeus | reverse complement strand
CGAGCTTGGACTGAGGCGGGGTCTTCAAGTGACCGTGCACTTCATCTGCTAGGTCATTGACCGAACCTAGATTTAGTTTTGCTATGTCCTGAGCGAGTTCCCACTCTTGCGCTGCGCCTGAATCGACGAACTGCCCAGAGCCGTTGAGCCGCCAGCGAGGGCCGTTATTAGAAGCGCCCGAGTTTCTATCGAAGTGCAACTAGTGTCAGTTGAAGAGATGTTATTTTCCCCCAGATTGGTGCGCGCGGGCATGTTTGATGAATTTTTGAGTGAGAGCAGCGAAGACAACTCTGGGGCTGGACGCTGAGTCGCAGTAAGACTCCAAACTTGCTAGAAGCCTGTAAGAAAGAAGAAGCGAGGAGTACACGAGCACCAACCTCTCTTCCTATCTCGTGACTAAGCTGGTGAGGTTCACGTGTTGAATTCCAATCAAGTACACCGTTCGACTGCGGTCGGGTGGGGAATATCGATAAGGCTGATTCGTGTGCAACGTACAAACTGTCCTTCGATGCAGCAGTACTGGCGACCACCTTTTGCATTTAAATCTGTGGTGATCAAGGGGGTTCAGCGGCAAAAGCTGCAGCGAGTTTCAGTGGACAAACCAGTAAATTAGAGTCGATGTGCGTCCGAGTGATGAATGCAGGACAAAACGGTTGCTGGGATGGATGAGATAATAATCGACGGATGCGGTGGAGTATAGTATAAGAGGTTGGAAAGCGTAATTGACAGATAGATAGAGCCCGTCGTCGCCCGTTGACCGACTGCAAGGAGAGAGGGACGAGGAGCAGAGATCTAGGAAGAGAGCACAAGATAGGTATAAAAATCAAGATGAGGGAAAACGAGGCTTAAGAAGGACGTGAGGACAATAGGTCGCGTGTCGAGATCAAGTACGACTGTCTGGCAAGGAAAAGTGATGCGGCGGTCGAGGGTTTTGAGAGTAATGGTAATGGAACGAGGCAAAGGGGAGGACTGGCAGAAATGTGAAGGATTTTGATCTGCAACGTGCCCTTCTCGAGGCGGCGTTTGACAATAATAATGAGGTTGGATACCTCCGAATTAGCAACCAAGAAGAGCACGCTTGAAGACTCGTGTCCGTCGTATCGATGGCGAGAGAAAAGCCTGTTAAATAGCGGGGGGACGATGGTAGCGGTCCACTTGCAAGAGAGGGACTGGGAGACCAACGAACCGCATTTCTTGGACTACGCCTGCACTGGTTTTGGGGCCTTGCGATGTCGTAAAACCGTCGGGTTGGTTACTAAATAACGACCAATAGAATTCACGTAACCGGTCGGGCGCGAATTCACGTCCTTCTCCCCCAAGACTCCTCCTTGCCATGATCACTCGTTATATGTCCTGCACTGGGAAAATAAATCACAACCATTTCTCAAAACATGGGCGGCATATACGCATGTATGCGCTGTTCCTTGACAGCCCATTTGATGTCAAATTTTTTGATTATCATCGGTCACGTGTTCCAGACGGGCGCAACCTCCAATGTTCCCAGGGCACCACGTGGTTTGGGGTGATGGGCACGCAGCAGCCCTCAAGTAACTTCGGTTGGCCCTCCCAGAGCAATTCTGGGCCCAGCCTACGATCCCGTTGTAGCTGCGTTCCATTTGGTTCCGATCCGCTGTGAGCGGGCTGACACGGCGTCGCGCCCCGTCTGCTAAGGCAGAGGCACGGAACCACCCTGGCCGCGTCAACCCCGGGTCCCGTCGCGGGCTGCCAAAATAATCTCCAAATCGGGAAGGCGTAGTGTTCGTCCGCTCTCGCTCTGTTTCCGCCCTTCGTCGGAAAATCGTATCTGCAGGCCGTCCCGGTCACCCTTTGTGGCAGATAGACCTGGCCAAAATACATGCAAATATTAGAACCCCCGCGATAGGATTTATCATGTAGATAAGAGACATGTGCCTTCTATCATCAAGACATCATTTCACTGATGCAGCTTTTGATCAGATAGGTATCATATGCACAACTCTCAGTTGTGCAATGTTCGGGCCCATGACCCTGGCGCGCTGTTGTACCTATTGAACGAAGGCGGGCGTACAAACATTAATGTGTTGGAGTCATATGGTGCAAGTACGTCATCTTTTTGCCAAGGCGCAGACTCGACGCGTTGCACCGAGTAAAAGCTGCCTTCAGTGCAACGTGCGACCAGTTCCCCTCTATGTAATCCGCTTTCTTGTTCGGATTCCAACTCGATCACCGCTCGTGGAAGCCTCCACACTCCACCTATGCTCCGCTCGGTGGGTTTGCCGGGAAATGCACTACTGACAGTGCTGTCGCTGAAGCATGTAATCTGGCATTAAAGAGACGTTTATGCACTGCGAGCAATCAGCGGAACCACACTCACATCGGGTGGAGCATGGCAGCATTGGAATCCGATCAGAAAAGCATTTATAGTGGGGAAATCATCGACCAATCAACGGGCTATTTAGTGTGGACGTCAATCTGAAGACAATCCTCATGTAGATTCCAGGACAAACTTTGCTGTCTCCCGTTTAGCTCAGTTGGTAGAGCGCGTCACTAGTAATGACGAGGTCAGTCGTTCAAGTCGGCTAATGGGAATTTTTTTTCTCTTTTTTTCCAAATCACCGTTCTAGCATATATTCTGGAATCGAGAGTTCCTGAGACCCTATAAGTAACGCTTGTTGATCATCCCGTCCAAGCATGAATCCATACCAACCTGACAGCCTTGTGGCACTTGTTTTACATAAAGACTTCGAGGCGCAGGGGAGATTGAATTCTGATTTCGTATAGCTTATGAACCGCTGCAGACTACTGCGAAGCAGTGAGAACCCGATGGCCTTACTACACTTAGAGTGCTAAGATAGCGTATCCACCGAGTACATATACCGTATGATGTTACCAGCCCATCGTAGTTGCGAAGGATTGTCCTCCCAAAGCACTCCTCGAGGCTACATTTCCCAAAATGGGCAAACCCACATGTTTGTCGCTGACCAGTGGTCGATGCAAGTTGGTGTGAGCAAAGTCGTGCTCGTCCATGCCGATTCCATCATATAATCTACGAGCTTTGGGCTCTCGGTTTCTTCTCGAAAATCATCACTCTTTCTTCGTAGTCGCGTCTACGGGCAGAAACATACAAGAGCTGCAAGGATCATTCAGGCAGTATGCTACCCGTCGCGACGCTGCACCGTCGTCTCTCCTTAGTTCTGCTCTAGACCGGAAACAACGTTCTGCGGATTTTCAGCGCGAGGAGTCAGTCGGTCCGTTTCAGATTGGTGTTTCCCCCCAACATGGAGAGAAAGTGAAACGATGGTCTGAATTGAGTACAGCTGGGAAAGGTCCGTTAGCTCATGTTACTGCCTACCGTTTTGTGTCGGCCTCGAGTCTCGAGTGCGCAAACGAATGTTGACGCTGTCATGTAGTCTTACGCACAACGCAACGGACGACGAATCTGACGGTCATACTACTTGGGGCTGGTCTCTCTGCCGTGCTTCTCTATGCCCTGACGTCCGAACTTTTTTCCAAAAACTCCCCAACGGTGCTCTACAACGAGGCATGTGAACGCATCAAGTCGTCCCCTCAGGTATGACTCGCCGGCAGGTGTCTTTCCTGCTGAATTTCTGTGGAGTACGTATTGACGTGTTCCTTACTAGGTTGCCAAGTACCTCCATCCTCCTCTTACGTTCCATAATAACCCCCCTTCTGTTGTTCGTCCCCGCCATCGCCGCCGACACGTTGCGTCCCAAATCACAGTGGATTCATCAGGACGTGAACATATGCTCTTGAGCTTTTATGTCCAAGGGTCATCCTCAGCGTCGTCTGCCGTGAATGAAAACAAATCGCGATGGGTGTTGGACGAACTCACCTACGATGATATTCAGGCCAAGTTCTGGTCGTTGGTCGATTCTACCAAGCGCGCCTTCCGTTATCTAAGTGGAGATGTCGTTCCGCGAGAGATGCCTTATCCTGTCGACGAAGAAAAACAAAAAGAGACAGAAAGGAGCGAAGAGCCTTCGTTGTGGGGACTTACTGGGCTTTTCAAAGGGTTGCGAAGACGGCAGCCATCTGGCGAGGCTAGTGTGGACACCGGCGTGGTATGGACGGAAGGCGAAGTGCATGCGGAGCTGGTGAGGGTAAGTCAGGTCGACGTCCTGTGCATGATGTTTGGAGCAAGCATACGTGTACAGTCTGTCCAGTGATACACGCTGACGTGAATGAATAGAACGACGATGGCTACTTCACGTTCCGGTACCTGCTTATTGACATTCCAAGTACGTCACATCATGCTCCCATACTGGTCTTGCTCAAATTAACTTGGTTTTCTTGGTTTTGGTTGGGTCGCGAAGGTTCAGAAGCCCGTAACTCACTCAGGGTATATGTCGATAGAGCACCAGACGTCCGAGAAAAGGAGCCTATTGTGCGATTCCATACCTCATAGAGGACGTACGCTGCCTTCTGCTCAATTTCGCGGAGATAGGCAGTAACAAGTATTGGAATGAGGCGGCGTTGCGCATATGTAATGTATACTACACGAATGAATATGAATGAACGGCTGCGTGTTCTGTTGAGTTTGATGGAAGGGTATGGTTCTGAGACTGAGGTCTTTGATTATTCGCCGAAGAGTTTCTGCACGCGTTTGAGAACCGAATCCTTGGCGGGATCTACGGAAGCCAGGTTTATAGAAGGCGAGGCGGAGCGTAGTGGAGTCATGAACAACGCGCGCCCCGAGTGAAATGGAAAATTACTTACCGTACGGATGGTCCTTCGATGGTATCTCAAGGAGAGTAGGAAACGCTTGCTGATACCGATCAACGGTAGGTCTAATCTTCTCTGCGATCTGGACGTGCCGGGCCGTAAGTGAAAGGGGAGACTGGAGAAGCCCAGTGTGCACACATGCTGGTTAATGAGCAATATTGCAACGTCTTTGCGTTCTGTGAATTCCTGGAAAGCTGCCTCAATTGTGGATACCTGTGTCTCTAACGAAAAAGTTAGCCTGACCACTGGGTGGGTATGGACCCAGTCAAGAGTGAGGCTCACTGGAATCCACTACCAGGAAATTCTTCTTCAGTTGTTCGTTAATGTGGCCTATCCCAGCAAGGAGGAGCCCTGTGATCGAATCCTGTGACTAGGTGTCAGTGTGCGGCTGCAAATTGGAATGTGCACTCCTACTTCATCTCCGATGACTGCAATGAGGTTTCTGTCTTTGAAGGACGTGTGAGATGCCATGCCCTCCTTGGGTTGGGTGACCGTTAGCACTTACGAGGGACAGGAAACTTGCATTACAAATGACGTATCCATCTTATCACTAAACCGTTACTGACACCTTCTCATGAGTTCACCAACGGACATCTTCAATCGACTGCCGTCCGTTTCCGAAGATACATTGCATTATACGATACATTTGCCGGCCGCCATACAGGACAAGGTGTCTGCAACCTCACTAGCGGCGTGCATTCTTAACTTTACATCAACCCTGTTGCCTACTTTTCTCTGGCACCGAGATTCCTTTCAGCTCAAGGTCATTCCAGACCCTGATTCCGGACCAAGAGAAAATAAATATGTCCTTGAAGGCCGCATGCGCATCGGGGATTGTGTAGACGATGAGTGGTGCGTCGTCTGGCTCCTGAGGGAGATATCGTCTCGTTGGGAAGTGGTCATCAGGTATTCCTTCTTGTGGTATCACCATCGTATATCTGTGCTCATCTCGTCTTCCCCACAGTGTTAATGACTCGGATGGCGAGTTTCTGCTTATCGAAGCAGCAGATTTTCTTCCCAGCTGGGTCAATCCTTCAAATGCGCCAAACCGGGTGCGCACACTCTCTTAACGACCAAGGGTAAGGATTACAGGCTAAATTACTTTTCAAATTTCCGTAACTAGGTGTGGATATACAGTGGTCGTCTGCACCTCATCCCATTGCTTCACGTCTCGGCGCCAAACAAACCACGAAGACATCTCGCTGTTAAACAGCAAAACGATTTTGGTACCGCACTCGAGGAGAACGATGAGGATTTCATTGCAGTTGACGATTCTTTACGTATCGTTCGAGATGCGTGCATTTACACTCTTGCTCCGAAGGAGGTCGAGGACACCGTCTGGAGGAGAGTATCAGGGTATCCTGGCGCCGCTGAAAGACACATGCACACGACCAAGGCTTACTTGCCCGTTGATATTGCTCGTGCACTTTCCATTGACCCTTCTCTTGTCCAGAAGGCCGTCGAAACTTTCTACACCCGTGATGCTATCCAACTCCGAGTACGGAACCCTTCTTCTGTATCCGGTAACTTGACACTGAAACCGAGCTCTAGGCGGCTCACCGCATGGCGGGCTTTCCACCACGTCCAAATGTTCTCAGAAATGTACGGATGACACGAACCGCGTATGCTCAGCTTACAGGCCAAAGATTTTACCCGCCAAGAATTTTTGGGCAATTCGAGGAGCCTGAAGGTACCGATGCCTGGCGCTGGCGAGATATTGGTATGAAACTTGTGCGTGAGCTGTAATGCAACGCTCGATATATTGCTCATTTATTATATCAACTAGGCTTGCGGTTTCGAGATGCTCTATCAAGAGTCAAAATGTCGTTTGAATATCACGACCGAGAAAATTGCGTCTTCCGTCAGTCCGCATCACATGCGTCACTCTAACCTCATTGTGCAGGAATTCTGATCATTGGTTCATTGGTTAACAGAGTGAAGCCAGGAAGGATGTGCTACACCGCACGCCAGAGTATAGATCGTTCATTTCGAAACTCGTATCGTATGGTTATTTCCATGACGAACTTGAGGGCTCGCAACTTTGGAGGGAACTTGAAGATAAAGCGTCAGAAGTTTATGTCGAAGCCCTGCGGACAAGGTATGTACCTGGCTCGCTCGTTGAGGTTGTGAGTTATTCCGTCTGACTGTTGTCAATCCAGCGAGTTGTCGAGACCATCATTCACGACCCAGTTTAACTTGGCGTTATCTCGTGCCAATGAGGCAATTACGGACGACGTTGGACCCGAAGACTCAGATGAGTGGATGAACGTCGACAACTCAAGCTTTGATGCAATGCTCATACCATCCGTGAATAATGATGAACCGGACGTTATGAATATCGATTCCAATGAGGAAGAAGGAAATCGCCTCGCACAGAAAGAGTCGGAAAGGTTGCACGACCTTGCTTCGAAGGTAGAACAGTTTGTACAGGGACAAGGTGATTTAGAAGGTGCACGCTTCGAAGAGTACGCATTTTTCCCAACCAGGAATTTGCAAGGAATGTAATACTTTTGATTTAGCGAGGCATCCTCGGACGATGATGACGCCGACAGCGATCAGCAAACTGTGGATACAGACGAGAAAGCACCGGAGGGACTGACTGGTGACGAAGTTGCTCGCCAGCAGGGGATGGCCAAGCTTGTTCCGCCGCTTCCTGCCGCTGAGTATGGTCAGATGCCTGCTTCTTTCAACTCCCAACGTGTCGCTAAAACTACGATTGAAAATGAAACTCTGGAAATTCCCACCGAGAGTGCAAATAAGGAGGCTATTTTCACTCGACCGATCCGCCCACCACTCCTGCCACGCGATAAATACGAGGGTGTTGACTCCGATGACGAATCCTCCTCCTCCGACCCCCTCGCGGGTGACGAGGATGAATATGAGTCGGAAGAGGACCGCCCACAGGTAGTGGGAGAAGTGGAAATCGACATGACAGAGGAGCAAGATGAGTTCATCGAATTCTCGCGCCAGACACTTGGAATATCCGATAATATGTGGAATGACATCATCCAAGAGCGAATTCGTCGAGGAGGTATGTCCCTGCCAAAACGAACCAACAAGTAGTGATGCCCGTTGTATAGCGTTCGTACCGAAGCACCCGAAATTCGATAAGAAACGCGGGCAAGTTCAGCAAGCAGAACCAGAAATTCAGAGCACCAAGACCCCAAGCTCGGAGGGGGCATTACGCACGCCGGTTAGTGGTGCCCGCCCTAATGCCAACCCAAATCTCGATTCCTTCGAGGCTGTCATGGAGGCCATGGATTCGGAGCTCAAGCGCCTGCATCAACCTGAAGCTGCGGCAACGAGAGTGTCCCCAATCTCTGCCGCAGACAAGGGGAAAGGAAAAGGTCCTGTCTCATCTCCAGATACGAGCTTGGATATCGAAGCCGCAATGGAAGCCGAACTTCATGCCGCCCTCGAAAAAGGTGATTCGGAAGACGAGGATGAGACTCCCTTGGATTACAATCTTATCAAGAACTTCCTCGAGAGTTTCAAGAGTCAAGCTGGTCTTTCTGGGCCAGTCAGCAACCTTGCTGGACGACTAATGCCAGAGTGGAAGATGCCTAGGGACGATGTATAGTTTACGTGCGACGTAGGTTCCGCTCGCTTGGTTGAGGATGATGCGAACCGCGTTTCGTGAAGATGGTGTGTCGAGAATGCGAACGTTCCAAATTGTTGGCAGACACGTTCCGCCGCTATTATTGTTACGACGCGGGTTACTTTACCTCCCAGTCAGATGCCTCTGAAATGTAGTGGAATGATGCTCCGGGCCGGATGGGGCCGGTACTACCTCTTGATTGACCCTTGGATCTGGTGATTAGAATGGAAGTTGGTCATGGAGTTCAACGATCTACACCCTACAGACGATTACAGTCACAGATTTTTCATCTGGCATGAGTGGATTCAAGTACGGTCCATTGATCTCTTGATCGAACGCTCGTTTCATACCTCTTGCTCAGGCAAATGGACCTCTCACCACAGAAAATGTGTTCGATTACTTCGCAGCCTCCATGTTCTACGATAAACAGAGCAACAACCAGAACTTGAGGATGCAAAATACTGGCGTGCCACTACTCAATGAATCCGACGGACTCAAGTACGTCCGCGCCCGTTTGATGCGAGTATCTCTTTGACTACATGGCTCACGAACCTATCAGGCAATTGACTGGCATAGAGTTCGCACTGGTACACGCGCATCCACCATCCTTGTTCATCATACATAAACGAGAAAGGTTGTCTCCACATGAGGGTTCGTCTGTCGTTTTGCGGTGGAATCGAGTTTTGACATTTTGAGGCCAGTTCGTCCCCTGGCGGCATACTTCGTCATTAACAACCGTATCTATCAATCACCGGACGTCTACACACTGCTATCGAATCGCCTGGTATTTAGCTTCCATTTTACCATGAGCGGCGTGTCGGGTTTGACCTCAGTCGTCCAGTTGGCGTCGTTGAATTCACTTCGATCATCTCTCGACACCCTTCGCAGATACAGGCCTAACTATACCCCTCGTACCGGTTTTGTCTGGCCAATAGTTGATATATCCGCGGCGGAAAACGTCAGCAAAAAGTCTTCGGGAGAAGAAATGCTTTCTGGTACTCGCGAAACTGGCGAATCCACACCATCGCAGCTCGACAAACAAAGAACTGGAAATGCAGGAACCAATGTCACGAAGAAACAGGAATATAATATGCTCATGTTCAATGCGATGCAGACGACTGCGTCGCACTCGACGCCTACGTTCACGGCCCAACGCTCGTTGGTATCGGATGTCGAGAGCAATCCTCCCGAATCTGTTGTCGCTGGGACTAGTCGACGGACTTCCGTCACGCCCGCGCCCGTCGGGCGGGGCACCACACCCAGAGGTTCTTCTTCGGGTGCTTCTACACCGCAAGATACTACGGGTGCGAAGATTTCTGCAGGTGTTGGTAAGAAGAAGAAGAAACGTACGCGCACCACTCCTTCACTCATAGATATGGCCATGACATCAGGCTGACATCTAGGTGCCTCATTAGCGTCGTGAGTGATTGCGGTCCTGAATCAGACTCAGGGTAGTGGACGTATAGGAGCTTCCGCCAAGATCTGAAATTGTGCAGTTTGTATTCGAGAAAAGCCGATAATAGTAATACAAGAATTGGCAACAGGTCACACCTTGTATAATGTATAGTATGCAATGTATTCAATAGGGCAAATAGCGACCTCACCGCCCACTTACACCTGTCAGCCTATCCGTCAGCCAGTTGAGGTGCGTTTGTAAGCCGCCATTCCGTGGTCCTCCACTGCCTAAGGCTAGGGGATGTGATGATACGAAAGAATCCTTCCTTGCCTTCAGTGTCGATTTTACTGTATGGAGGGAAGAATCATTGTCAGAGACGCAAAATGCTCGATGTTGACCAACCAGAAGTGTTAATTTCCTCGACGTTTGTCTCCAAGACAAGACCACCTTGGATGATCTCTGCGAGGATGTGATGGACCTTCGGTGAAGGATTAGCGATCCGCACGCTTGCCAGTACGAAATTCCAGACATACCTCATCGAAATGGAAAACGAGGTCTAGCTCACAGACGTTCTCGAAGGAACGATCAAGCGCTTCGACGAACACCTCCAGAAGGACTGAGATCGACTTCACGTCAAAGCCGATAAAAGCGTAAACAAGCGCACCTGAATCAAATCCAGTATCCCGAGCTCGCTCTCTGCGCCGTCGACGACGAAAACAAAGTAAAGGGTGGCATAATTTCTGTACACGACTCTCCACCGTTCGTTCGAGTCATCCTTGGGACCCAGGAATGCCTCGAGTTCTGGTGCATCCAAGAAGTTGCAGAGTCCTGCAGGACGGACGGATATGAGAGAGAAAATCTTCTGGACAACAGTTTGGGAGGATTGATGGAGGGGGGTATAGAACTTGGTCAGTCTGGGGATACCAGAGGTGTTGACTAGGATCCTACAAAGTTTGGAGCCATACAGGGCGCAGAGGAACACTAATTCTCACATATGAGCACGGCGTGAATCATCTCAACAGTTTACAGCTGGTGCTGCAATGTTGGTATATGTGCCAGCGGTGAGGCCTCGGTAGGGGAGGGGAGGCGGTAATTAATGGGATACGACACGCACGTGACAGGCCCACAACCACACCTTCACTTTAACAGGCAGTCAAGTACAAACATGAAAAGAAGGTCAGGACGAAACAATGAAATAGCAAAATAGCGACGACCGTCCACAGGTTAGGTATATACAAAATCATATTATAAGGAATGTTCGAGGGCAGTCAAGCAAAGGACATAGATACGCGCAAGGCACTAGTTAAAATACCCATTGCCATACATGAATGAACTCGAGATCACGTTCGTCGCTGGGTCCGTGGGATAGCACGAACGGTACGAAACGGATACACGAATAAAAACGCGTAGAATAGATGACTGAACACGTCACAAATGTGCGCAGTAGACGAATCAATCATCAACTACGACGAAGCGATTGGCGACAAGTATCGCCCAACCTGCATATCAGATGTCAATTGGCTGCAAGAACAGGAGAGGAGAGAACTTGCCAGGAAACCAGTGGCCGTCGCCAGATAAGTATTTATTTGACGTCTGCGCATGGGCATTGAGTGGCTGTGCCAACCCAACCCTTGCCACAGTTGTCGCACCATCCCCTCGGTCCACCGTCGACGCCGATAGGTCTGGACCCTGCAGACGACAAAGAGCGAACGGAGTCCTCTCGATGAATGCTAACAAGGTGCCGGCCTAAGTCATGCTTGCGACTGAACGAACGTCCACAAGTACGATGAGGGCACACATGGGGTTTCAGCCGGTTAGGATCATGCGTTGCCATATGCGTTTTCAGGTTGTAGGCACGGGCAAAGGCTATTAACGATCAGTAAGGCAGAGAGGATGCGATTGAATGGAAGAGACGAACCGCGGGGGCAAGTAGTGCATTGATATTTCTTGCGAGGATCATCCTTCGACTGTTCTTCTAAGCCACGGACAACTCTCGACTGGGGGACGCAGGACGTGACGGGTAACGGGGACATGCCCGACTGAGAAACGGTAGGATCTGCACCCATGCAGGACAAGTAGAAGTCGGCAGTAGTGGACCGTGGAACGGCGGGAATGCGGGATGTACTGCCATAATCAGAGTAGCTAGCGCGCTTCATGGAATGGTCAACAGGCGCAGTGGGAGGACTGCGAGGACTGAGGGGCAAAGCACCAAAGGCGCTTGGGTCCACGGTGACGGGCATGTTATTGGTATTGGCCTGCACGGCTGTGCCCGTACCGTAGTCACTGTTCGCAACACGGACACGCTGGAAGTCCATTTCGAGATCGAGGGGGAAGGAGCAGTTCGTAGTTGAATAGGAGGAGTCTGAGAAATTATAAAAGGACTCGGAACGAGAAGAAAGTGTTTCGTAGGCGCTTTCGGAGGAAGCTGTGATAGTGGAAGGGGGGCCACACGTTGGAGTGTCGGATCTCAAAAAGGAGTAAGCGTCGTTGGAGTCAACGGTGAGAAGCTGGAGGTGGACCCCTTCGTTGAAGGCCGCGAGGCTGGAGTCCAATTCTAGTTCGAAGAGATCGGGATGAGGTGCGAGGATGTCAGATGGCGAGTGAAATGAAACAAAGTCAAGGCCTTGCTGTTGCTGCTTGGCGTATTCCGACCCATACAGCTCAAAGGAAGAGAACAAATTGTCGTCTCGAGGATCAGACATCGTCAAGCGCTGCGGCGTCGTTGGTTGATGGGGACTGCTGAACTGTTTGGGAGGGAGTGGGGAAGGGGGAATGGGGGGGAAGGGGAGCAGCGACTGCGGAACACGACACTTTGTTTATACGAAACAAATTCATTACATTAGCACCTCTTTTGTTTGTCATCGCTGAGTCATCGCCCTCGACACATCCACTCGCTCTCCTTTATGGCCAAACTGCGCCCACCGTACTACCATCCAAAGGCAGTGAGGCACCGACGGTCCGACGGACTAGATGGCCCGTCGTCATGTCATGTCCAGCATCGCCTTTTGGCTTTTGACGGCACGACTTCGCATCGTGTGTGACTGCAGCCCCGTCGGTCGTCCGTGCATGCGCCACACTTTTGGCAAAAGCTTGCCTTGCTGCATCACCACGACCATCAGATGAAGAGTGATGGAAAGGTCGGGCTGCCGCTTTGGGTGCCTCTTCCATCCCGCAACAGTATTGCGAAGACCCTTGGAACACATGTGTTCAACTAGCTCATTTCTAGCGGAACTGTGTGGCGTCCTTTCTACGACGAGGCTGTACTCAAACGGCGAAATCATTCATCCGGTTTCCAATTGGCAATTGCTCTCTGGGTAGTATCACATGTAGCGAACAATTTCTTTGCCGCCCGCCTAGCTCAATCGGATAGAGCGTCAGACTCTTAAATACTAGGCAATCTGAAGGCTGCGAGTTCGACCCTCGCGGTGGGCTAATGGCATCATTTTTTTTGTTCTCCCATCGGTCACATCAACAAGTCATAAATACGCATTACTATGTACGCTTCATTGTTCGCCGCTTCCATACATAAATGAGGTTTCGCGTAGGGCGTCGGGATATGCGCGGTATCATCATTCTGCATCGTACGTCACCTCATCCACGGTAAGTGCAGCAACTATGCGATCATGGTCAGATGGCTAGAGCACTTGATTAGAAAACACAATACCTTATCATGTATGGTACAATGGAGGCCGCTAAGCATGCAAAGGCCGCCCAACTAAGGTATATTCCGGTCCCGTACGACATGCTCATACCATCCAAGACACCGGACGAAATCTGCAAAGTGTTTATGCTCTCCGCTTTCTTGATTAAGGATGTCCATATAGCGGCCCCAATCAACACGAAGATCGTGGACAAGATGGCCAACGCAGCCGAAACGAAGAAAAGAAAGGTTCTTCTGAGGACTCCGCTGGAGCAACGTTTCAAATCATGTGAACGGCGGGAGACGAGCCGAATAGCACTCACGTCAACAATGAGAGGAACGCGAACAGAGTGCCCAGTAGTAAAAAGTAATATGCGACGTGGGAGTTATACCCCAGGTATGATGAATTCTTGAATGTGGTATCGACGAAGATATAATTCGAGTACTGGGAGTAGTTGAGCAGCATGTCCGCAGTTATAGCGTTGTACGGCTCGAATCTGCTGGCGACAGTATGATTGGAGCAAGACCCCGCCGAGCCAGTGACATAGGCGCAGTAGGAATACAAGCCGAATTTATATTCTTGTCTAAGCCCAAGTCCCTGTCCTAGGGGCAGTGATGCGTTGTCGGTATACAAGCCCTGTATGGGATCTTGGAAAGCTTGGAAGAGGGCATTGCTGGAACGTCGACGTCAATAAGACGATAAACCTCCGTGTGAGAATCTTCACCCATAGCCCGAGACATTGAGGGCAGCCTGTGTTAGCGCGGTCAACGAGAAGAATCAAGCGGTGTGAGGAGTACGTGAACGATGATACCATCGAAATTCCATAAGGGACTGATGAGGTGTTGATTTGTCCAACCTGCGAACGTCGATAAGATTGTGACTATGAAACTTCTTCTCGAGACATACATGGACAAAGATCAGGAGCAGCACAGCGACAGCTCTTGGGAAAATACTGAGGTCAGGACGAACAAGAGAACTCGGAAGCCTTACGACAGAAAAGATGCGCCTCCAATGCAATACTCCCCCTTCATTATCGTTATTTTTGAACGTCAGAATGAAGAAACAAGAAGCAAAGAGTCGTGACCCAGTCGTGTCCGTCGACCTCGAGATGTTAACGCGACCTCCGCTTTGGCCACGCGACCCAAGCGTGCTTGTAATACCCTCCACAGCCTATCACGTGATTGAACTGGGTGACGAACGCTAACGTGCCGCCGCCCAGCAGCCATCTAGCTTCACCATATCACATCTCGACGGCACTTGGAAGGGACCATCAATGTCAAAACTGGTTCCTCGAAGGTGTCGTACCAGTCCGGTCGCCACAGATGATGCACGGGGCCCACCTTCTCAGGGCGAGGGTGACGAACAGGGTCGAGAAGCCAATGTCGAGCGTATCAAGAAAGCTGCAACAAGGACGATTGACCTCAGAAAGAGCATCACTGGGCGAGCCCAGTCCCCCTCATTGTCTCCGGAATCTCGGCGTGCGCTCAGCTCGAGTAAGAGGGATAAAGGGAGGGATACTCCTGGCCGTGATCTAGAAGAAGGTACTTGTTTTACTCAATCACCATGCGGTGAAACGTCTTTTACACAAGTAGGTCAAGCCTCCGGTTCCTCAACAGCAGCGTCCCGTTCTCAGCGACATGTTGACTCAAGCCAGACTTCGCCTGAGCGAGCATCCGCCTCCAATTCAAGCGACGACTCGCCGTTCGTAAGGCCCCCCTCCCCTCCGCCACATCTCCCAGACCGCCCATCCTTGCAAGCGATCCAGGGCGTAGGGTCTGTGCGTAAAAGGTTTTGTTTGGGGCTTGCAGTTGAATCTTACAATCTCTTGGGCACAGATGCGTGCTGGGACTCAGACACTTATCCAGGCAATACAAGCACTTCCGTGGGTGGATGATCCCGAAAATGATGATGATCTGGGGGCTGCCACGACTCCAAATGTCGACTCTGATGATGATTCGAGTAGGTTGCCCTTTCAGCATTGTGGACAAGGGCTTTGAACTTTTCGTTCATAGAGGGACATGTAGCGTCATCTATCCATGCCATCTACCGTCCGGTAGCATGGTCGAGATACATGGGATCTTCTCTCCCTGACCGCTCTGCACAACAACGATATGTTCAGGGAGATGTGTCTGGAGAAATTGACTCAGAGACAGAGTTGAACATGGATTTCGAAGACGACGTCGATGCCGATGACTTTGAGGCGACGACTCCGCGACCGGATGACATTCGGAAACATGAGGTCCCACGACCTATTGTCGCTGCAGAATTGAATGCGTCCTTGAGACGGCGGGCAGCCAGTCGTACTGGTAGTATGGCGACTGTGAAAGTCGGTCGTAGGGCTCGCTTGGCCGAGAAGCTCAGGGAAATCTTTGATATTGATGTTCTTCATGAAGTTTGGGCTGGTAGGTGACCATCATGCATTTAGGAGCCAATTCTCATCAATCCTCAGAGATGCCATGTTGGCTACTGCGTTCTGTCCGTAAGTGTGGAGTTTGCAGCGAAAAGTGCAGCTCATCGCGAGTAGTACTACAGGGGTATATGTATCTCACAAACTCCCACATATGCTTTTTTGCCCACATGCCAAGTAGAGAGGTACACGTCATTCATTACTACCATTTGCCATTTCCGACCTTTCGCAGGACCAAATTCTTAAGTCGGGAAGTCTCAGCAAGAAAGCCACCCGGACGAAGCGATGGATTAAATATTGGTTTGTTCTCAAGAATGATGCACTGTCGTGGTTCCAGTCCTCATCGGTACCTCTTACGATGCATTTTTTACTGGAATATATGCTGACTTTCCGAACAGGATCCTTACTTCCTGAACGGGATTATCGATTTGCGGTATGTTATTGCTTGTGAACCGGTAGGTGAGAAGGAGATGCGGCTTCGGACGAATCAGAAGAACGTACTGTTATCTGCGGACTCGGTTCCGAGCAGGGACGAATGGGTCAAGGCCGTTCGCAAAGTGATGTTTAAGGCGCAGAACATGGGAGACACTGTCAAGGTTACCTCGCCGTCTCTCTCGAAGTTGCAGCTATTCACCTTTGTCTAGATTGCTATACCTTATTCGGTCATTCTCGACGTAGAGAAATCCGCAGCGATCGATTTCAGCGAGACGATCGAAGTCAAAGTTATGGACAAGGTTGAATCCTCAGACTCTTACTTTTTCGCGTATTTCCATGACATACAAGCTGCTTTGGACCATATTCGCGATGCTGTGCGCACCCATCGCGCATTGGCCCCCGTTTCTCCTCAGGCTGTATTAGACACTACTGTCAAACCCTCCGCAGGAGTAGCTCCCGGAATCGATCGCGCCCGTAGCTTACCTACATCCGATACCAAAGGTGCCACTCCGTTCCGACTCTCGTTATTCCTTCGACCGTTTCATGATTCTCTACCTCTTCCAATTGGCCGTATGCACAGTTCACCTGAACCACCGAATGGCGCTGAGGAGTACATGCATGTATCCAAACGTGATACGTTCATCCCAATCACAACGTCACGTCAATCTTACTCTGGTATTGAATTAGCATCGCCTGCAACATTTAATTCCGCTCCCTCAATACCCGCGAATAATCCAACGCTCGTCCGAGACCACACGTACCCCCCTACAACGCCTTCAATCGAATCTAGTACTTCATCTCCCACCAGGATCCTGCCATCGGGCGTATCTTGGAACATGGGCGTACCTTCGTGGCTGCGAGGCGCACGTAAGACCGCGGGCAGTTCTGTTTCCGCTACTGGGGTCGACTCGACGCCTACAGCGTCCCAAAGTCTTGGAGGTGTGCGCGAGATTTATTCAACGCCCTGGCAGTCGTCCTCCGATCAGCCTCTTGGAGCAGCTACTGAACTCGGGTACAGTGTGTTAGAGACAGCTGAAGCTGTGGTCGACTCGGAGACAGCGGAGAAATTCAGAGCTGCATTTGCCTTCGATGACAGGGAGATTTTACTTGGTTGTATGTGCTTTTTACAGAGGGTTATGATGATTGCTAAGTAGGATTTAAGACTTCTCAGGTTACCTATTTCGGCTTCTACCCGTTTACGGGCGTTTATATGTGTCATCCAATTATTTCTGTTTTAAATCTAGTGGACCACTCACTCCAAAAACAAAGGTAAGGGCCATGTGTTCGGCCTCTTGCCATTGACACTGACATCAATTATAGATGATTTTACCCATTCGAGATATCTTGAATGTGGAGAAGTCAAAGGCTACTAGGTTTGGTCACTACGGTCTCACCGTTGTCATCAAAGGCCACGAAGAATTGTTTTTCGAATTTGGCGTTGAGGACCGACGGACAGCTTTCGTTTCTGTCCTAGAGCGTCAGATGGAAGACCTGAGGAAACGGCCCAGTAGCAATGACATCCCGAAGCTGAGCCAGGGCCAACGCGATGCTTTGATTTTGGAAGAGTTCGAACCCCGGAACTCAGCCTCCACCGATGCTGACCCTGTTCCTCCACCGGAGGCCTTGTCAGAATCCTTACCCGCTGTCATGTTTACGTCTGCCTCCTCCACGTTCTTGACATTCAAGCCCAAAGAGTCGTTGCACTTCACTTTCCTTACTGTTGGCTCAAGAGGAGATGTCCAGCCTTATATCGCCCTTGCGAAAGGTTTGATAGCGGACGGTCATCGCTGTAAGATTGCTACGCATGGAGAATTTCAAGCATGGATTGAGTCTGTGAGACAATTATACTGCATTCTCTCTACCGTGGTCTTACCTTCCAAAGCATGGTATCGAATTTGGTTATGTTGGTGGAGATCCCGCAGAGCTCATGCGGATCTGTGTGGAGAATGGCACTTTTACCGTTTCCTTCTTCAAGGAAGGACTTTTGAAGGTATTTCCCCCTACTACATACAGAATGTAGCGCTTAGATGGTGACAGTTTCGTGGATGGTTGGATGACTTACTCAAAACGTCCTGGGAAGCTTGTCAAGGCACTGATGTTCTTGTTGAGAGCCCGAGCGCAATGGGAGGTTATCACATCGCCGAAGCTTTGAGGATTCCATATTTCCGAGCCTTCACTATGACCTGGACGCGGACAAGGTACGTGTTTCCTCACAGTCAGGAGGATGCAACGTTTTATCCTTAACGTAGAGCCTATCCCCACGCCTTCGCCGTTCCTGAGCGCAAGGTACGCAGTTCAGTTTCGTTACTTCAAGATCAATGGGGCTGAAAGGTGATCAGATGGGCGGCGGCTATAACTATATGGTATGCGGAGATTGTTTCAAGCATACGTCCCTAACTAATGCTCTCAGTCTTATGTCATGTTCGATCAAGTCTTCTGGCGTGCAATCTCTGGTCAGATTAACCGCTGGCGCCGCAATTTATTGCACTTGGAGAACACAAGCCTTGACCGTATGGAACCCCACAAGATTCCTTTCTTGTACAACTTTAGCCCCGCTATCGTGCCCCCGCCTCTTGACTGGCCGGAATGGATTCGTGTCACAGGCAAGTTCCTGGCTCCGTGAATGTTCCACGTGTTGACGGACAGGACAGGTTATTGGTTCCTGGATGATGCCGTGGTAGGGGCTAAGAAATGGGAACCCCCACAGGATCTTATCTCTTTCATTGATACCGCCCATCAAGCTGGGAGGAAAGTGGTGTATATTGGCTTCGGAAGTATTGTGGTCTCTGATCCGAAAGGGATGACCCGCTGTATCATCGAGGCCATTGTCCAGAGTGGTGTTTATGCCATTCTTTCGAAAGGATGGTCGGACAGATTACATACCAAGGCCTCGGAAGCTTGTGAACCGGAAGAACCACTTCCAAAGCAAATATACGCCATCCCATCGATACCTCACGACTGGCTGTTCCGACGCATTGACGCCGCCTGTCATCATGGTGGTGCTGGCACAACTGGGGCAAGTCTTCGTGGTTCGTCTGCGTCTTCTCCGTTTATTCGCCCGTTTTGAACCACCTTATAGCTGGAATACCAACCATCATCAAGCCATTCTTTGGGGACCAGTTTTTCTGGGCTGACCGTGTCGAAGCGTTGGGGATTGGAACCAGCGTTCGCAAGCTTACTGTCGAAAATCTCAAGGATGCTCTTGTAGCTGCCACAACGGATCAGAAGCAAATTGACCGAGCCAGGCTTGTTGGAGAACAAATTCGCTCGGTAAGCTAGTGACTGTTCGGGAATTGAGACATTTATTTACAGTTACAGGAAAATGGTGTTGCGACTGCCATTGAGGCCATCTATCGCGATCTCGACTATGCGCGTGCCTTGATCAAGCGGCCACCAAATGCCGTTGAAGAAGCTGAGGACCCTTCGACGTTGGAGGGCACTGGATCTCGATCCAGATACGATTCAGGTGGCTCCCAGCGTGGAAGTGAAGACTGGAGCATGATTTCAGACCCAGACGATACTCGAGTGTCTTTGGGGTCTCGACGAAGTGATTCCATGTCGCTGAAACGAAACAGTCTGGCAGCAGCGGTTATGTCTGTTCTCCCTGAGGCCCTCACGTCCTCGAATCATCGGCGTTGCAGTTCCGCTTCATCTCGTCCTTCGTAAAGGACGCGACGCGTTTATCAATTGTCTGTATTATAACGATTTTCATGAGCTGGTATCGATACTTGTCCGCTGTTAAATCACATAGAGCTTTTCCCGTAATGCTTCTCTAATATTCTTTTTGTGAATTGTCCGAAAGTCTCAGTGGCGGACACTTTCTGGTGCGTGTCGGGTTGCATGAATAAAGCGAAAGTCTCCCTTGATATCCTCTCAAAACTTCCCCCAACACGAACGCAGTGTGGGGTCGCCCGCAGCCTTCCTCCAGTCACTAGTTGAAGGGCTTCACCTGTCTGGAAGGCCAGACAGTCGTCGGGTATCGAAACTTTGGTAAGCTCGCCGCCCCTAGTTCGTATATAAAGGCCAGATTCTGGTGAAGGGGAGGGAACCACGCTCGGCTGTCCGTCATCTTCCTCTCGCAAGAACATAGCCTAAACCCGCATTCAATCTACAGTTGGCTCCATCCATGACCCCGACTTACTGCGCACAGGCCGGTCAGAAGCGAGTTGTCAAGATGAAAGCCACACCAGCTGTCGATAGGCTCGTCGTCACCGTCTTTCACGTCTCCCAGGCTGGGAGGGAAGTAATGTAGGAGCCGCGCCTTGGTAGTTTGCGAACGAGCGATGAGGTCCACTAGAGAGAATGACGTGTCGCCAAAGTGCTTAGAAACTACGTATACTGAAGTAAGAAATACGCGTCACGGAAACGCAAGTTCGGTTGACTGACCAAAGGGCTCGCAGGCCGCAGCCAGCTCACATCCTACCTGGAAGACGAACCTTGAAGGAAATTAACGATGACAACGCATGTGCACAGCCAATCACAGATGACCCTACCTTCCAAGGTCTTTAAACGCACTCTCGAACCCCTCGATGCCTTTCTCCTTGGCGTCCGGCCCTGCGTTAGGTTAGAGTGTGCCGTTGCAAAGCAAAACCCCTTACAGATGTTTTCGCGGTAATACTCTCGGTGTTGTTCTCTCAGTGCTGAGGACACATCGGGCGTATCCACGACGGGGTTAGCATAATAAGACGCTTTTAGAGTATCTGGGTAACTCATTAGAAGTACGCGCGGCTAGACCTTCGTGGCAGGGCCCACCTGGCTTTCCATTCATGATTTCCTGCATTGTCACATCTGTAAGTATTCCTTAACATCATAATTAAAGAGGTCAACCTTCCCATGCGACCACCCAAAGCTGCCCAAAAACCACTGTCAGGACAAATATGTGAACAGTGCCACGAATTCGCACCTGTAGCTACTGCCAGGATCGGTATACCGCTCTTTGACATCCTCTGGTAAATGAGCATATTTGTAGCCCAGGTTCAATAATGTTTCTCTGTAAGACTTGTAGACACTTGGTAGATCTTTCACGAGAACAATGCCGAGTGCTTGGGGATGAGATCCGAACGCCTGTTCTGAAGGACAATGGGAAGTCAGGGTTTTGTTACGCTACTACCGGAAATCGACCAGACTCGCCTATCGAAGTGCGCAACGAAAGCGGTGAAGACACTAACGTACGATACGAGATCGACACGACGCCAGACATCTCGGTAAAGTAGATGTCTGTATTGGTTTACGGGGAAGTAATATCGCAACAGATCTCGACAGCAATCTTTCCGTCACAATATGGTCACATAAGGTGGTCTGCAGCAAGTTTCAGTGACAGAAAGCATGGATGCCGTGCAATTATCTAGTAGTACTTGGGATTTCGTGTTTAGCATTGGCATTGGTGCGGTGTCTTGGCTTGTGAACCTGTTTCCACCATATCGCATGCTTGCCATTACAACCAACAAAGAGCGGACGATGACTATGTAAACTACCTTCAGTCACCACATTGTAATTCGGAGTTGTACAATGTACATCGAGTTAGGGGCGGAGCCCCTCCACTGATAGACCAGTCTCTGCCAACGCATGTTTAAGAGCAAGGCCGGAATCATCAATAGAGTGCAAAAATCGTAGAAGCTCTCTACATAACTGCCAGTCTTGAGCATCCAGGGCATTGCGTAGAAGACGGATGACGTCTTCGTTATTTTCGTCAAGTTGTTCAAGGTTGTGTAAAATCAGCAGGTAAGAACCGGCAGTCTTCAGTCGTCCGGTCGAGAGGCATATCTGGGCGTAGCCGGTTGCATAAGGATGTTGATGATATATTAATATCACAAACCTCAAAGAGCTTCTGTGGGCTCCCAACAACATTGAAGAGTCGCCTCCACCTTGTGACCTCCGTTTTCCGCGCACAACCGACAACGACATCCAGTGCAACATCAAAGTGATCCAAAAACTCTATCACGGCAGGCAGTGGTGCATCGGACGAATATGCTCCTGGCTCCTCGGATTCCACTATAACATGAAGAAGAACCTCAAGTGCGTGTGCGAAGAAGACAAGGTTTTGATATTGTGCTGCAAGCAGGACGGCTTCTTGCACCTGACCAGACTCTAGATGAACCCGCAAAATGTGATGAAGGAACAGATGGGACTAAAAGCATTTATTTTATTGGTAAACCCCGTCCAGTGTTAAAACATAACTCACACTAGTTGCTTGTCTGAATATCAAAAACGGAAGATTATTTCGTGCAATTAATTCAGGCTCAGCTCCTATGATGATCCCCTTGTCCATGAGCACGGCTAAGAATGGAATCAACATGAGGCAGTGAGACATCGCAAGATTACGCACACAAAGGATAGAAATCGAGCGGAATATTAACGCTTTCTTTGATGCGGTGAGGAGCGGATGAAGGCGACTCCATGGTGAGGGCGTTGAGCCACACGCGCAGGCCTCGCCCATCGTAGCCCCATAGCGAATTCTCGAGAGCCCCGATGCCCCGCAAATGTATCCAACAGAACTCGATCCGATCCGCAAAAATCTGCATGTCGTACTTCACCTCCTGATTTCCAGCCTGCCCGAGGATGCCATCAATAGACTCGGGGTATTGATATGTGAAAACATGCCTTCCTCGGTCGAAGCAGCACAAGCTGGCCCCCAACCATTAAGAGAACAGTAGCTACTGCAAGATCATCCGCGGGATCACCGAACTCTGCAAGGGTACCAGTCAGACGATCCTTCAATAAGACCTGATACCTCACGTTTCTGTGCGCTAGGAATCATCCAACTCAGCACCCTGACAGTAGAGGGTGCTGCAATGACCCCATTGAAGGTGATACTACCACAGTAGTGTAGTCGAATCGCGTCAGAAGTTGGAATGATCAAATAGTGGCTAAGCATGTTGTCTGCAGTATAAACCAACAAAGAGTTGTCCACCAAGGAGAGGATAACTACCGGCGACACAATTGCTTCACAGTAAAGCACATTCTGGTCGCTCAGCTCGAGGTCACGCGAATACAGTCGGATCTACGAGGGAAACTCAGCCTCGTTGTAAAGGTGAAAAAATGTGCATACCTGATATGACTTGGCCATCTCAATAGCAGCGATTAGGACGTGATGAAACCATAGCAGTCCACCCTTCACAGCGAAGGACTGCTCTTGATTGAAATTGGCAAAAGCTTTCCATCGACCTGAGGTTGCACTGTAATGGACTAAACCGCGACGGCCGGCAACGGCGATCAAGCGACCGTCATTACTCAGCGCAGAGTACCTGATAGGCCAATTCGAGGCCAAGTACGGCTGAGGAACCTGAGAATTCCGCAGTCAACTCGAAAAAAAAATCGAAAGCACTCGTACGGACTTACCTTGATGTGTTGCCAAACATCAGACTCAGGATTGATCACACTCATGTCTGGTTGGTCAGCTCCGCGGTACACTAGTGCACGGTCGTCCAACTGGAGAAATGCGTATCGCGTGTTGTCCTAGGAGAAATGAGCTGCATACCGGACCTTGGAATAAATAACTAACTGGGGAGAGTTGGGACGTCGTTGCGCTCTTGGCAAAAGGGAGGATGAATATTTGGCCATCCGTTTCTGATGGTCACGATTACAGCCCTCTATTAGAATTGAACATGGAAAGCGCAACTGACTAGTCGGGCGGGGATTGGGAAGCACAACAAGTTCAAAATTTCCTGGTCCCCAGAACTGCAAGTTCGTCAGATAATTCCCACAAACACATGCATGATATAATTACAAGATCCCGGACACCGTGCATGAAGACATCCTGCAATCTGACCGTTCACCATCGCCATGTGATTCACACCAGTCAGCTTCGGACGACATACCTTCCTTTGTCGAGGTTACCGTCGGCACCGAAATTGGATGCCAAACAGCGCCCCCCTATGCTTAGGATCGCCCAGCCATGCTGCCAGCCAACAGCAAGGACATAACCATCCGAACTCCACTCCATTGTCAGGACTTCTCCTCGCGGTCGGTTAAAAAGGTTCGGCACTTCAACAACTTCAGGTTGTGAGGCATTTCCTGAGATTGGGAAAGTGGCAAACTCAACATTCCCGCTAATGACTAGGGTAAGACTTCCCCTCATTACACGCCGAGGAGATATTCACCTAAGAGTTCCTATTGCAATCAAGGAAAATTTGGCGTTGACAGCGACTCTGGTTGCACGCCGAGGCTCCACGTAAGCTGGACGCTCGGAATTGCCCCTTTCAACCTGCCGCGACTTTTGGACCCACCGTGGAACTTCGTAATGGTGGACACAAGTACCCTGCCAGTGATGCTGGTGTTCGGGTCTGGAGCTGGATTGACCTTCCTGAAGAAAGCTCGTCTCGCCAAACTCTATTGCATCTCCCTCATCACTGGTGCTGTCCGAGTTTTTACTCTCTTGTAAACGGACGAAGTATACCCGTCCATCCGAAGTGATCCATGTTTCCACACCTGCGGCTGGCTGCTGGATCTCTGTGACCGTAACTAAAGCGAGGAGATGTGGTCCATGTGGCTATACTGGTAGCAAATGAATCGCGCACCGTCAGGATCTATCAACCACGGTAGTTCCTCGTCGTTAAGTATCCATGTGTTACATCCCGCGAACGACTTCTTCACCAGGCGACCACCACTGTCACTGTCATCATATGCGGGCCACGGGATGCGTTGTATGGCAGGTGGAGAAGCTGTCGAAAATAACATGTAATGCTTGCAGGCAAGAACGCTATGAATATCTGAGTCAAGCTTTTCTGTAGTTCAGCCATGGCACACCGCACCTAATGACATTACCCTCGGTGCGTATGACTCCTTCGAAGGCAAGACTTAGTGACTGAAGAGTTTGTGCCTCCCCAGGACCAGCTAAGAACTTGCGCTGAGCACTTTGTGCGATCTCTGGGGCGTGATACGCGGAGATCTCTGGAACATACTCGACAGTGACCAGTACCAAGTATGGACGGGTAGTCTACCAGAGACATTGGCAGAGATCGCCGTATGAAAAGTATTTAGCTCACCTGAATGACTATGCGACTCCCGTCTGGGGACCATGACGCTGCAAAGTTATCGCCGTGCTTGCTGAGCGACGTTTCCGATCTCGCCAGATACGTCAGGGGGGCAGAGGGCTTGCATATAGTAAAATGTCAACCTCAGAGCGTCACTTTGATAAAGGGGGCGCGCACCCGAACACGCCAGACTGTCAGCTCGCTTCTCGTGAGGGCACAAAACAGCGATTTTCGAGGACTTGGTTCGATGCACAACAGAGCTTCAGCTTTTGCATCGGGAAGGGGAGGCACGGTGCACAGTTGTCTTGCAGCTGACGTTGGGAAGTACATAGTTTCTGCTTGGTCCCGACGACTGGATGATGACAATGTTTGAATACAAAGCGCGGGCTTGGTTGTGGTCGAAGAATCATAGATGTGCATGCACCTGTCACAGACTTCTCATGGACACAGCGCCGGTGATGCTAGTAGACACTACATAACTAATGAACCCCAGAGAGCGGTGACATCGTTTATTATATCACTAGTATAAAACATGTGATGGAACAAAAGACGGTGTGGGTGTGTTAAAGGAACCTACAAAATGTAGAGCCCCTCTCAGGAGAGCGAGCACCACTACCTACTACCCCAGAACCTGGCATACCACTTGCCACTTTGTGGGGGTGACGTGTGGTCTTCCGCACATGTATTCTCATTGACGTCAAGAGACGAAGCCGGTACATTTGAGGTAAAAGAGGTCCGATCTGAGTGAAGGTGAGAAGTGTATGAACCTAGTGTCATTGGTTGAAGGCGTGCTTGTCGGATAAGATCTAGCATCAACGACACCCCCTGCCGGGACTATGGCAAACACATCAGGAAATCACAACAAAGTCGAGCCAAGGCAGCCTTACTCTCTGGACATGTGCTTTAAACCGGGAAAGACCATGATTTTCGATTCTCCTCGTCAAACCCCAACCGAGCTTCGATGTTACGTATGCTTCCGTGGTTTGCAGTGTTCTACCGTGTAATGCTCAGTGGTGCTAGGTCGTAAAAAATATAGGAGTAGCCTACCCGTCTGGTGTCTGCTCAAACAGTTGCGTCTCCACGAT
Organism: Pisolithus thermaeus; assembly: GCA_024663475.1. Lineage (NCBI taxonomy): Eukaryota > Fungi > Basidiomycota > Agaricomycetes > Boletales > Pisolithaceae > Pisolithus > Pisolithus thermaeus. Next base: position 174,130 of record JANFAF010000132.1, on the reverse strand, counting down.
TTGCATTACCTTGACATGATCGAGATTTTTCGTCCGGCACCTGACAACTTTGCCATAGGGATCGACTTCGCTCTCTTCGATGACCCACGACTCCGCTCTCGAAATGATACCCTTCGGCGCCCATCTCGGGAGAGCGCCTCGCTTTAGTATAAGCCTTGTGGTCAACAAGGTTCCAGATTCGGTGTGTTGGCGATCGACAACATCACAGGAAGCTACGTGTGCGGCATACGGGTTTGGATAGCGCAGGAAAAAGGCAAGAGAAACGATTGACCAGGGATCGCTGAGCAGAAAGTCGCTGAGTATCGTACCTCCAGCCTGACTAAAAGAAAGACACGTACTCGTACAAGAAGGATTGGCTAAAGAACCTCATGGCCAACGACCCCTGCTCTCCGGAGAAGTTCACAGTACCCTACCTCAGCTTCAATGTAGACAGGGTGGCTTCAGGAGCGTCGAAGGAACTGATAGGTGGTGGATACAGCTACTAGTATGTGTGATGAAGAGAAGCTCCGTTACAGTGTCACGTGCGACCAACGTCACGTAAGAATACGGTGTAGCGTATGCCTGACGCGGTATCGTACTCTACTAATCATATGTCTCGTCTCGTACGGACCCATCCTTTGCCACCAACACTCTAAGGCCATCATGAGTTGGTCGCACCCAGCGTTCTTCCCCGTCGTCCTTCTCCTCCAGGATCATTGCGACTCCTTCACAGACCGACCGACTCTTGTTTGACAAGTCGATTGGGTCATTCCCAGCAGCCTTGGCGATGGTCACCCACTCCTCGTGGTGAAGATCATGGCTAAAACCTATCAGATAACTTCGCTCTGCAGCTATCCTTTGCACCGTTGCAGCAGCGTCCCGAACTCCCATGTGCGATGTATGTGGACGGAGTCTCAGACAATCAATCACCAGCACCGATTTCCTCCCCCCGGTTTCAATGAGTTCCCATGCATCTTGTGGTATTCGTGACACGTCGGACATGTAGACAATTGCATTCTGAATTACGAAGCCGAAACACCAAAAAGGATGAACCCTCGGCAGCAAAATTTCGCCAACTCTCGGCGAGGATCGTCCTGAAACGACTGGAGTTGCGGGCTGGGTCGAACATGGAGAAGGTGCGACGAACGTGGGGGGGCTAGTGAATAGTCTACCATGTTGCACTGCATGCGATGACGTTACCGATTCCCCTGAACGATTCGCTGACTCACCTAAAAACGGGGTGATCCAGACCCCCGTATCCTTGATTTCAAACGGCACTTTATCTTCTATAATGTGCCATTTAAATTCCGGAACCTGCTGAAATGCTTAACTTTTATTATCCAACACTGGACTCTACGCACATCACCACCTCCCGAAGCAAACTCTTTTGACACCAGATAAGGAAAAGCCCTCTCTACGTCGCGGAAAGTGTCGTTGGAGACATAGACATCGATATGTTGTTGAATAGCGGCTCTAAGCGTCCATCCTGTTGATCTCGTTCAGGAAGCAGTCAAGGATTCACGGTCCCTATCACCTCGCAAATCATCCAGTCCATTCATGGCTAGTAATATGTAATACATGCTCAGCCCCATCGCGTAATGGTCAATATTCCCCTTACCGTCTGCGTGAGCGTGAGTTATAAGTACGGCATCGATCTCCCGAAGGCCGTACTTCGGGAACCACTCCACAGCCGCCACTTGAAAGGTCTTGCCTACATCTATAATGACTGTTCTGTAACGATCGTTGCAATTAAAAGAAACAGTAGCTCTGAACATCAAACTCACGCTTTCTTCTGGTCTTTGCCAGTGAAACGAACGGCAAGGGAGGTATTCCGGCGGATGTTCTTCTTTCCCTCTTGGGTCAAGGTAGAGAGACATGTCCTGCAAGGTTCTCTATCCGAAGGCGCCGTTAAGCAGTCAAGATGAGGCACGGATGACGAGCTTCCTGTCCCCAGAAATATGAGTTCGATTTCTGACGGAGGCGTCCTATCGATCGCCGAAACTGAGGACATCGAGCTCGTCACAAAGGAAGAATCGAAGCCTGAACTTCGCCCAGAAGCCTCGCGACAACGGAACGTGCACGATGGTGGGCGATCGATAAAAGGAGTAGAACGAAATGAAATTATCAGTATGTACGTATGTACATGTAATACTCCATACTAATAAGGTAATTCGATATTAGTATGCAGTGACCGTCTCGAGCTCCAGGTAGCATCTCCAGCCATGTCGCAATCCTCAAGTTCTAAAGTAGCTCGATTTAAAACACACTCAACGTATTGAATCGGATTGGAACAACTGACTAAGCTACATTGGACGAGGTTTAGTAACTTGCAAAAAATTTGGTACAACGACCAGCAACCAAACTTGAGTATTGACGAATCAAGCAACCATCCGAGCAGCGGCTCTTTGCGTCGCTAACAAACATCCATACTTCTTGCAGCATTCTACTTGGTGAATACTGAAGTGAAACTCAGAAAAGGGGGGGAAATCACTAAGTAAAGGAACTTACTCGAAACAACATCTTCATCTTGAACTTGATGGTTCAAACTAACCTTCTGGGCGTGCGGCGAGAACTTGGAGGACCTACCCTAAAGGAACGAGCTGAGTGATATCACCTTTCATACTGGTATATGCATTACCCTTGAGCCAAAGGCAGTGTTAGTATCGGCAGTGCATGCGGAAGTGACTTATCTCACCAAACGAGAGCATATCGGAAATTCGTCGCTAGTGATTTATGGATACCGAGGCAAACGTCCTGGACAGAAGTTAGCGTTCCTTCCAGAACACACCGAACATACTTAATAGGTATTGGGCATACCTCTATCGTTGCACCCTTTCGGAGGCACACTGGATCAGACAAATCAGGGCGTTCCCCTCGCTTTTTTGTGTAGACTTTGACAAGTCCGAGGCTCTCCCACACTCGTTCGACGAGGTGGTCCAAGCTAAATCTCATCCCGTGAATCCAGCCACTCGACAGTCAAACTTGCTTACTTCAGGCTCATCTCACAGCTGATTACCACTGTGTTTTCACTGCGAGCCAGTTTGTCCACCTGTACCAGATCGTCAAAGCCTCTCTATAATGTGGAGTACAACGGGGTCAATGCTGACCATTTCCAGGCTAATTGCATCTATCTTGTTGTACACATCTGCAAATCTGAAGTCAATAATAACAACCAGAGCGAGCCTGGAACACACACATAAACATTGGATGTATTTGCGAGTGCCTACGGGAAAAATCAGGCCAGGCAATTTCGAGGTCAGGAAACCTGTATCCACCTATCAATACATCAATGAGTTCATCCGTAGTAATCTAGGAGTGCGTATGTGAGTACGTAAGAGTAAGGTCTAAGCAACCTTACATCTTCTCGAATCATCACGTCGCAGTTGTGTAACTTGTCTGTTTTTAGATAAGTCACCTGCATTAGTTAAAGAGGGCCCCGTACAGCTTGCCAAAATGGTGCGTATGGTTTTCTCATCCGTTTTCGTCAATTTGACGGTGGTCGTGAGCTACAGAAATGGTTGAGTCGCCTGAGATGATTCGTGGAAACCGAGGTGTCATACGGTGATCTGGAAATATATGTATCAGTCTGTTATCTAGCATGCAAAAGCAGAGGATTGTTTACGCCTCCAGTAGTGCGACGTTTGAACACTACGTCAGGTTTTCGTTTGTTCAACCGAATACCAACCGCATCCAGCTCGATCTCTAAAAGACGACGTTGCTCTTCAGATTTTGTTGCATCAAGCATAACTAATATAAGATCTGCCGTCTTGGCGGCTGCAGAGCAGTGAATAAGAGAGGGTAGCGATTTCTAGACGGCATGGCACGAACTTGCCACCACTTGTCGACCCCGGCCACGGCCCTGACTGGCACCTTCAACTATTCCTGGAAGATCAAGGAGTTGGATTCTCGCCCCTTGGTATTCTATGACACCTGGAATGGCCTGGTCCGTTTAGACCAAAATGCAGTTGTCCGTAATGCGCAAGTAACCTACCGTAAGGGTTGTGAACTCATAAGCTGCCGTTTCTGACACTGTGTTCGTGCATTTGCTCAGGAGGGTTGACTGACGAACAAGTTCAGAAGAAAAGAACCCCGCCATCGACCGGAAGTGTCACCTTTCCGACAGAGGGAAATCCGATCAGTGCTACCCGAGCATCCCCAGCTTTTTGCACGTCAAAACCTGTACCTGATGAACCAGACTTCGACGTGGGCTCTAGTAGCTGGGCTCGATATCGGGCGAGTTTTGCTTTGAGCAAGCCGAGATGGTACTCCGTAGCCTACTTGCGTGGCAGGACATCAGAATGGACAGTGTCTGTCTCACTGGAGCAATGCCCGAGTACCTTGTTCTTTTGGGCTTAGGATCTGTCAATCCATTGGATCAGAATCGAGGATTGGATGACACTTACTTCGGGCCATCTCCTCTGTGACCAATTGAATGAGTAAACAACACCGCCAAAGGTGGTACTCACCCTCGATCTCTTTGATCTAAGCGGCAATCAGGGGGGGTGAGAGCGAGAGACTGGGAATAGAAGTCGTTACCTTCTCCACGATGCCCATCTTCCTCGACGTCTGCTCGAATTAAAAATCAGGAGTTCACGCTAAACCTTCTAATGCTTGGTAGCAAGTCAATACAAGTCAGTTTATTCTGTAGGAATGGTGGCTTACCGGCCCTCATCGCAAGGTCACGTGCGAGTGAGTCCACATGCCTCAGCAGACTGGCACCTGCAGCATTGAACTGAGTTGCAACCTCAGGATAAGGCCTGATGCGAAGAGGGCTCTCACACACCCCATCCTTGTTCGCCCTTGAAGAACAAGATTCAAACGACAGTGAAGATGTTCAATGGGACAAGCCAATCTCCGGAAGACCACACCCCTCTCCCCCAAACATGCATTCATCCAGCACTCCTAACTCTCTGCGCAGCAGAGGCAAGGCAAGACAGAAAAATACCCCAGGATTCGCTTCCTCTACTTCTGTTTCTTCATACAACTACAACTCCCCATCTAACGCACCGAGGTACTCAGATGTCTACTCCCAGTTTGTGAAGCGCTACAGATCTGAACCTGGACTGGACGGTGATCCACGCAACGACCCAGATAGCAACTACTTCTATAGGGGCCTGGGTCAACTGGTGGATGCAGGGGATAGTGATGACGAGGACATGGGGCGTTCTGGACTCATGACAGGTGGAAGCGGTTTCGACAGGCACTCTACATATACCCAAGAGTCCGAGCCGGAGGAGCCCCGGAATGCACAGGAGCGGATGCGCTTGGACTGGCGATACTGTCTCGCGTCTGTTCTCCGTGGACACGTCCTTAAATCTGAGAAAACTCGCATAGCAGGTGCATTGGACTCGTCGAAGAAACAGCAGAACAGTCTGCACCTCAGCATTTGGCTAGGTTTGCGCGCCAAATTCAACGGTCGCTCGGATGCCGATGAGCGGACGTATCTGGAAGAGAAGAGAATGCGCACAGTAGATCCGGTGCTGGAGGAGATCATCAATTTCAGGTTAAAGGATGAGGAACGGGAACCAAGTTTGGCGCTCAAGCGAGTCAACACTTTACTCCTTCATCTTGATGCAGCCCAGAGTCTCTACCCTACTCTTAAATCCTTCTACTCGGATAAAATTGCCGCTGCTGACCCCCAGTTCCAGGCGCGATGCGAAACTCTTTACACGTGGTCCCACGTCGTTACGTCCTTGCGACGTCATATTACTCTCCTGCAGCGCTGGACAGGGAGCGAATCACTTGATGTGACCAATCCATCCACAATCGCGGACATACAGGCATCTAGCTCCCCTCATGTGTATCCAGGTGGCCTCCCTGTCGAGACGGCATTCGTGGAGAGAGTCTTGAAGGAAGATTCCTTGCACAAGACATTCGAGAAGGGTTTCCTTACTACTGTCCATGACTTCATCACTGCGGCTCGCAAGGAGCAGGTCAGATTGTCCCCACTATTTGCTGAGATGAACCTGCCTACGTTCGAGAGTGAACTGGTACCCCTCATCTCGTTCCCAACGAAACTTGCCCAGGCATGCCTCCGCGTTCGGTTAGACTATGTTCAGAAGCTCAAGGATCCTGAGGTCATTGTTATTGATCAAGTAACGGAAGACGTGAAAATCAGCCTGGGACTGGCTTGTACTCTCAAGCGGCGATACGAAGCTTTCCTGGCGTCAGATCCGGGAAAGTGGAATTTGCCGCGCTGTATAAGTGACGATTATGACACGACGATCCTTGAGGCTTTGACGATATTTTTCAGGTTGATCCATTGGAAACTAAAGAGTGGTGTCAAGGGTATTTACTTCAAGGAAACCGATGTCATAGAGTCGCAGTGGGCGACGTTCAATGACGTGAGCATGACAGTGGCAGGCGGTTCATCTCTCGTGGCAGAGCAAGTTTGGTCAGTACTTTAGTTTTCCGTTAGATTGATTTGATCAACTTGGTGTAGTTCACTAACCAATCGGCTGATGGTCCGGGTAGCAAATTACTTCGATACCCAAGTTCGCCTTCCGATGTCTCAAAGTCACTCTCGGAAATCGCAGGCTCTAGCACTTCAAGCAGACGTCATCGGTACTGCACAAATGAGCGACGAGCAGAAGGTGGCCTGGTATGGGAAAATCCTCGACAATGTGAGGTTGAGGTACCGTAAGCTACAACGCTTTGCCAGGTACTTTCTCTTTGTCATCCCCTAGGGTTTTCCTGACATATACACGTTCACAGAGCTCTTTCCCAAAAGTTCAGCAATTCTGCAGAATACAGCCTTGAAGGCGTCCCGTTGGAGCAGTTTATAACGGCGCTCATAGCTTCTGACCATTTGCTGGTTTACACCAGAACGTACGAAGAAGAAGGAACATACATCATTGCATCGGGTGCGCTACGCGATCGTGTGGATGCCATACGCCGCATGTTATTGGAGTCTTTCCACGTGAATGAGAGCGCAGACGTAATGAGTGCAGGTGATCCGGAGGACGCCGACAGCGATGAGGATGAAGAGGCGGAGTATCTTCTACTGTTGTCTCCGCGGGAAGTCTTCGTGTGGCATGGCCGAGTGCTCGTTTTGGATCTTCCCAAAATCGATTTTGACATGAAGGATAACCGCGTGCGACTAGTTGCGGATGGAACACAGAGGCGACTTGCTATAGCAAAGGAGCAGTTTGCGGACATCTTCCTTCCCATTGAGGACGATGACGAAGAACCAATTGAATTCGCTCAACCTCCCCTCCACTGCATATTCGAACAACAGGCACATATCCCTGCTGTCAATCGAGAACTCCGCAAGATTTCTCGGGCCACGAACAAGCTGGCGGAATCTATCGTCGATTCAGTGCATCATGTCCGCAATTCGTTGCGTACCACCGCCGAGTACCAAGAGCTGCTGGAGAATTGGTACTCGTTTGCCTCGGAACACGGGCAACATGCACAAGAGTACATGGAACGTTCAGTGCTAAGCAAGTTTAATCGCTCCCTCATCCGCCTCGCCATCTCTTGGGTATCGTTTGTTTGCGATGATTGTGACGTATCCGATCGCAAAACTTTCAGATGGGCTATACATGCTCTTGAATTTACTCTTCGTCAGACTCGCCGTAACATATTCCAGATGCCGCCCGACCAATTTAGGATGCTTCAGCGGAAAGTTGCTCGGTGTATGGAATTGTTCATGCACCACTTTGACGTGTTGGGTGCTCGTTCAAAAGCACGCGAAGAGAAGGAGAGACAAGAGGAGTTACGTCGCAGACGACCCCCGGCGCTCGATGGAGTGGAACACACCCATAGATCTCAATCGCCGATCAGTGATGACCACCTCTTGAGCATGAACGGACATGCTTTTACGGACGCAGGTGTGTGTCTTTATTGGGACAGGATATCTAGAGCCCTTGGTGCGTTAGAGAACGAACGAGCCCAGAGAAACTTGGACAACCGAATTACCGGTCGCGTACTCGACGACGAAAAACTAGAAGACCGCTCTCTCCTTTTCCTTGCATCCTCCAGCTCGAATATATCCATCCGTTGGCAGCAGCGAAGATTTATTGGTGCTGGTGCCTTTGGTTCAGTCTATCTGGCTGTCAACCTCGAATCAGGCTCGCTCATGGCTGTTAAGGAAATCAAATTTCAGGAACTCACTGGACTACCCAATTTGTACTCCCAGATTCGGGACGAACTCAGCATCATGGAGATGCTTCACCATCCTAATGTTGTGGAGTATTATGGCATTGAAGTCCATCGGGATAAGGTGTACATATTCGAAGAGTACTGTCAGGGTGGTAGCCTGGCGGCTCTTCTGGAACATGGCCGCATTGAAGACGAGTGCATTATACAACTGTATACCATGCAGATGCTTGAAGGTTTGGCATACCTGCATTCGCAGGGGATTGTACATCGTGACATCAAGCCCGACAGTACGTTCATTTAGTTTTGATTATCAACCAATATTTTGTTTGACAGTTCGGTAGACATTCTCTTGGATCACCGAGGCGTGATCAAATATGTTGACTTCGGAGCATCCAAGATTCTCGCTAAGAATCGCACTTTGCAGCGTTCCCGCCGCGGGGATACGGGGAATGCGAAGGCAGGCGTCTTTGGCGGTAACTTGGGATTCAACAACAGTCTAACAGGGACGCCAATGTATATGTCCCCTGAGGTTATTAAGAATGATAAGCGCGGAAGGCATGGTGCTATGGATATATGGTCGCTTGGCTGCGTCGTGCTTGAGTTTGCCACGGGAAAGAAGCCATGGAGTAATCTGGATAACGAATGGTATGTTGGCAAAATACCACTCAGCAGACCATGGTACTGAATGGTCTCAGGGCCATCATGTTTCATATTGGTGTCGCAAGGCAACACCCACCTCTTCCGGAACCCGGACAACTGAGTGATCTGGGCATTGACTTCATTAAGAAATGCCTCACTCTCGATGCAATAACGAGACCGACGGCAGCTGAGCTTCTGGAGCACCCCTGGATGCTCCAATTCGGTGAAACTCTCCTTGATTATGGCGAAACTCAGTTGTCAGGGAGCCCTCCCGTGGAAGCACCCCCGGAGCAAACTTTTGAATCAGCAATGGTTGCGAGGCAGGCGGCCATCATTGGGGAAAAAGAGGTCGAAACTATACGATTGCCTTCTCCGACCTTGTCATCGACGGGCATTCTTACCCCTGAGTAACTTCACTCATTTGTATTCTCTGCTGTTTTAGTTGCTTGTCTCAAGTTGTCGCTGTCATCTAATATAGTCATGTCATGCTGTCCAGTGGTTAAGTATGGTGAAACTACGTTCGGTCCCGTCAACAAGCACCTTGGTTGCTTGTAGGTAATGTAGCGTGCTGGCAGTTACTCGCGCATGTAGCCAATGCGTTGGCGCCTTGGCGCCCAATCGACAATCAAATTCGCGGCAAGGATCAATCGTGTGACTGTGACGTAACTGGTGTGACAACCCCCAGAGATTACTGAAGGAGGACCATCATTGACAACCTACTACTATGTTCCAAGGTTGCGATCTCACGTTCTTATCACCGACTGCGCGCAATCACCGGAAGACATCTCATACGACTCGTTATCGGCCAGCTTGTCCCCTCCGCTGTAGTAATCTGCTTGAACCATGGTGCCTTTTATATTTTTTTCATTGCTTATTTATGCCTTCTGAACGCTCAATTCGTCCAGACCACTTGTACTGATTGTGGAGGAACTGTGATTGAGTATGACTCCGCTGCGGGCAATGGCTTCTGCGTGCAGTGTGGTACCGTCGTGGAGGAAAACACAATAATATCAGAGGTTACATTTGGTGAAACATCCACGGGAGCAGCCATGGTTCAAGGGGCATATGTCGGACAGGGGGCTAGTGAGTACGAGTCCACTCTCAAACCGTCCTCTTTACTGATTAATTATAGCTCGAGCACGACTAAGCGGTCCGTTTGGAAACAGGGGTAGTAGTGAATCGCGGGAACAAACTATTGCAAATGGTACGTTTATGCAGGTTTTCGACACGAGGGAAATAAATATTCGTACAGCAAGCAGAAAGATACAAAGTTTTTCTGCGGCACTCCGCCTCTCGGAGGTCGTCGCCCTCGCCGCGACACGCCTTTACACACTGGCAGTAGAACATAAGTTCACCAAAGGTCGACGGAGTACTCATGTTGCCGCAGTCTGTCTTTACATTGCATGCAGGCAGAAAGAAACGCGTAATTACATGCTCATCGATTTCTCGGATCTTCTTCAGGTGAAGTTGCTATATATATACCTTGCTGTTGAGTTGCATGCTGATTCCTTGTCTCCTAGGTCAATGTCTTTGAACTTGGTCACATCTACCTCCAGTTAGTGCAGACCCTTAACCTGAAGTTACCTTTAGTAGACCCGTCGCACTATGTCTCTCGCTTTGCTGCCTTGTTAGAATTCGGCGATGAGACGCACAAAGTTGCTACGGATGCCGTGCGCTTGGTGCAGCGCTTCGATCGAGACTGGGTTACCAAAGGTAGAAGACCCGCTGGGATATGTGGTGCCGCCCTCCTTCTTGCTGCTCGGATGAACAACTTCAGGCGGTCCATTGAAGAAATCGTACAAGTTGTCAAGATTGCGGATACAACCCTTAAGAAACGACTTGAAGAATTCAAGAAGACACCCAGTGGCATGCTCACGTTGGCCGATTTTAGAACGGTATGGCTGGACGAAGAGATGGATCCACCTGCTTTCACGAAAGGAAGAGAACGAGAAGAAAAGGAGCAAGAAGAAGAGGTGAATGGGACCGGGAAGCAAGTGTCAAAACCAAAGCAATATGGGAAACGGAAGAGGGCAGAGAGCGAGTCGAGGGGTGACGGCGCTGACACTAGTCCAGCAGGCCCATCTGGAACGCACTCGCTACCGGCCATGGACTCAGCACTCTTCAGTCAAGGTATACTCGCTGGTACCTCTTCTGCGCATCCGCTTTTCTATCCAGAGGAAGAAGAATCTGTTTACGCTCATATCGACCCTATGCTCCGCCCGAGTGTTATCGAGGGGTTACGGAGCTCAGTGGCGTTACAATCAGAGGATGCGATCATTGAGGAGACCGTCGATAAAGCGCTGGCCGAGCAAGTCGCAACCTTCCTTCATAGCCAGCAAAGTCTCTTGCTCAGTGAAGCTTTAGATGAGGCAGAAGAACGACGGCAGGCTCAGTTCGCAGAAATTGACGAGCTAAAAGGACTAGATGAAGAAGAGCTTTCCCAGTTCATTTTGTCCGAAGAGGAGGTGAGAGTTAAGGAGCGCGTCTGGGTGGAAATCAACCGAGATTATTTGGAAGCTCTTGCAGGTACGATTATAGTAAGGTGCTAGGTATACTCTTGTTCAACTCTTTAATAGCGAAGGAAGAACAAATTCAGAGTGGTGCAGTTCAATCAAAAAGTCGCAAGGTTCGTTTTTTTTGGTGCCATTTTTCATCCAGTATACGTTTGATTTTCTATTGATCAGAGACGGAAAACGAGCATGAAGCCTCGGGATGAATCAACGCCATCAGGCAGCACTGCTGCCGAGTCCGTTCGCAATCTCATAAAGAAGAATCCAAAATACAGTAAAAGGATCAACTACGATGCCCTCAAAGACTTGTTCGTTGACGGAGGCAGCTCCAACCCGGCCCTGAACGAAAAGGATGATTTGTATTCCTTAGATGACAAGACCGACGATAGCGCAGTTGTAGTGGAAGAAGACGACAGTGGTGTTGGTATTCAGAAACCCCGGACTCGTTACCCCTCGCCCGATGCCGAGCACCTAGGTGACGATGACAGCGAAAAGGGTGATGAAGTGCCGACCCTAGGGTGGGAGGACGCGTACGAGCAAGAAGTGTAGCCGTAGTTGTCACAGTTGTATATCACCACGTCGCTTCTATATATCCAGAGATCTAGAATGACCCGATGCCTGCGAGTAATATGACCATCCAATATTGTAAAAAGTCCTGCAGTAGTCTTCGGAGAGAATCTATAAGGTGAGGGGACGAACACATGAGCAAAAGTACGAAAACTATGATGCTACCTCATGTTGTTTTGTTTCCCACATTGCCCTCAGCACATCCGAGAACCCAGCCTTGCCGAGTCTGGCATTTTGTTCGAACCGCTGCACCAACCAGCTCTCCATTCTGTCGGCCATACTTCGCCACATTGCCATCCTTGCTTGTATCTCCGCTGTTTGTGAGAAGGAAGTCTGGTGAGGTGACGTTGGGATGTACTGTATCCGCTCCAAGCATGTTGCAAATTGCGAAAGAGACAAGTTGACCGACGTAATGGTTGCAGTCTGCGCAGTAGGATCGATGTAGGATACTTCTCTAACGAAGGCATCTTCTGATCCCCCAAAGAGCTGAGTGAGCTGTGGTCAGGCGAGCCATCGGAAGGACGAGAGAGTAGGAGTCTACCTTAACGATCCACGCTGGTGTTTTTTGCTTACAACCAAGTACCCGCTCCGTCCGCACAATGCCAGTTTCTGGGTCAACAGAGCGATCGACGACGTCGACCGTGACGACATGAGTACAGTGCGGATTTGGATATTTGTGCCACATCCCAATAATGACATGGGACCATGGATGTCTGAACAAGGCTTGAGCGTGAGTACGCAGCCGATCACTGTCAAAGATTACACTTACTCGTACTTGAACGTTTGGGAGAAGAAGTGCATCACAGGGGAGAATAGGGACGGTGTGGAACTCCCAAGCCGAAAATTTGCGGAGCACAGACACTCGAGGCTGTCAACCCCCGATCCGATGGGACGGGGCTTCTCGGCCAACCCGTGTGACCACGTGATTCTGCCTACAATTACTACCGCCAGTCTATTTCCTCCCCCATGTTCATTGTCCAAGTATCTTTCCCAACTGTACAAACTACCTACCTGTGTTTTCGTTTCATAGCTAGTGAAACGGCCTTGTGTAAACGTAGCCGACCACCTCAAGACCTCATTCCCTTCTATTACAAAAAGTACAGTACATTAACTTCGGAACTACTGCACCTTCGCCCTTTGCGCTTCCACGAGGAGTCGGAGCTCAACCAGGCGTGCCTTCATCTTCGGCCTAGCAGCGGAAATTAGCAATAACTCACTCCATCGAAGTCAAAAATACCCACACTTCCATGAGTTTTGCTTCCAGTTCGAGCTTCTCTTCTTGGAGCGCCAAATGCTTATCCACATCAAGCTTCGTGCTACCAGTGGTCAGTCACCAGAATCATGTTGCATACGGGTTGACGTACAATACGTATCCACCCTGCCCATCAAACTGTAAGATATGTGAATGATACTTCCACAGCGATGACCGGTGAGAAACTGTCAGAAGCGTTATGCCCAGAGTAGTGGCATGCTCCATCATTCTTCCTTCCACGTCAGGAGGGACAAGTGACGTCGCCTCGTCAAGGATAGCATACTGTGAAGTATGAGCAAACATTCTCAGGATCGGGCGGAAATCTACCTTAGGTCGGTGATAAAAGAGTCTGGCCCAGGCAAGCTTCTGTTGGTCACCGCCACTCAAAGTCTCTCGCCACTCTCGAGTCACATTCCAGCCCTCACGCTCCACGATGCCATCCATTTGCACCACAGCCAGCACAGAAAGCAAATCGGCGTCCGATACTCCACCTATAAAGCATGTCAGGGCCATAACAATGACGGAGCCGAGTATACGTGCGCTCTCTCATTTGCTCTACGGAATGGGGATAGATGACTTGGTCTCGAAAAGTGCCCAAAGAAAGATATGGCCGCTGCGGAATCAGTAAGAAGTCGGAAGCTGGGGGTTTCCGCACGATGCCGCCTGAGAGATGTTTTTTCTCCTGCTATAACATTTGCAACTGAATGCATACCGTAAACTGGCCAAAGACCTCCAAGAATTCGGAATAACGAAGACTTCCCAGAACCTCGACGGAGTCAGTTCCAAATTGCAAACAAGGATATGCCTCAAGCTACCGTTCGGTCCAACGATGAGCAAATTTTCCTGAAGATCTCACTTCAGCCGATGAGCACCTAGGAGAAAGCACAGACCTACCCCCGGCTTGACATTGAAAGTCAAACTCTGCAAGAGTACATCTCCATTCGGAGTGACAATGGGAACATTCTCAAATTGGATGTCCTCCGACAGGAAGACTTGCCCACGGCCCCGCAGGACTAGAGGTAACAGGACTGAGAAGGAATCGATTGCCTAATTAACGTCGTGACTCACTTGCACCGTTATCTCCTATGGTTGTGCCGTTTGTTGATGCTTTCTGAAACTTTCCTGTCCGCACATCGGATATGGCGTCCAGAATGAGAAACACACGAGATGTGTACCCAGCCAACTCAGCAAGATCCTTGTATGAGTACATCACACGGCCGACGGCATCTGTTCACGCATCAGCCGTTGCAGCAACAAAACAAGGATATACATCAACGAACCTGAAGAAGATAACAGAAGCCTCCTATTGGTAACAAACCCTGATTACGGGTTGAATGAGACGAGGTCACATGTACAAGAATATGGAAAAACCTTCGGTTCGACCTCCTAGATCGATGTGTGCTGCACCTGGGAATTTGAAGAATACTGGAATTGCGCATATGACCAGCTGGCAGGATAGTTCATATTGGTGGAGAATCCGATATAGCAAGAAAGGGCACTGACTCCGAAGCTTCCCCATAGCCACTTGATAATCCCCTCTTCCGCACAAGCGTACCACCATCGCTTATTCATGACTTCTTCCTCGTGCCTCACCAGTGCGAGGTACTCTCTCTCAAGCGACTCTCTTTCAGTTTCCTGCCCGCCGAAGAATGCAATCTCCTCCGCAAATTCCACTAAGCGAGAGTGTCCATGCCGCAGATTGCCTGCGAGTGCTGCAGACTGAGCAGTATAAGTACCGAAGGACGGGGACAACACGCGGACTGCGGAAAAAATAAACATTACCATCACTCAAAAAACAGAGGTGAACATACGTAAAGTGGAGGACGCTTGAATTAAAACTGTCAGAATAACCAACCCCTCCGCGCCTACATTCTGTGCAAGCTGGTAATTATAAAGGATAACGTCGAGAGTAGGTTTTGCTAGATTTGCATAGATGGCCGCAAGGTGTGCGGAAAAGCGCTGGATATCATGAGTGATCATCCTAAAGGGAGTGCGTCAACAATGAAAGAAAATAAAACTTATGTGCAGACGACATAACTGGTCGGGAACTTTTATGCGGTCATCCAAATTTGCTAGACAAGGGTGAGCAGGACAGATGTTGCCGCGTTCGCTCACTTACAAAGCTTATAATAACATTTCCCTTCTGGCCCTTCGGCTTCCTCCCCCAAATACTGCTTGAGGACTTCATTCGTCAAGCGCGTCCGGTAAGCGATCGTCAATTTGTTCTGGACATAACTAAGCCAGCTATTTGTCCAGGTAGCGGGTACAGCAACAAGTAACCAGCGGGTAATATTCAGTAAAAATTCGAAAGATTGCCCGCGAACCAATGATGCAACAATCCTAAGTTGTATAAATTGGCCCTATCAATCAGTTCGGTGTTCTCACCCAATCACTCACTTTCCGTCCAGTGCAGCCACATATAAAGAGATTGCAGTTCGAAAAACCAACAAAGTTGAATGCATGCAAAGTAAGAGTGCTTCTTTCGTGCGAATGCTTGGGATGACGATTCGCAAGATGACTTTGAGTCGCTGGTAGAACGTGGCATCAACCTGAAAACATGCCATTCAAGCATTGCCCGTGAACATTGGCTGGGTACCCACCGCTACACGAGTAACTTTACCATCTGATGATTCCACTCCACCTCTCCTCCCCGGACTGGGGCGAGCTGCGACCCCTCGGTAGGCAGCTAGCAGTACAAAAAGCACGAAGCTGGTCATGAGGCCCCGCTGAATGATGGGTCTGTGAGCTGAGTAGGCGCGTGTAAGCCTCACGAGACGCTCTCTTGAAGGACCGAAGTTGGAGAGGATAGCCATTGCGATTCACAACATAGAACGGGGGGAGGCAGGTTTTGATGTCCTGTCTCAGAGTCGAAGCACGACACCTGAGCTGGCAGAACAAGAACGGTGTCACCTCCATGTGATTCTCCATCCAAACTATATGCTTATGTAATGTTTGGGCTCTGGCAGACCAGCCTACCTGGTGGCAGGACTCGGTAGTATCAGAATATCCTATGTATCACTATCCTTAAAAGCCACGGGCATATAAAATCGGAGTTCCCATCGTGTGTGGCATCCCACTTACACCACAATACCCACTACATATCCCCTGATGTCTCTTCGACAGCCCGTGGCAATATCTGAGGATGGCCCAAGCGATGCCAACGCGGTGCCAATCACCACCAATCTCAGACTTCTAGGCGATGGAGGTCCCATTCTTGCCGTGGACTTGGACGATGTACTAAGCCAGACGAATCTCACCATTTGCAAATGTAAGTAGGTCCTTGTAGTTCAGCTGTCGCCAGCGTAACCACGTGAGCAGGGCACAATGACAACTACGGAACACCAGACGAAATGAATTTTTCCAATTTCTACTACTACTATTACTGGAAAGTAAGTACTTCTGTTCTTCAGGTATTTTCGTAACCCAAGGTACGAGTAGAACCCTTTCTGGGGATCACCCAGTGTTACCCACGGTAAAGTGCGGGAATTCTATCAAACAAATTGGATCGAGCAGGTACCACCCGTACCGGGGGCAAAGGAGGGCGTAGCAGCACTACGTCAAATGGGTTATCGTCTCGTCGTCGTGACGGCACGGAACAAGGAAGTCGAGCATGCCAGCTGGAAGTGGGTCAATCGCCACTTCGGGGATGTCTTTGAGTGCATCATATGCACCGGGCAGTTTGCAAATGCACAGAAAGCCGTCTTAGATGGTACTTACAAGGACCTCGTTGCAAACAAAGGACATGCGGTAGCTACCAAACTGAGCAAGGCACAGATATGTGTCGACATCGGCGCAAGGCTCCTTATCGATGACTCCGTCGAGAACGCCGCGGCATGTGTACAGCACGTGGTTGAATCAAGTGGTACGGTCACACCACCGCATGTCCTACTTTTTGGTTCATACGAGTGGAACAAGCGGTTATCTCGGCGTTCGGAGGAGCGGGATGACATGGTGTACGCCAGGCGCATGGAGGTGGAAGGCGATAACCAGTTTCTTGAGCGCGACGTCATCCATTGCAAGGAGGAGCTGAGGAAGGCTAATTCGAACAAAATCCGCGTGAAACGTGTGCAGAACTGGAACGAGGTTATTGCGCATGTGGAGGCAGAGAGGGCCGCTGGAAGGTTGTGAGACCGCAGATGCCAGGTGGCTCGCTAGTCGCATGCTAGTTGTTAGCAGGCCACTTCCGCATTACAGCACAACGTCGTCATCAAACGTCTCCTTGGAGCTTGCCATGTCGCAGTACTATCCACTCTTTCTGAGCCACTCTCCTTGATGCGACCTCAGTTTTCCAACTTATATACTTGCACGATAGAAGCACAAGTCGTTGGAAAGAATGACAGGTTCAAGACCAAACTAAATGTTTACGCTGTCAGATTTGGGTCTGGATGGTATGGCAGTACGTTTTGACAGCCTGTCAACGGTACCTAGCTGCCGGCCGGAGGATTGTACTGTTTTTAGTATCTGCCGGTGTGGCGGTTGCCTTAAAGGTAGCAATGACATCAAGCGGCCGTTTCCTCTAGGCAATAAGTAGAAGGGCATGCTGCATTCAGTCCGTTCCAAGTATTCCACTAGCAGTAGTTCGCTTCGTGCTCTCTCTGTGGTACGATTGGCATCTTTCTCTCCCACATAAAACTATCCAGTTTACTGCCTCGCCGTCTGTTTTGGAGATGGCGGCAAACGCGCCGCCGGAGAGCGTGCAGGCCCGCCAGCAACAAATCCAGGAGGACGCACATGCGCAGGCACTCGGTAATTTTGGCCAAGATGCATCCAAAGGTGCTGTAGTCCACGTATTCGACCCAGATGCCCCTCCGGAGAAGAAAGCCTCGGCCGTGGCCAAGGGCCAAGAGAAGCTCAAGCCTTATACACCGTCGAACAATGACGTCCCTGCAGGTAAAGGTACGCATTTCGGCGACCTCTAGCAATTCCGACAGCCTTGAACAGTTCGGTGACGTTCAGAAGCGCCTATTGATACTGGAACAAGGGGAGTATTGCCAACCATTACTGTGGAGGACGCAGACCGACCAACCGAGGAGAAGCGGGACAAAGCCCCTCCAGTACCTGCTTCACCTTCTAGCCCCGGCGCTTATCCATCAGGACCTGCCCCAGAGGTACCGGAATGGTATAAAGTTGGCTGGCGTTCCATAGCGAATGTCGACGTTCCTCTGTCTGAAGATGAACAAACCAAAGATAAAGCGGTCCTTGAACGCTTTATCCCCGAACAGTTCTATGGGGATTGGTACCATAATGCCGGTATTATCATTTTCGTACGTCTGCGGAAACTTGTCAATTTCAGTCTGGTTCACTTGTGCCCCAGGCCGTGTTTGCATCTCACTTCTTTACGCGTTTCAACTTCGGATGGGGATGGCTATTTATCCTTCTCGCAGTCTGTTGCACTTATTACAGAACGTCGATGGCTCGTGTCAGGCGCTGCGCACGGGATGATATCCAGCGCGAATTGGTCAAGACTCGTCTGGCCTCAGAACACGAAAGTGCCGACTGGTTGAACAATTTTCTCGATCGCTTTTGGCTCATATATGAACCCGTACTCTCTAAATCGGTCGTGGCTTCCGTGGACCAGATCTTGAGCGTCAGCACTCCTGCGTTCTTGGACTCTCTTCGTCTCAGCACCTTTACCCTCGGCACCAAGGCGCCCCGTATTGTCAAACTTCGCACTTTCCCTAATACTGAAGATGATGTCGTGATGATGGACTGGAATCTTTCGTTTACGCCTAACGATGTTTCCGATATGACACCTCGTGTGGCGATGAAGAAGGTTAATCCAAAGATCGTGTTGTCGGTGAGAGTGGGTAGGGGGTTGGCGAGTGCAGCGATGCCGATTCTTATAGAGGACGTAACTTTCACCGGCCTTCTGCGAGTCAAGCTTAAGCTGGTCTCCAACTTCCCCCATATTCAAATTGTTGACATCACTTTCCTGGAGAAACCCACTATTGACTACGTCTTGAAGCCTCTAGGAGGCGATACGTTTGGTTTTGATATTGCCCACGTAAGCCTTATCTTTATCTGTCCGATACTTGCTGACGTGTGTAGATCCCTGGGTTATCGGAATTCATTCGCGAGATGATACACGGCAGCCTCGGACCGATGATGTACGACCCCAACGTTTTCACGCTCAATTTGGAGCAACTACTATCAGGTGCCCCCTTGGATGCGGCAATTGGTGTTGTTCTGGTCACTGTCGAAGCTGCTCGAGGACTCAAGGGTAGCAAGATTGGTGGCGGATCGCCTGATCCATATGTTAGTATCACCATAAATGATCGGCAAGAACTTGCCAGGACGAAGTACCGGAATTATACGTGAGTATGCATATGCCACCAAGTCGACCTGGTTAATTTGTCTGTATAGATACAATCCGACGTGGGCGGAAACCAAATTCATCCTGGTGAACACTCTGCAGGAACCACTGGTGTTGAATGTCATGGACTATAATGAACACAGGAAGGATACTAGGCTCGGATCGGCTACATTCGACTTGCAAAAATTACAGGACGACGCAACTGTTGAGGGCATTGAACGCCAATTACTGAAGGATGGCAAGGAGCGTGGCTTGTTGCGTTTTAACTTGTCGTACTTCCCAGTTCTGAAACCGGAGATGGTTGAAGGAAAAGAACAACTTCCGAACACGAGTTCGTTTTCTCGAGTGGTGTTGGGGATTACCTTTGTTGCTGAACTCGATTTTACAGATATCGGCATAGTTCGACTTACTGTACATCAAGCGAAGGAGCTTGATTCTGCCAAGTCCCTCACTGGTGACCTCAATCCACTCGTGAAGGTTTATCTAGGCGACGATCCTTCAGCCATTCACCGTACGCAGATCATCAAGCACTCCAACAATCCTGTCTGGGAATCGCCAACTGAGTTCCTGTGTTTGGATAAACGGTCTTCCTTGATTACCCTTAAAATAGTCGACGACCGCGACATTTTGAAGGATCCGGTGATAGGGTACATGTCTGCTCGCCTGGAGGACCTACTCGCGGGTATGTCGGAAGGACGTGACTGGTGGCCCCTCAGTGGGTGCAAAACTGGCAAGATTCGTATAAGCTTGCAGTGGAAACCACTTCATATGCCTGGTGTACTCAGCGGTGTGGACCAATATGTGCCTCCCATTGGTGTCGTTAGGCTGTGGTTGCAGAGAGCGACGGATGTGAAGTAAGCGCCTGTGGACTAACTCGTAGTAGGTGACGTGCTGACCGTTGGGTGTAGGAACGTTGAAGCGGCTCTTGGTGGCAAGGTGAAACTAGAAAAGTGTTGTTACAATCCTCGTGGGCTGACAGTATTGCATGCAGAGCGACCCCTACGTGCGGGTTCTAGTTAACCACGTTATCAAGGCGAGGACAGAAGTCATAAACAATGGTGAGTCATTGTCCACGCGTAGAAGTATGCAGCGATTTAGTGCTGGTAGACCTCAGCCCAGAGTGGGATCAAATTATCTACATACCTGGTATGTCCACCCAAATGGCAGCTAATTACCACTTAATGTTTCACCCGCAGTTCATTCACTGAGAGAGGTCTGTGTTAGTGTTGCTGCTTCGACTCTTGAATGCTGAGGCACTTCACAGTCTATGTTCATGGAAGTTATGGACTACCAACACTTGATGAAGGTGAGCAAGTCGTTCTTCTTCATCGGCGTTTGCGAAGTTGGCGTTCTTTAGGACCGGTCGCTCGGGTCAGTGGAACTTCACGTCAATGAGCTAGCTCGGGAGTCCTCGACAGGCAATCAGTACCGCCACGAATCCACCGGGAAGAAGGAGGCGCAAGATCCCATCAAGCTAGACGGTGGCAGCGGACAGGCATTCCATGGACATCTCCATTATGCTGCCGAATTCATACCTTGCCTTAACCTCAAGAATATACACTTTGACGCAGATGAGAACGAAATGCAGCAAGTGGCCAAGGATGTGAAGGATATAAATAAGGCCGTTAACGGCGGCCAGTCTTCTAACAAAGAGGAACGAGATGTCACGGTCCGTCAGCCAATCGATGATGTGCAAGGGCAGGAGCGTGAAGGCACCTTTGGCAACGGCATTGCGGATAAAGTGGAGACCAATCCTGGTAGTGATGAGACAAAGGACAAGAAGGAACCATCGGGAATAGAGCTCGGAAAAGAAGAACTTTTGAAGCACCGTGTGTATTGGGCCACTTACTGTCTCGAGCTTCAACTGATCTGCCCGCAGAATCTGGCATCATTATCTTCCACGTACTGTCTGGACAACTGCACAAGAAGGCACGGTTGGAGGTGCTTTTGGACGACGACTATTGGCCAGCGGTTAGCACGATTAAAGCCCGCAGCACGCATGCCCAGTGGCAACACGTTGGCGAAGCATTTATCAAGGAATTGGACTTTGGGCGTGTTTGGCTAAGGCTGAACGAGAATG
Source organism: Pisolithus thermaeus (assembly GCA_024663475.1). Classification (NCBI taxonomy): domain Eukaryota; kingdom Fungi; phylum Basidiomycota; class Agaricomycetes; order Boletales; family Pisolithaceae; genus Pisolithus; species Pisolithus thermaeus. Next base: position 152,687 of record JANFAF010000132.1, on the reverse strand, counting down.
CAGAAGGTGACAAGGATGATATTATTGCGGAATGGAAGGGAAACGCTAGACACTTCGTGGATGCCACTTTGGTGAGTTTTACTCCGTAAGATGAAGAAGTACTCATGATTTTTTTGGGCTAAAAAAAGGATCACCGCTGCACCTACACCCTTACAAACGACGAAGATAAAACCTCTACTGTGGTTATCGAGACGCGCTACGTTCCAGTCCCCGTGAAACTGGAGCCCAGGGAGAGTATCAACAGTCAGTCTAACGGATTCAACTGAAGAACGTTCTCTGACACAGTCATTAGACCAGGGCGTGCTTCGCGTCGAACTAATTGGAGCCAAAGACCTTCGTTCTGCTGATAGGGGGGGTACGTGGGGATAACGTGCAGCACTTGTCCTGCTAATGATTCCGCAGGCAAATCTGACCCTTACGCCGTCTTCACGTTTAACGGGCAGAAGGAATTCAAGTCACAAACGAAGAAGAAAACTTTGAATCCGGAATGGAATGAAACTTTCAATGTTAACGTGGTATGTTCGCTGTACGACATTGCCGAATTCTCGTTACTGAAAAACCCCTTAAGCCTTCTCGCGTTGCTGCTGATTTTACAGTGGAGATCTTTGACTGGAACCAGCTTGAGCAAGCTAAGAGTCTCGGTGTTGGTCGCATCCGCCTTGATGACCTCGAACCTCTGGAAGCCGCGGAGCGCTTCATCCCACTCTCATCAGAGAAACATGGGGAGAAAGGAGCTGTTCAGTTGCGCATGGTATTCCAGCCCGAAATCATTGCCAGGGCGCGCAAGAGTACCTCCACGTTTTCGGTGGCTGGTCGTGCCATGACTCATATCGGCAGTCTGCCAATGGAAGCAGGCAGGGGTGTTTTACACGGTGTCGGAAGTATTTTCAGAAGGGATCATGAAAAGGAAAATAGCCTATCCTCGCACCCAGACGTTTTCGCACCGGCCACGAACCCCACCACCCAGTCACTGGGAAGTGGAGGCGCTGCCTCGCGATCAGCAGAATCCGTTCACGCAGCCAGCGGCGCACCATCAGATCACGGCGTGTTGCGGGTTGTAGTATTGAACGCAAAGGGCCTTCACACCAATGAAGCAAAACCTTACGCACTCATTCGGGTTGGCGACAAGGAGCACAAAACCAAGCATGGCCACAGCAGGACCTCCACTCCGGAATGGTACATGTTTCACACCTACTTGTTAAATGCCTAGTCATTGGTTTTCAGGAACGAATCATTCATTTTCCCCGCCAGTTCGTCGACCTCAAAACTCTCCGTCTGTGTTTACGACCACAAAACTCTTGGAAAAGACAAGATACTTGGAGAAGGAGAGGTCGAGGTATTTTTCTCTTCCAGCGAGGTGATATCGCAGTTCTGACTCTGGTACCCAGATATGGCGACATCTCCAACCAAATCAGTCTTCTGTCGCCGATCTCACCGCAGATTTACGAGAAGGAGGAGAAGTCCGCCTCCACTTGGAATTCGATGCTGACGCTAACGCACACGTTCACGACCCATCTGCGACTTCCTTGGAGCGTCCGACACCGGCATCACCTTCGAGGTTCAGCATACGAGGTCGGCGGCCTGGCGCGACTGAGGACAGTTGAAGTATTGACACGTGTTAACCGTCTGCTTTTATGCTACCATGGTATTTCCTCGATGACGCAGTTGATACGCTCTACTTAATGATGTATGAGGCCTTGAGGTTTATAACACATCAGCGTTACTGTAAGTTGGACTTTGCTGTCAACACCGAGCATCGCGAAGGTGAGTACGCCATGAAAAGATTGTGACCACCTACGTGCCCGCGCATGTAGTTGCACTTTTTGTACTGTATATACTGCTCTCCTCGAAGTTTTTTGTCAAACGTTTAGAGAAGGCACGTGTGAGGACGGAAAGAGCCTATTCACGACAATTCATAAGAGTGAATTTTCGTTGCGGTCACTGCGTATATTTTGCAACAAATAGAGCAAAGTAAACCAGATCACTACTCATTCACCCGTGAAAACCGCAGGATGTGTAAGTTCTCGATGCCCGCCCGTCGTTGCGCTACGATCTGGCGAAGGTCAGTTCAAGATTTTTGGATGCCTTGAGACGTACTTGGCATTGCAGACGAAATGCACCGAACATTCTCTCGCGAATTTCCGGAATGTTGTTTCCTTCCAGAGTGACAAGATAAAATATTCCTCGCTCTGACAGTAAGGCCTGGCAATTGGGTGAACACGGTGTTTGACTCAAGGCCACAAGCCTTCACACCTCGATGTCTCCCAAGAAACGGTTGGTCACTTCCATGCCATTGATCCCGCCCGCCCATGAACCAGAAATACTACGACCTGACTGGGCAAACAAAACTTCTTCTGATTCCGTTGGCACGTAGGGTGGGTTGAACAGAATAATATCCACCGAGTGCTGCAAACGCTTTAAGAGTGGTCGGGCTAGATCACATGTGATCGGATCTAAAGGGATCTAAATTGCTGGGGTATGAGTTGGTCGGCTAGGGTCCTCACTTCGACAAACACTACCTTGTTACAGTGGCCAGTCCTGTGGGTGCAGTCTGAAGCACGATTGTTTATGTCCGTGCAGAGATATACTGAAAAAGTGGTTCAGAGAAGTGCATTCCCTGAGAGAAAGAGCCCGTTCACCTGTATTTGCGGATCCCAAGATTGAGCCAATGAATGCAGAGACACACCCTGATCCTGAGCTACCTTTGGAACGTTATATGCTATTGAAGACAAGGGACTGTCCCTCGTACCCTATTTCAAGGCAGATTAACGGCTTTTGACTTTTGAGATCTTCGGCATCTTGTTCGAGTGCGTCAAGGAATAAGAATGTGTCCTCTAGATAGCGTGAGGCGTTCCCGTTGAATACACGTGGGAAAAGTGCGTACCCGCAGGGTCGTATACGTAGAGCTTATCTTTCTCTGTAAGGTGTGATAAATCCGGCGTCGGGATCATTAGTAGAGTCTTGGATGACGGTTAGTTACATAGTACCGACGGTCGAAGGCTATTGGGAGTCCCCATCGTGGCGTTTGCTGGATCACGTGGTTTGACAGCGCGTCGCGTCAGGGCATCTTATTTCGTTTCGTTGCCTTTGCCCTGTGTTACCCGTGGCATTGTTGGGGCCTGCATAGCACCTTCGCAGCGAGTAACTTACCTGGCGCACGACGTGGTGGGGTCACTATCTTCCACTGTCATAGGTCGACTGGAATCGTAAGCGCAGCGATGGCAACGAGATCTAAAGCGACTGCCCCGGCCACACGTGCCTCAACGCGCACCAAGACGCAGGCTGTTCCCCTTCCTGGCACTGGGCCACTCGTGGTCAGGGCACCCAAAAGCAGAACCGCGAGTCAAACAGGACTGTCGAAAGCAAAAGCAGCTGCATCGCGTAAACCATTTGTTAACAAGGCTAATGCTCCTGACGACGACTCGGCTGCACCCGTTGGGGCTGGAGGTGAACTTCCCGAGTCAGCAAAGGCGACATCTGTGGAGCGCGAGCCGACCGTGGTATGTGCCAGTCTAGTTTTGTACCAACCTTCTTATATATACTCGAGCATGTCAGGCATATCTTCGTATCAGACCTCAACTGGGAGATGATGAACCGATGACAATGCCGTATCTGGAGTCATTATCGGACACATCAGTCAGGATGTCAGATCCCAGCAATGATCGTCAAGGTAGCACAAGATCTGGCTGTCGGGCTTCCGTCACTGCGTCTTCTATATACAAATTCTCACATGTGTTCCCTCCCTCAACGACACAAGAAGAATTTTTTGCAACAACCACACTTCCTCTTGTTCAGGATCTTCTAGATGGTCAGAATGGACTCCTCTTCGCATATGGTGCGACAAATTCCGGGAAGACATACACGGTTCAGGGCGGAAGTAAACCTGGGTCGGCTGGTATCTTGCCTAGGGCTCTGGATGTGCTGTTCAACAGCATCGATGACTTGCATAGTGATGGTCGGGTAAGTACTCAAAAAATTACCTTCTATGTACGCGCATAAAGCATGCCACAGTATCGGCCGGTGCGCCTCTATGGTGTCGAAGAAGCCGACCCTTCAGAATCCGCTCCACCTACAGAGTTCGATGTTCCAAATGAACCTGCTCTTGCTCAGGTCCTGGAGGAGCATTTGGTTACCACAGATAAACCAGCTGACAATACCGACCCGACAGTGATCAAAGTAGATCGCAATTACGAGTATTCTATTTGGATTTCCTATGTGGAGGTCTACAACGAGAAGGTGTATGATCTACTGGCATCCGTAGACGAGAATGAAGAAGGCACTGGGTATCACCAAGGACAGGCTATACATCCCTTATTACTCAAGCGAAGGGCACTTACTGTGAAGCCCTCACCTGCGACGGACACTATCGACAGTGGGAGCACCGGGCGATATATATCCGGATTGAAACAATTCCGCGTCACAGACGCAGCACAGGCGAAAGCACTAATCAAACTCGGCCAGCTACATCGACGCGTCTTCGGCACACTGGCAAATAGCCAGAGCAGTCGCAGCCACAGCATTGTTACAATTAGAGTACTCAAGGGACATCGGGCGGAACGAGGCGTAAGTTCCCACTCAACTACTCACATATCCATCTTCATAGAGGGACACTCAGGACCCCACTTCTCTGCAAATGTCACGACTAACTGTAGTCGATCTCGCTGGTTCGGAACGTGCAAAACACACACAGACCAGTGGTGATCGTCTAAAGGAAGCTGGAAACATCAATAAATCCCTCATGGTTCTTGGCCAATGCATGGAGGTATCCAAAACTCACTCCTATTTGTATACTATTTTAATTCCACTTTAGGCCATGCGTACAAACCAAAAGCGCCTGGCTCAGGGCTCAGCAGTTTCAGGACATGATGTCCACGAAGCTAAGAGGCCCTTAGTGGTCGTACCCTTTAGGCACAGCAAACTTACGGAGATCTTGATGGACTATTTCGTAGGAGATGGGAAAGTGGTATAATATTGTCTTATGAATGTTGGTCTCATTGTCACTGAGATTTTATTGCAGGCCATGATAGTCAACGTGAATCCATACGACACAGGATTCGAGGAAATTTCCCACGTTATGAAGTTCTCTGCCTTGGCTAGGGAAGTCTCCACTGTCGTTAATAATGCACCGTTGCCCCGACTGCAATCTAGTCCTACGAAGCCGGAACTACATACCGGGCTACACCCTTCCAGAATACCTCGAGGAGTTGTGCGGAAGGTGACAATTTCCAGTATTGGACCAGGAAAGAAAGTCAGCGAAGCGCAGTTAACCATACTTGAAGGCATGTCTCAACAAATCTGCTATTTATCTCACGCTCAAGTACGTTGTATGAATATCAGAGGACGAAGAGTCGGACGGAAAGGTGGATGAATCTGATGACGAAGCCATCAATCCTTTAGTGGATGCCCTATTCGATGAAATAGAAAATCTCAGGTTGAAGGTGAGACCAGTGGCGTACGCGGGGTATGTTCCCTAATCGTTGTATCCTTAGCTATACGAAGCGGAAATTCGCTGTGCCGTTGTAGAGGCTGAGACAAGAGAGGAAGTGATGAAAGAGATGGAGGGAAGGATGCGCGAAGTCGAAAGAACTTACGCGCAGAGACTGATGAGCGAGGTGGGTCAATATCATTAAGCAATGTTGCACGTGCTAACGATATCAGGTGGAACGGAACGAACGGAAGATGGATGCCAAGATTGATATGCTCCACCAGGCTGGCTTGCTTGGTACAGCGAAGAAACCTCTTACTTCGGAAAGTGAGACAGATGGTTCGGACTCTCTGGATGAAGACGTATGTCACGAATCATCTGATATTTCAATTCGCATGTTCCAACCATTTCTGCACAGGGTCTTTATGACGCGGCCGAAAATTCTTCAGACCCGCCTTCATCACCGTTGGATGGAAAAGCCTATTCTGGAAGGTCCATTGGAAACACGGCAAGACAGCTTATCTTGTTACCGAAACCTGTCGAAGAAAAATTGGATGAAACTGAAGGAGGTATGGAAGAAAGCAAATTATCGGTTAGCGAGAATGACAAGGACGTGGCTCTCACTCTTGCATCTGTGAAGACAGTCGACATGAACTATGAAGCAGATGATTCAACTATCGTCGTACCGAACAGGAAAACGGGTGCGGGTACGGGAGTCGTCTGTATACCCGGGAAGGGAGAAATGGATGTCGCGAAGAAGAAGAAAAGGTGAAGTCTTGCTTCCTAAGTAAGGGGTGTTTATTGCTGATCGGCTGTCTCAAGACAACTAGGTTCAAAATCCGTCATCACAGAAGAGCAAGTGGAGCAGGTGGTAGGAGCGATGGAGCTGAAAGCAGACAAAAGCGCAAGGATTAAACGTATGGCCCGACCAAGTTAACTGCGAATACACACAGGAGAAATCGCATGCTGCATCTTACATCTCGATCTGCATCCTGGCCTTAAGCTAGTTGTTGTACTTTCCGTACTTTCCATTGCACGTATAATGCATTTGTATCATCATGGTAGTAGGCATCAGGGTCATAATCAGGTGTGCGATACCATCTGCGTACAGACATTATAATGGACAAAATGAATGAACGTAGTGAAGTGAGCATAGTAATCAGTAAGGGTATGGAATACAATAATCCAAACAGTGGTATACGAATGTCATAAATGTCCTGTGCTGGGGTTGAGCAATTTAACTTGGACGCCATTGCATAAAGAAAACACATACGTGAATCAAGCAGGCAATTCCTGCATCAGGCCTTGGCTACGGTCCAGCATAGCCAAGAAGACGCGTAGCATATCGCGACTCGCCTGAAGATTACTCTTCTCCTCCTCGGCCTGGTCCCTCACAAACGACCACAGAAACTTGGCCTCCCTTGCAGCAGAAGAAACTTCCCAGTTCTTGTGCAGTGTATAGAGCATAGCATCCAGCGAGGCACGAGCTTCCTCCTGCCCTCTGACAAATGCTGTCTGAGCGGTTTGCTCGCGCCGAACCTCTGCTTGTCTCAACTCATCCTGCAACGATGCAGTAAACGCCGCACGATCTTCATCCATCCGCTCTCTAGTTTGAACGTTCGAGTGGAGCCGCTCTTCGAGGAATGATATTTGCTTCGCTAATTCTTCCGTCTCTTTCAAACGAGACTGCTTCAGACTATGGAGCTGTTCCTCTAACTCGTGCACTAGCGAGAGACGTTCTCTTGCAGTCTTCTCAACTTGCGCAACCTGAAGACGAAGAAGGGCAACAGTTCCGGAATCCGAGGGTGCGGGAAGTTCAGTTGAAGTTTCAAACACTTGCGTCAGATGATGAACGGAGGGTGAGGGGGTAACATCAGGAAGTAAGACTTGCGATATGGAACCATAGCCAGCAGGGGAAGGCAGAGCAGACAGACTAGGACTATCAGGCATTTCTAAGCCCATAGCGCTTACATTAGGTGAAACCCCTCCGGGAGTAAACGGGGCCGTCACGTCGGCCAGCATGCTCTCCACTTCATCTTGTGCCAATAATTGCGACTGATCCGCTAACTGGTCCCATGAAAAAACGGAGCCACGATGGTGATCGGAACTACCGCCCTTCGGGCGCAGGGCAGGGGAGCTTTCAGAGTTTGGGGGAATGGGTGACAGGTATGAAAGGTTTGCACGAGTTGGCAGGAGGCTGGGTGGCCGAGATGGTGTGTGCGGCTGAGAATCACTCTGGTAATACTGAATCCTCGGAATTGCTGGCGTTGGGGCCGCCAGTGATGCAACAGGTGCGAGTAGAAGATTGACCTCGCCGACTTCGATACTATCATCGTTGCTGCCCTCAATAGCACCTGTGGGCGTATTCTCTAGTCCGAAACTGCAAGAGCCATGCCGGGAGTGGCTTGCAAATGGTGATTGGGGGGTAGAACGACCAATGCTTCGCAGCGGACTGGGGATTTGGGTAATAACCTTTGGACATTTAAACCCAAATGCATTCTTGAGTGAGGAAGGTGTCGACGGGGTATTCCGGCTCCGTGAGGAGCTAGTAGATGAAGCCGACGAAGCGGGTCGTGCCAGAGTCGATCGCGAGGGGGACGGAGATCCTGTTTTCAAGGATTTCTTTGGTCGCGCGGAGTCACTGCGAGCAGGAGCCTTATTAGACTTGTCCTTGGAAGGGGTGGGTTTGCTCTTTTGAGGCGTTGAAGGCCCTGTAGGGCTAGGTAAATTGACCTTCACCGCCAGCGCCCTGTGAGGTAGGGGACTGACGGGCCTCCTGGTCTTTCCCTCAGACATTCGTAACGATCCCTTGCTCTTAGGGGACTCTCCACGCTCCGCCTCATCTTCTTCGGAGGTGCTCAAGCGCCTCCTAGTTCCTGCATGAGCTGGAGAGGCAGGCTTCTCGACGACGGCCGACTTTGGCCGATACTTGGGCAAGGCAGAGGTGGGATTTCCTGCCGCTGTTCGAGGACGAAGGGTGGACAAACGTCTGGAGACAGGACTCGCCGCGCTAGCGTCCGCAACTTTAACGCCAAGTTCGTCGGAAGAGGATGCGCCTTTAAAAAGACCAGACTGCCTTCTATTACTACGGGTGATAGTCTTATTCGTGGGGGATCTGTCCCCCTTGGTGCAGGTGGAGTTAGGAGACCTTGAATTTGGGTTCGCAACAGTGGCCTTGGACATCGCTGTGCCTGTGGTCATAAGAGCACTGAGGCGACGAGAGGACTCCTTTGACTTCTTGAGGGCTTTCTCCTCGCGTTCACGGGGGTCTTTGTTGATCACATCCGCTAGGGCTTTTCCCACTGAGGTGAAGGTTAACGATTGCCGCAGCGATGCGCGCGTGGTTGGTTTGGCAGGCCGAGACGGCTTCGAGGTAGTTTCCGGTGACATGAGGACAAGAATCAAATGAGATGAAACGAGGAAGGGTCGAGGGGAATTGGCTGTACTACGAGTCTGTCAAGTTCGTGAGTGTTGCGTGGTCGTCGTCGTCGTCGCTGCACGGTTGAAAACCTGAACTCGACGTTTTTTTGGGTTTCTCTCGCGCGAGTGGCAGCTTCAAACGCGTGTGGTCTTGTTTGTCCCCTTACCACATGAATCTACCTACGCCTGGTCGCTCCTTGTAAAGAAAGACATACGTAGTGACGACGTTCACCGCTGCATACCATAATCCCTCAACCGCCAACGCAGAGCGACCAACGTCCGCCACCTGTGCTCGCATTAAGATATACGGTATCAAAAAGTACCGTGGCTCCAACAGTGGCGTAGGCAATAGGGTGGGCACTATCGCCAGAGGCAATACCAAAGTCTGCAACAACGATCGGTTGCGGGCTGGCTCATGACGTTTAGGGTCAACTCTGCCGATGATAAGCCTACGTCTCACCAACTCGAAGCCACCATGCCCAGGCGCATGCCTGATAGCCTGGTATGAATAGGTACGGCATGATTGGATGTCGCACGAATACCCGGCGCCACACGTAGAACGTGTAGTGGCGATTATCGGAAAGTAGAAACGGATGATGAATGCTGCAAGCACCCAATTCTATAATAAGATAACTATACACCAAAGTTTGGGTTTGGACGCACGTGAAAAGGTTCACCGATATTGCCATCATCGCCGCAAGGAAGGTGGTTACAATGACCCTCCTGTTTAGAACTCGGTACATTAGCAAGCCTTTCAGGAAGTGGTCTCCACGAACCGTGTGCTCCCGAACATTCGTGTTGTCACTGCCAACATCAGCCTTTGGGGACCGTCCTGAGCTAGGGCAACAGCCGGCCATCCTAATATTGTCGCGAAAGCAATGAAGTAATACAACTGGGGTACATGCATCACCGGAACGTGGTTGGCCTTATCACCTGCATCACAGAGCCGCATAGATTAACGGGGGTCCGGTTGCGCACCTACCCCAGATACACGCACCTAACACGACTCCGCCGTTCCAGAACACGAAACCACCGAAACCAGCCAGTACAAGCATGTAAGGCACGAACGGCGGGAGTAGTTCCGATAATTTGTTGAACAGACTGAAGATCGATCTCACGAGATCCCCTACAACTTCCCTCAGTGCGGTGTTCATGAAGAAAAGTGCTGCTTACCCGGGCGAGCGGTGAGCGCGGGCGGGTCGTATAGTGGCTCCTTTCCACGATTCAAGTGGAGACGGGGAAGATGGCTTACACAGAACGCATATAGAACCCAAATGATGTTCGTCTGGCGGAAGAAGCAGCTGATTACGCCAAACTACCAGTAGTCTCTTCACGCAAAATGATCACTTCTTTGATAAGTAGTCACGTACCACGGCAGCCAGACCATGCTGGCCTTGAGTCGAGAATAATATGGTCGCAAGTACAGAGACGAGGCTCGGGACGTCCGTATAGTATAGAAAGCCATAAAACCAAGCGAGAGGGAAAGTAGACAACGCTACGGCTTCCACTGTAGGACACAGAAATGAAGGTCGTCGTTGGTGGAACGCAAGAAGTTGAGTGAGGAGAAGCGGAAGAATGGTGAGGGTAAAGGTTACAGTCGCGCGCAATGTCCATAGACTGCAAGGAAACCCGAAGATGTGATGTAACAAGACGCTCAGGATATATCTATGTTTTTTCGCCAATGGTCAGCGCACAGGGTTCACTCTTCGCCAGAAAGCGCGTCGCGTACGTACAGTCCGGGGGGCGTAGTGAGCTTTGGATCCCAAGTAGACCACTCTCCTCGGCAATATGCTAGGGCCTGCGGGACGTGGAAGGGCTCATCCTGTCGGGGGAGGTTGGGCACAGTGATTATGTGGTGTAATTCAATGGAGCAAAGGTAGGAAGGACTCACCATGTATGGGTCCGGGACCTCGCTGTTGAATGCCAAGAGCACAGACACGGCAAGCCCGCAGTACACCAGGTAGAGCGTCCCTCCGAAGGACATGCTTAACATTGGAGGACGTCGTGCCGCGCCGTCGAGTTGTGGATGTAGCGCGCACACTTCTAGCTGGAAAGCTGTGACGGAAAGCGGAACTTTCGGCCACAAGGTTCTCCGTTTGAGGCCAACCGAAGAAATACACGAAGTATTACTTAGGACACTTTATATACGGCGAGAGACAAACGAAGTAACTAAAAAGGGGAGAAAGAAATGTTGGGATTTTGAAGGTACAGTAGATCAATTTCGACGCGAGGTCGAGAGGTATTCCGAGGCGTTACGAGTCGCAGTTCGTTGCCAAAGCCGACACCAGCTGCCTTACACTCCTCGCAATCCAAAGACCTGCTGCATAGCGTGCTATACGTGCACGCAGTACACGCACTAACTATCATTCCTTATATCAATTGGCAAGCACAGTATCCTGTCGAAGAGACAGGGCCCTCTGCTTGAGGAGCGACGCCAGCTCGCGGTGCTTCTCCCGAACTTAGGGTGAAGGTGTGTATATTTCTATCGTTGTCACGTATTGTACCTCGACATGAGCAGTTTCCATTCGATGATATCATGCAGATACAGACTCTTAACTGTTGAATCTCGGATTCCCTCCTCCGGCAAGATTCTTGTGAGACTAACAATGCATCGTTTAGGTTGACGTCGAGTATGAGACACTGCCGCTTGTGGTGGGATGACACTAAAGACAGGTGTTCGACAAGCTCACGTCGCGTGACACCACTTTCCGAAGCGACAGATATCCATCCTGTTCAACGCCGGGAGGTACTACATCGAGAGCATGCGAGATGGAAGTAAGCTTCTTATGAGTCAAATGCGTCTGATGCGATTCGCCACTAATCATGGACCATGAAAACAGGAAGGATTCAAGGATTTAAAAGAGCCAGAGGTTGCATAACAGCATCGGAATGCTCGATGGTTGTGCTACTAGTTATGACTTGAGGAGTATACTGACACATACACCAGGTGAAGGATGTTGTAACTTTTTGCGCGACCGAATGCAAAGTGTATGCAATACCTGGAAACTTGAATACGCACAGGTGCCGCAGATCGCACGTGCAAATAGCGGACATATTTCCGTGAACTCAGCAATGGACACAAGGAATGGACACGGGCATATCCTCTTGATGGACGTTGTGACGTAACATAACACGGTGTGGTGACCGGTCGAGACCAGGTGGTATGGTTTAGTCGCAAACTATGTAACGGGGCCCGGCAGCCATGAAGAGCTGCATCTTATTGTCGGGCTGAAGATCTCGGACAGTTAACAAATGGTACGGGCAGTGGCGAGTAGCTTGACTCTTTTAGCGGACAATTTTCGAACGTACAGGCCTTCAACAGGGATACCAATACCATTCCTCATTCTCGTCCTTGCATATGCCGTCTTCTGACCTGCTAATGCATAAAGGAGCGTCTTGAACAGAAACAATACGTTCTGGTGATCGTGCATACTGACTGTGGAGGTGTATTCTGGTCCAACCTGAGGAACTCTGTCATGCCACGTAAGTGTGGAAGGCGTCGGTTTGGTGTATGGGCTCAATAACTTGTGATCCGTAGGACGGATGACTGCAGCTTCCCGCATCTACAGGCTGAGCGAATCGTTGACATGGCTGTTGGACATGGAGAAGATACGGGAATCAAGAAGTGCCAGAAGGTGAATGACGGGACCGTTGGCCTTTGTCCTAGGCAGCCAACAAACGTCGGGCTTGCCACTCACGAATTGCGATCCTCTGAATATTGCGCTCACCAGCAGCCTGCACTGCGATGGATGCAGGCTTCCACGTTGGGAGATCCCGTGTCACCAACGGTGTACCGGTGATACCTTTTGAGAGTCCGCACTTGTCTTGTTGCTCCAACAATTCGATGAAATCTGTTGTCTGACCATTCACCCGATGGGACTCACCTTTGTACCGGGGCGGGTGCAATTAACGTCGAATATCACCCTGCTAATACCAAGGCCAAAGAGTCGAATAATCCCTTCTCCGAAAACTCGTCAAAGCAAGTGAGTCTCAAATACTTTCGCACATGAAAATCCCTCTCGACCGTCTCAATCCTCACACTCTCCGCCTTAGATACCGCATACCTTGCAATAGCGAGGTCCTGTAGGCCAATGCCTTCCGACTTCAACACCACCCGTCTTTCTCTCTCATTTGAATCTCTCTTTCCTTTACAGACCTCCCAATCTCGGACCCGCAGCGAGGAGTTTTCCCGTTCCAATCGCAACTGCTTCAGTTGGATTGACAATGCTCGTATTGGGAGATCACAGACAACCTTGACCGTACTTGAGTTCGAAGCTCCCCACTGGGAATGCGTTCCTGGGGTGATACTCCGAGGGAAAAGGTGATCGTAGGAGTGGCGTTGCCGATCAACACGACCTATGGCGCTTCGAGCGTTGATCATACGGTTGCCCCGATGCAAGACCTCCAAACAAGATGACAACGCGGTGTGACTGATGCAGTGCGACAATCAATTCTCCACTCGCATATTCTCTGAGCGATTGACGATCGCGCTCCCTTAATGCACGATATGGCGATCCACATGGGTACCGTTTTATTTCCCAGCGCTAAAGGTGACCTACGGCGTAGGTCGTTTGGAGAAAGAAGTGTGTCGCGAGGACAGCCCGTAGGACGCATGAACTTTACTAGGACCTCAGAATTTGAATGTACCGCACGAGTGGCAGTTCCCGAAGTCGTCAGCGTGCTCGCGCTAGGGATCGTCTTTGTTTCTCCGATTACATCATCCAGGAGAACGAGGGAACCACGGTTATTATCGGCAGATGTGGGTACAGACACGACCTTAATTGCGGCTCTGAATTCCTTGACCCGGAGGGTACAGACAGGGCCATGTGATGGAGTTGCGACACAGTACTCGCCGATGGCCTGTCATTAGGACTGCTATTCGTTGACGAACATCGTATGTGCTATCACAGTAACAAAGTCTATTTCTCGGCGATAATGAAGTCCATCTCTTTTCAGCGAAGGTCCAGACATACATGTCACATACAAGTAGGGCATGAGAAAGACAGGTGTGCTAGAGATTTCCAGTTACCGGCAGCGAGGGCACTCCTGATGTATAAAATGGGAGAGTAGAGACGACGGAGGGATAAAATATCCGCGTCCCAGTTGGGACGAAGCAGTTGCTGGATCGTCACCGAAGATGGTGCTCTACACTGTGGACTGACGGGCAGTAGTCTGATCAGTGTAATTATCTAGCCTGGCAAAGTGAAGAAATACATAGTTTCATACGCCGCTACTCCGGTCAACTCATCAGCAAACATATACTCGCATATTGTTACCTTTCCGGGTCCTTGCAAAGAAATACATGGCATGCAGCCTGACTGGAGGGCGCGATACCTACGCCTCCCTAGGTTTGCACATCCTGCAAAATTTCATGAACTATTGACACTGGTCAATTCTTTACTCGGTCAAAGTGACCCGACGTGCATTAGGTTGACGGCTATTAGCCCCGAAGAGGCAGCACGTCCCATGGGTGACAAATGGCAGTATGTATACCGCCAGGTAGCCACTATACAGCGGCATTGTCGGACGAGACTGCGACATCGTGGGCACGCACTTCACCTGTCTCCATGAGTCACGACGCCAAGTTGTCTACGCCCCGCTTGGTCCTAGTGAGTGGGTATGGATGCGGGTCAATGCGTACCTCGGGGAATCCCATCGTGACAGAATGGCGTATCACATACGTGTATACGTTAAACAAGGGGAGGGCATACGCTCCTGCGAGACAGTCCTCGTACACACAATCTCCTGGGGGGGAAATTATATGATTGTGAAACGAAGCTCAACGAAGTATAGCACGACACTGACGTCTTATCTGCTCATGCGGCAAATCTGGTGTTCCTTGCAGGTCACGGGACCCTAAATGAATATTTGAAGACCTCGTCGTTTGACGCTATTGTCTTCCGGGGCGTGTGGCGAGTTCCGGACAGAACCTTGACGCGGTTGAGACAATTGAGTCGTCTCGAATCGGCATGTCAACACAATAGAACCTTCCCGGTTATCCGCGACACCGAGGAGTCGACATCGCTCTGCCATGCACTAGTACTGCTGCTATCTGATACCTGAATACAGCTAGTCGGTGGTCGAGGTGCCAGGCAATGTCCCCCTGCCAGAACTTCCAGTGCAAGGATACTCATCGTCCATAAATTTTATCCCTGACCGCGTTGTCCGTAATTAGGGGATTCCGGGGTGCCGAGTTCTATCTGGGGACTCTCTCAGCCTTTTGTTCCAGTGCGGTTCATATCAAATTGGGCTTATTGTCTTGTACCCTGTCATGAGTGGACGGCATTACCATACCAGGAACCACCCTGTCCTCCTGGTGGTGGAACGGAAACCTCGTCTCGAGCGAGATCTAACCGAGCGTCCTCAAAAAGCCACGGAACTTCATGGGAGGAAGGTCAGAGCTGAATTCCCCCCCCCGTCCCCGCCATCCTAACGCCCAGTGCGTCCGTGCACACCATCTCCAACTGATTTCCGCCCTCTCCTCTTGGACTTGGTCGTGTCATGGAGCCAAATGCGTATACCTCTGCGACAAACATTGCAGTCCTTCCTGCCGTCCGCCATCGGGGCATTCCTGATGTGCCAGAGGACGTGGACTTCCTCATGGAGCATTTGAATGATCCCAACTTTGACTATGGCGCAGAGTTCCGCTCTAGTATGGACTCCAGCACAGAGACATACGAGCTGGACAATAACAAAACCGCGGACGCTTACTCCACTACGATCTCCGATCTTGAGTCGCATTCACGCCGCTCCCTGAGGTACTCTACCGCTTCCAGGACCGACACACCTTCGTCTTCGTTTGAGTACGATGAGTAAGTCGACCAACCTTACGAATGATCAGTCAACTCACTATGGATAGCGAGTCCCCGTATCCTGAAGTTAGGGCTGCTGTATCAAGTGTCGATGATCCAACGATGCCTGTCAACACCTTCCGCATGTGGTTCCTTGGCTTATGCTATACGGTCCTCATATCCGGACTGAACCAATTCTTCTCTATGCGATGTACGTTCTTGCATAGTGTTAGTTATGCATCGTCTCATCGCGACCCCTGTTAGATCCTTCCGTCCTCATCACTGGTATCGTCGCTCAGTTGTCTGCCCTACCATTTGGTAAAGGCTTGGAACGTGTTTTGCCCACCACTCGCTTTCGTACTCTTGGTTACACTTGGTCACTCAATCCCGGTCCTTTCAACATTAAGGAGCACGTCGTCATCACTATTATGGCGAATTTGGTTGTCAATGGCGCGTACGCCACCGATATCCTCGCTACACAGCGCAGTTTCTATGACCAATCACTGAGCAACTCTTACCAGTACTTCCTCGTGCTATCGACCCAACTTATCGGATTCTCTGTGGGTGGTCTCCTTCGGCGATTCCTCGTCTACCCCTGCAGCATGATCTGGCCTGGAGCTTTAGTGAATTCTGCTCTCTTCAACACGTTACACAGAACGTACGGGAAGCCAGAGCGTCGTCATATCTCCAGAGGAAAGTTCTTCGCAATCGCCGTTGCGTGTAGCTTCATTTGGTACTTTGTACCTGGCTACCTCTGGACAGGTCTCAGCGTCTTCAATTGGGTATGTTGGATCGTCCCAACCAACGTAGCGGTCAACTCGTTGTTCGGCACTTCGACTGGTTTGGGCATGGGGCTTCTCACCTTCGATTGGTCTATGATTTCATATATTGGCAGTCCTTTGGTTACACCAGTACGTTTGCGCCACCGGGGCTTGGCACGATGGTACACTGATCCTTTCTTGCAGTGGTGGTCTGAGGCAAATACCGCTGTTGGTTTATTGATCTGCTTCTGGATCATTGCACCGATCCTCTACTGTAGGAATTTTCACGTTGACTGTGTTCATTATTTCTGATGAGATTTTCAGTCACGAACTCCTGGTACATGCAGTACTTGCCGATGTCGGCTAGCGTCACGTTTGACAATACGGGCTTGCCTTACAATCTCACACAAATTGTTACCAATGGCGTCTTCGACGAGTCCAAGTATGCGGCTTACTCGCCTGCTTTCTTGCCAGCGACGCTAGCTGTTGCGTACGGAGTTGCCTTCGCTGCGTTTGCATCTGTGGTAGTGCATACCCTCTGTACGTATCGTCAAGTGACGTGGACGACCTTTCCTAATTCTGATTACCTTCAGTGTGGTACCGCCACGACATCATCAGGCGCTTCCGGAGTGATCTCCGTGACGAACGTGATGTTCACTCGCGTCTTATGCAAGCATATCCAGAGGTCCCGCAATGGTGGTATGCCTCGCTGGGCATCATCATGCTCCTCATCCTCATCATTGTTGTTGAGGTTTTCCCGACAGACGTCCCCATTTGGGCCCTCTGCATCGCCCTGCTTCTTGCGGCACTGATGTCAGTCCCCGCCGGCATCCTTCAGGCTATCACCAACCAGCAGATTGGGTTAAGCGTCATGTATGAGCTTCTTGGCGGGTATCTCCTCCCCGGAAAACCGATCGCTGTTATGATCTTCAAGGCTGCTGCCTTCGCTGGAACCACTCAAGCAGTTGGCTTTTCTGGTGACTTGAAGCTAGGTCACTACATGAAGATTCCGCCTCGGCTTATGTTCTTGGCGCAAGTCATCGCCGCCCTCGTCAGCAGTCTCGTGGTCACTGCCGTACAGAACTGGATGTTCGCCAACATTGTTGACTTCTGCCAACCGAATCAACCCGATTATTTCACATGCCCATCCACTACTGTATTCGCCACAGCCTCCTTGATTTGGGGAGGCATCGGGCCACAACGCATATTCAGCCCTGGTGCTATGTACAGCCCTTTACTATGGTTCTTCTTCATTGGCGCTATCCTCCCGATGCCCTTCTATTATCTTGCTCGTCGCTTCCCTCTCTCCTACTGGCGGTATATCAACATTCCCGTCCTCTTCGCCGGTATTGGGGCATTCCCCCCAGCAACCGGAATCAACTACTCCTCTTGGGTCCTGGTTGGCTTCATCTTCCAGTGGTTCATGCGCCGATACCACTTCCGTTGGTGGATGCGGTATAACTATATCCTCTCTGCTGGTCTTGACGCTGGCGTCGCTATCGGCATCCTCTTTATATTCTTCACCCTGCAGATGCCCAAAGGTGGCATCCAGCTCAATTGGTGGGGCAACGACGCGTGGCAGAACACCGCCGATGCTCTCGGTACACCAATGCGCGTCGTGGCCCAGGGCCAGATTTTCGGTCCTTCGTCGTGGTAGCATCATCATAAATCGGAAACCTCAGTATTACTCGCCCTCAGTCCGGCGAGATATCTTCCTCAGGGACGGTGAAGCGGAAATCAGAGTTGTATTTTGTGAGAGTTGTAGATTTTATTTTTTTGACGACTGGTGGCCTGTAGCGGACTATCGCTTGCGTCATTGCTAGGCCCTTATGCTCCGACCGCATACACAATCTTTCATATCAATTGTTGGATACATACTTTTGCATTACTATTATTTTTCTTCGCATTTCGCACATTTTTGAAACCGTGCGCGCCGTGTTGTACTATGTACTGGTTGTGAGCAATCCATCTCCGAATTACAGCCAATCGCAGAGCGCTGCAGTGTTCTCAAAGTTAGTCACCTACGGAACATCGTCTATTCACACAATAGAGGGGGTGGTGTATCACATTACCCGCTAACAACAATACTCTGCAATTAGTTGTAAAAGCGACACTTGCCAAATTCAGTGTGATTTGTGAGAGATCCGTTCATTCTACTGAGCGTTGCACCTTGAACGTACAAACGACGGTCAGCATCTCGGGTAATCCAAGCGAGTGGCCATTGCGGACCCTACAAACGCGTCGCGGAAAGCAGAAAATTTTTGACAAGGGTAGAAAAAAAAACATAAACAGCGGTATGTACGTCTACTCTGGCACGCCCCAAATTCTTACCTCCCTACCGCTTGTCGCCCATATTTCTCTCCCTTCTTCGCCAAACACGATATCTGTTACATCAGCTACATCGTCAAATCGGATGAGCTCTTCCCACGTCTTGTGAGCATATAGCCGAACACCCTCGTTGCCAGCCACACCAAGATAGTGGGCGCTCCAGTCATATAAGACTTTGCTAACTTTGAATGACTCGCCTAGTGCAATGGAGTGCGCTGCTTTCATCTTGCGGAGGTCCCACACGGCAACAGAGGACAGGCTGTCTGGTGCGAGTAGATGGTACCCATTTTCAGAGAAAGACAGGGTATTAATCGAGAATGGACCGGTGGTTGCCTCGGGTGGCGTGATGTAAGCTGCAACTTCTCCCGAACGCACGTCACATATTTGGATCTTGGACGTCGGCGTGCCGAGAGCCAGCAGCGCTCCATCGGGGTGAACATCGATCGCAGTAAAAGGATCCTCGGACGGCGTAGAGTGATACACTTGCGCAAAGTCTGAGAGCGTGTGCAAGGAGTAGGTCCTGTCGAGGGATGACAGCATAACAAGCGTAGAGGTTGGGTGGACAACGACGCCCGTTAGGTCACTCTTATGCGTCCGGATCGTGGCGCGAGGCTGGTACTCCCCTGACGCCTCGTCGTGCGCCCAGATTTTAGCAATCTTGTCTGCGCCTGCAGAGAGCACGAGTGTGTGGTCTCCTTCGCGTTCGCGGAAGGCGACTTGGTTGACGCGTTTCGTATGCCCTTTGAGAGTAGCGAGAACTTTATCCGTTCCCCGGTCGTAAAGTTGTACAATTTTATCATTCCCGCCTGTAACGAACTGACCCGGATTAAGCCGCGAGAGGGCAATGGAATTGATACCAGTAGGGGACGGGGAATGCAGAGAGGGAATAGTGTGTTTTGCTGTGAATGTCTTCACGCCCGCCACTGAGGTGTATCCAGCCGGGACCTTGCGCTTTTTGCGCATAGCAGAAAGGGCCTGTTGGGTCTTGTCGATCTCGCCGACAATTTCCTTTGGAAGGACACCTTCTTGAGGTGCTGCTTCGCCGCCATCTTCAGCCATATCGACATCTCCGCCATTTGCAGGGGCGGATGTCACACCAAAGGTTGCTTGAACATTGGAAAGCGCTCTGCAAAGCATTAAAATGCACCGTAAGGAAACCAGCGGTTTATCAAGAAGGGAGGTTATGAGACGTACTCTCTTGCAGCGTCACGTTCTCGAACGAGTCGCGCGATTACTCGACTAGCCGCATCCTGTGCATAGAGCGCGTAGCTAAGCTCCTGTCTAGTGTTATTGTACTGTTGCCTGAGCGCGAAAGTCTCGAGTACAAGCGCGTCCCATTCATTTTGGAGGGTGTGTAAGAGAGAAGGAATGGAGGTAGCGGTCGGCGGGCGCGGTGCTGCAGCTTTTGGATCTGCATTCACAGAGGAGGTTAATATGCAAGTTTATACGCTGAGAGAGACACGTACTGGCTTTTATGGTCAGCAGGTCTGACTCTTCCAACTTGTCACCTGTGAGCGGTTCTGTGCCATTGTCGGTGATGTATTTGAGGATGAGGCGCCGCTCGTAGACGTGACCGGACTTTGCAGAGATGACTGGGTCCTGAGGTGGCTCGCCTGATATGCCGCAGAAGTACATCTCGTCGTTGTCGTCGTCGACGCCGTCAACAATGGCGAAATGTCACTGGGGAGTGCGTCCTGTCGACCGTTTGTTTGTGTCTTGTTTGTATCCCTTCACTTGAAAGAGGTCAGTTGACGCCAAAGGGTGGAAGATCTTGCACTGGTACGTGTACGTCGACGAGGATACCAAGAAACGCGCATGGCAGACAAGAAACAGCAACTAGTGCTTTCCATTATTGACTTTCTGAACAAGTCTATAGAGGATGGAACCATCAAGCAGGACGACAGGGAAGGATTGGAGGTAGCCAGTGCGTCACGACGGTCATACCTAATCGTTTATATTACTCACCGACCAACTTGCAGTTCAATGTATCGGCGAGGCCTTTGGAGTCGATCCGTCGGATGACGGGCAACGCGAACAGCTTAGCATCAAGCCTGCAACTCTCCAGTCCATCTTTGAAGTCTTCCTCAAGACGCGTAATAGGGTGTCCCCTTCCTCTGGCTCGTCCAGCGGCCCCTCTACCACGAAGCCTTCCCCACCATCAGCAGAGCTCAGAAAACAGGCGGAGGCGCACAAATCTAAAGGAAATGCGCACATGTCTGCGAAGAACTATACCGGTGCGATCGATGCCTACACGAGCGCCATCGCCCTCGACCCTTCCAATCCCGTGTTCTACTCTAATCGCGCCGCTGCACACACGAGTAAGGGTGATCACGCTGCCGCGGTGCTCGATGCAGAGAGTGCGATTGAGGTTGACCCGAACTTCGTCAAGGCGTATTCGAGATTGGGGTACGTGTCCTTTGTACTGCAGCGTTCCCCCACCTGCTTCCATGCGATCTTCTAACCTCTCTCCTAGTCATGCACATTACACGCTTGGTAACTACCGTGCCGCAGCAGATGCCTTCCAAAAAGGCACTGAGCTCGATCCAACGAACGAGAACCTCAAATCAGGACTTAAATCCGCGCTCGAACGTGTGTCAGACGACGATTCTCCGCCACCATTAATTCCAGAGGATCAGTTGCGACCCTCGTCACCTTCCTCAGCGTCTACTCGTGGCGCAGGCGGGCAAACAGGTGCGGGCGGGCTCCCCAACATGGCCGGTCTTGCAGACATGTTCCGCAACATGGGCGGTGCAGGTGGGGCAGGCGGCGCGGGTCCAGGTGGCGGCATGCCCGACCTCGCAAGTATGATGAACAACCCAATGATGATGCAGATGGCTCAGCAACTCATGGCAAGCGGCGGACTCGAGCAGATGATGTCGAATCCGGCCGTAGCAAATATGGTACGTCCGCGCCTTTCTATACCTTTTCCATCGACCTTTTACTCGATGGCATGTCTGATACTGATGGCGGTTACTAGATGAATCGTGTACAGAACGGCGGCGGCCTTCCCTCCATGGAAGAACTCATGTCTGATCCGACTATGCGCAACCTGTAATTATCTCATTTTCCATTAGGCTACCTTCTTTCGTGCTTACACGTATCCTACAGAGCTGGTCAATTCGGCGCAGGTTCAGGTGGCGCCCGTTGAGTAATGGAGAAATTTTGCATGCAAGGTTGCAGAACCGGGCGGCATTGGATGATTTTTGTTTTCACGGGATTGTTGATCTGTACCACGAATACTATACGCATACATTACATGCAATAAATGGAACAGAAGCCAAGACGATTAGGTGTGGACAAAGAAAGTGTGTAGGATTTACTCTAGACATACATACGTACCGCGAAGAGCCGAGGCAAACAGAGCAAGTGAGATAGTTAAGCATAAGCTATTTACAGCGACCTACGGAGCCAGGCATTAGCGACGACGTACCAAACGCCGGGCAAGTAAAATAAGGAAAGAATCCGTGATACAACTCGGCGATGACTAGCCGAGACAGAAGGAACGTAGCTTGATGAACAGAAAGCAGCGACTTGCCAATTATTGGAGCCTGTAGAGTAAGCTTCGAACCGGGATTGGCAGTGGGTGATCACGGTAGAGACAGTTTCACTTGTTAAGGTTGCTGTAGGTGTCCCGACGTGGGGGCGCGAGTGACAAGACTAGAACCCTGAGCTTGACCCTGCATACGCCTCTTCTCCTCTAATTTTCGGCTCAATGCAGGTGGTACGAGATCGAGTTGAGCGGGCAGGTCAGCGGGATGGCCCTGTCAAGATAAGAGAAAACGGTGGGGCTCAGCCTCAGGAAGGTAGCCAAAACAACGGAGCGACTTACGTGTGCCAAATGGTACCGTAGCCCACTCAGCTGCTTGTACCGATTAGGACAATTTTCGTGTGGACATGCATACTGCTTCCTTTTCGTTTCCGTCTGGCCCGACGTTGAGGCTTCAACTGATGCAGGGACAGATAAACCTTCCATATAGGGAGTTAAATAAGTGGATGTGATGGCGTGTTGGAAGTGGGCTTTTGAGCTACAGATAACAGGGTGTGTCAGGCTTGAACTCGATTCCGGCATAGAGACGGGCTTACATTTGCAAATGATACTGCAAACCGTTGATACTCTACGGCAGGGTTACCATGAGGTACGCGATTACGATCTCATCGCTTACCTTCCACGACTTGCTGCACCCATCAAGCCCACATCGATAAGGCCTATCGCTACCTACGTCATCAGGATGGGCGGCCTTGTTATGATCGGAAAGACCGCGCGATGTGGAGTAACATGCACGACTCGTTGGCGCGTTAGCTGGCCAGCAGCTCTCGAGACCACAAGCATATGGCTTGATCGATGGACTGTGAACGTCATCAATACATCATTGACATCACGAAACAGATGTCAGCACGCACTCGGAGGTAGCGGGAAGATCGGATGATAGGCGCAATGGTGCCTGAGTATCAGGACGTTTTCGCGGTGCAGGCGGTCGAGGACGTTGTTTCGAACGCAAGTTGGAGACATCGGGTTCCTCCAGGCTAGCTTGCGAAGTATCCAAGGAGGCGGATGGTTTTGCATACGGGGTTGAGGCTGAAGCTTTCGAAAGTGTGGGTGTGGAGCGGTGTACGAGCGAGGGGTGTGGTTGAGGCGGAGGATAGCTTTGATCTGCCAGCGGCCTAAGATCCGGTTGAGACGAAGGACGCGGAGAGTGGCTGACGAGATTCTCAGACTGCTGTTGAGTATAATGAACGTCATGTCGTGTCGGCGGGCGTGCTGGTAAGGGATAGCTGTCCTGGTTGGGATGCGGGTCCTGGTAGTATTGGGCGCGAGGCTGATGCATGACCATGGTGTTCTGACAAGTAAGATCACGTGATGCATATGAATGGTTAGTTTGCTGCAGTTGCTGCTGATAAAGGAGATCAGATCTTTGGAGTGAGGGATGAATGCGTTCAGGGTGCTGATGGGGATAAGAAGGTTGACAATGTGGCATGCGCCGATCCTCGTGTGTTGCAGGTGTGATGTAGTAATCACGGGGCGGTGTGTGTCGGTGGAGCTGATCATATTGCCTTGCATCGTCCTCATACACGGACGTTGGCGTGGCAGTGGTCATGACGAAGTCGACTGGATGGGACACCGGGGAGGTGGACGTGCTAGGCTCGCTAGTAAATGTGGACGCTGGTGCGGAGGAGTACTCGTAGTGAGTGAGAGCAAGCTCTGACGTTGCGGGCGGCAAGGCGACAAGCGCGGAGCTGAGCGACGAGGAAGCGTATTGGAACTGAATACCTGGAACCTGCAAATCATCCCAGGGCGGGTAGGAGCCCAGATGGATTTGCTGCTGCTGGGGCATGTTGAAGTCGGTCGTCGGCAAGTCTTGTCTATTCGTGGTCGTCGATCTTTTTCGCTCCAGTAGCCGCCATCTAATTGTTGAACACGGATGAGGTGAGCATCAACGCGATCGAAAGAGAAGAAGAAAAAAAAAAGATACCTGTTACGGCAGCCAAGTCCACTGCGTTGCAACCGTTGCCCGACTTGTCCCCATCGTCCTCCGAGTTCCTTGTACGCCTCCATCAATTGCACGTCTTCCTCAGCTGTCCACTCTCCTTTCTTTAACATCGGATCGAGCGCTTCCCGATAACGCTTCGAACACGCGTCATCCGTTCGTCCAGGGATGTGTTTGGCAATCGCCGCCCATTTACCAGCATGGACATGGTACTGTTCAAGTAACACTCGGTCCTCCTCTGCGGTCCAGGCTGTCTTCTTCACGTCCGGCGACAAAGAGTGCAGCCAACGCTGATGGTTCATCAGAACCTCGCAGTTCACTACGTCACACGCCTGCTTACCTTCCTGCAGGCTTTGTTCGTCCGTCCAGGGACGCACTCCGCGACTCGCTTCCAATTATCATTGTCCCCGTGCTCCGCGACAGCCCGAGCCAGTAGTTCGTCTTCTTGTGCGGTCCACGGCCGCCCTACGCTGCGCTCTGCTGTCATGTAGCCAATACGTCTGTCTGATAGATCTTTGATGGTCGAGGGATCGATTTTATTTAAACAAAATAGCTAATATGAATACCTGTGCCTCGAGGATGTCGTTGGCAAATACCGCATCACCCGTTTTCGAGTCAGTGTCCCGCGCACGCAGTTATGAATGAATGAACGGAACGTGACTGTACGAAGGGGGAGGGGGGGGAGAAAAATCAAACAAGACTGGAACCCCGAGTGACCGAGCTCAATTGGGCTGTACCGGCAGATTATGTAATACACTACACGCCCTTTCCGCCAACTGCCAACATTGCGAACAGAAGAACAGCAGCAGAACATGAACATGTCCCTCGTTCAAGGTTACTCGTCAGATGAGGATGACGTTGCTACCAACGATGCCTTTGGCATTTCAAACCTGCCACTCACTAGGAGATCCCGTGCAGACGAGGCAGAGCAAAAGATAGTCGCCGATGCCGCACCTCACGTCCTGTCAGAGGTATGGATGTCCGTCATCTCCAACTCACCGCAGTCAGACTTACCCAGACCCAAACAATGGCAGGATCCTCTCCACCAGACCTCGCTCGTCACACGACCAACGGACACGCAGATGAATGTCAACATCCCTTACGCCGACATGATCGTGCCCCTTCAAGGCCCCGAGAACCCTTTTAGTGATCGGAACCGTTTCCTCAACCAAAACGCGCTTGCCGGACACGTTGAGGAACAGGCTATGTCTGACCATGCCTTCAAGACACAGCATCTTACGCATGCTATCCTCGGGTATTCCGCAAATCCCTCCATTGACCCAAATGCTCCAGCGATCGTCGGCTCCCTAGACAAAGCCGGCGAAAACGGCTTCGCGACCATTGATTCTTTCAGAACAACCAAGACTCAGAAGAGAGAACTTAAGCGGAAACGGAAAGATAAGGGTGACCTGGACATTGTTGACGGCGAAGGCGCCTATGTTGGCCCGTGGGCGTCCTGGGACGACGAACAACAGGTTGGATTCCTCGACGGTGTCGAAGAAGTACCGGAAGACCAAACCGAGGACACAGAGGAACCAGAACCTTCTGTTCCCCGCAAAAAGGCCAAACCAAAACGTGGGGCTGTGGGTCAAGAAATGTCCGTGTTCCATGGCAAGTCCATGACGGACTACCAAGGACGCACGTACATGCATCCTCCGATTGCGGAAGCTCCCCATCTGTCAAACGAGGCTGGATCTCAGGAGACATTCATCCCCAAGGTCTGCATTCATACATGGACGGGGCACACACAAGGCGTGTCCGTCATACGCCTTTTTCCGAACACAGGACACCTTTTACTCAGTGGATCTATGGACACCAAAATCAAAGTATGTGCAGCCTCGACTTCCCCCTGTCCTGTAATTAATAACCGTATCGTTGGTTTAGCTTTGGGATATCTACACACATGGAAATTGTCTCAGGACTTTTCATGGTCACGTTCAAGCCGTCAAGGATGTCACCTTTTCGAATGATGGAAGGAGGTTTCTGTCTTGCGGGTATGATCGCCAGATGAAACTTTGGGACACCGAGACGGGCCAATGTCTTCAGCGGTTCAGCAACGGCAAGACGCCCTACGTCATCCGGTTCCACCCCGACGATGACAAACAACACATCTTCCTCGCCGGTATGTCGGATAAGAAGATCATCCAGGTGAGGGTTTCCATGTGATTGTGACGACTACCTTTTGACGGGGCAAACAGTATGACATAAATTCGGGGGAGATCACGCAAGAGTATGATCAGCATTTAGGACCCGTCAACACAATCACATTCGTAGATGAGAATCGGCGGTTCGTGACGACATCGGACGATAAAACGATTCGGGCGTGGGATTTTGATATTCCCGTAGTGATCAAGTACATTGCCGAACCACACATGCATTCGATGCCTGCCGTTACCCTTCATCCATCTAGTGGGTTGACATACTACCTCCCGAGAGAGTGACCGCTGATTCGCGAAATAGAAAAGTACTTTGCCGCACAATCCCTGGACAACCAAATTCTTGTTTACAGCACGGATAATTTCCGGCAGAACCGCAAGAAGCGGTTTGCTGGACACTCTGTTGCTGGGTATGCCTGCCAGGTCGGATTTTCGCCCGACGGCAAGTGGATTAGCAGTGGGGATAGTACGGGAGATGTGATATTCTGGGATTGGAAGACTGGTCGAATTAAGTCGCGGCTACAAGCTCACAGCAAGGTTGTGATCGCCCATGAGTGGTTACCACATGAGAGTGTAGGTGGTGTTTTTCCATGTGGGGCGTACATGGTATTAACCGTTTAACCTCCAGTCCAAGGTTGTGACGGCGTCATGGGATGGATTGATAAAGTTATGGGTGAGTGGTCTGAATTTAGTATTGGGCATTTCACGGATATGCCGTCCCACAGGATTAATGGTTATACGGGTACACATATGGTCCATTGCTGCCGGACGCATGTTTTGTGTATTTATAAGCCAAGGCAGTCGCTGAGAGCGATATTACTGTGTATGTCTCGCGCCGGACCCGTAATTTTTTTGGCAGACATAATGGAGGGACCTCGGTGAGCGACGCGAGGGAGTGACGTGGATTGCACAAGGTCGTTGGTACTGGTGCACTGATACCGTTGCCATATGCGGGCAGCTACCACGCTCTCGCGTGACCTCATCACCATGACCCCACGATCTCATGTCCAGATGAATGGGGCATGGATTGTGTCCGCTCCACACCCCTCATGTCTGGCTGCAGTGTGCTCTTCCCTGTTGCTACAAGTTTTGACATCCCATCTTGTCCGCTATGGTATTACGTCCCCACTGGCCCATACAATCAGGCATGTCCAATGCATGTCTTCTCTGACGGTTGGCCCGCAGTTTCTTTACCTCGTACTGTATGAAATAAGCTTTTGACCGCAAGGGTCACGTGTCGGCTTTAGGGCAAGCCAAGGCGCGTCTGCGCAGAACGCGTCCATTATTATTTTGATTGGACCCACCGGTCAACGCCATCACTCACGATGTCGATGCTCGACGAGCCGATACCTCAAGATGATCTCATGCGGGACCGCACCCGCATATTTGAGGAGTTCCTCACCTTCGAGTCACCAATCTACAATTACCGCGATGACATTGGACGTATGCTTCGCGCTGACCAGACTCGCCTGATCGTCAATATTGATGACCTCCGTGACTACAACCGTGAATATGCGGATGGTCTTCTCAGACAACCCACGGACTTTCTTTCCGCCTTCGACGATGCCCTCGTCAACGTTGTCACTCAAATTCATGATACGGACAAGCATACGCTCGAAGGCAAGAGCTACCGCATCGGATTCAGTGGGTCATTCGGAGACCACCACGTCAGCCCGCGTACGCTCCGCGCTGAATACTTAGGAAAGTTGATCTCCCTTGAGGGCATCATCACCCGGTGTTCGCTCGTAAGACCCAAGATGCTCAAGTCGGTACATTATTGTCCGGAGACCAAACTTTTCCACGCACGAGAGTACAGGGATTCGACTACTTCGACATCCAATTTGCCCCCAACATCGACCGTAACGCCACAGCAAGACGATGATGGTCGTCCGTTACAAATGGAGTATGGTCTTTGTGTCTTCAGGGATCATCAGAGGATTAGCATTCAGGAAATGCCAGAACGTGCGCCCCCTGGACAGCTGCCCCGAAGTACGGATATCATTCTGGACGACGACCTCGTGGACAAGTGCAAGCCTGGTGATCGTGTACAGCTGGTGGGTCTGTACCGTAGCGTAGGTGGTGGTTCAACTGGCGCATTTAAGTAAGTCGATTCGACTACTCTCTTAACTTAGAGAGATGCTGAATTTTGCCTACGAGATCCCTCATCCTTGCAAACAATGTCAACTTACTATCCTCCAAAATAGGTGGCGGAGTGGCCCAGACTCCTCTCACAGACACTGATATCCGTCAAATTAACCAGCTTGCGAAGCGACGCGATATTTTCAGACTTCTATCGCAGTCACTTGCACCTTCAATATTTGGCCACGATAAAATAAAGGAGGCCATCCTTCTTTTACTATTGGCCGGAGCAGAAAAGAACCTGCCCAACGGCACGCATATACGTGGAGACATAAATATACTCATGGTTGGCGACCCGTCCACGGCCAAATCACAACTCCTGCGATTCGTCCTAAACACTGCCCCACTCGCAATTGCAACGACTGGTCGAGGTAGCTCCGGCGTTGGTCTGACTGCTGCCGTCACCACCGACAGAGACACAGGCGAACGACGACTTGAGGCGGGGGCCATGGTGCTCGCGGATAGAGGTGTCGTCTGTATAGACGAGTTCGATAAGATGTCGGACGTCGACCGCGTTGCTATACATGAAGTCATGGAACAACAGACTATTACCATTGCAAAGGCGGGTATCCACACGAGCTTGAATGCACGGTGTAGCGTTATCGCAGCTGCGAATCCCATTTATGGACAGGTACGCGTATTGTTAAAGGAACACCTCACCTAGGCTTCACGACAGCGTTTGTTACGCACAGTACGATATCCACAAAGACCCGCACAAGAATATCGCCCTCCCCGATTCTCTTCTCTCTCGTTTCGACCTGCTCTTTGTTGTGACAGACGATGTCGATGAAGAACGGGACCGCAGGATAGCCGACCATGTTCTGCGGATGCACAGATATCTCCCCCCAGGCGTCGAGGAAGGTACTCCTGTCCGAGATAGTCTCTCTCAACCGCTCGCTATCGAGGGACCCGGGGTTCCTCCTGCCGATCCGGATGCGGCTGCGTATGGCAGTGGAGAGACAAGCCCATTCGAAAAGTACGACCCACTCCTGCACGCCGGGTTTACGGCTGCCAAGTCACGTACGCGTCGGGGAAAGCAGGTCAAAGTTGAAGTGCTGAGTGTAACGTTCATCAAAAAATTCATACAGTACGCCAAGAGCCGGCCTGTGCCTGTCCTCACCAGTGGAGCTGCCAATCACATCGTGAACGTTTATGCCAACCTGCGGAACGAAGACGAGGGTCAAACGAACAAGAAAAAGGTGGGCTGAATCTCTCTGCTGGTTTGGCTTTTTGCTTGATTTATTTTACGTGTAGACGGCACCACTGACGGCTCGTACACTCGAAACTCTCATCCGCCTCTCAACTGCACACGCTAAAGCCCGGCTTTCTTTGAAAGTAGAAGAGCAAGATGCTATAGTGGCGGAGGAAATTATGCGCTATGCTCTTTATAAAGAGGTTGCAAAACGTCGTCGGCAGAAGCGCAAGAAGCGCAAACTTCCAGGCGCAAAGCATGGCGGTAATGGTTCTCAAGACAGCTCAGATGACGACAGCAGCGACGAGGACGGGGAGGAAGACTCGACGCAGCCGCAGATCCAACGAATGGAGATGTCTGCACCTCCCGCCCCTCCCCCTAATCAGGCGCAAGCCAGTCAGGGGTCTTCCATCTGGCAAGATGACAGTCAAGACTTGCAGATGCCGGATGTAGCTTCAGCAGTACCCGAAACAGGCACTTCTGCATCTGCCCCAGTCAATGGTGTACAACCTGACAGGTACGTCTTACCTTCGTTTCCGTCCCAGAAACTATTTATCTGGTAATAACTGCCCTCGAAACCACAGGATGCAGCTGTTCCGTTCAAGGCTAGCCAACGTCTTCGCTACACGTCTCCAAGACGAAGAACAGATCTTCCTTACTGAACTTGTGGAAATGGTTAACAACGGTTTGCCAACGAGTGCGCTGTTCGGAACCGCCGAGGCAACAGCAATATGCCAGATCATGACCGATTCTGACGAACTTATGCTTAGCGATGGGATCGTGTACAAGGTTTAGCTCCTTAGACGTGATATATGTGTAACTTCACGCAGTCTGTCGTTGAGGCACCGGGCCACATGCACGTTTTCCGTGGGTTTATTTATGGTTGCCCTTGCATGTATGTTTCTGTAGTTTTAATGTTCCAACGTGCACCTGTGGTATGGGTATATGAGGATACGAGGCCCAGATTCCACTCCCTGCGAGCTAACATATCTCGATTGCATACGTAGTGGAATCACATTCCTCATGAGTGAAAGTGAAGGCGAGGGAACAGGTGAAAGGGGCAGAACGTAGTGAAACGGAGCTACCGACGCGCAGTTACTGGAACATTGATATCCCTTAGCCTCAAGATTATCTTCACCTCGTCCTTTCGCAGGCCGCCAGTTCCGAGCCCGGTCACGTCATTCAATGCATCTTCCCAAACATCTTCATTCTCATCTGCCTCCCACCAACGTTCGCTCGAAAACATGCGGAACGCTTGCTCGTGACCCTGCACTTCCGCGGCCAGCAACCTCCCCGCGGCAAGTGGTCTACTCCACGGCTTCTCCGCGCGTGCATGCGATGTATTCAGCGCGACCTGGCATGTCTCCACCCAGAGCTCACATTCTGCCTGGATGATGTAGGCCTGGGGGCGTGTGAAGGCATGACGCCCGGTCGAGGTCCGACCGAGGCCAGGACGGAAGAGTACTTCGCGTTGTAGGACGTGCTCGGAGATACGGGAAGCAATGCGCCGATATAGGTGGGTGACGGTGGAGGACGGCAACGTAGAGCGAAGATAGGTTAGGTGGGAAGAGAGGAGGGCAATGGAGGGAAGGAGCGTTGGGGGAATCATTATGTTGACTGCAGTTCCCTCCGCGCTATCCAGGAGGCTGGTAGGTAACGCGTTACATGCCACCCTTGAGATAGGATGCGGAGTAAAGTAGGCAAGCTCACCTAGCTAAGGAATTGAAGTGGCCTTTCAAAGAAGTTTCGCACTCCCCACAAATTTGGTGAATGAGCATGTCCTCGGCTCGCAAACCCAATTTTGCGTACTGCATTATTAACTCCTCAAAGATCGTACCCTCAGGTGCTCCCTGCACGTTCTGCGACCACCCATTTGGCTCCGGAAGGGAAGGATGTGCACCAACTCTAGCACGTAGGTATGCGCGCCGGTTGATCTCAGCCCAAAGTTCCAAGAAGAACTAGAGTACCAAGCAACGCCTCAGCGTAGGCAAACCGACATCAGCAGTATCTTACGTACAGTTTCTTCCCCCCACGACCTCATCACGTTTTCGACATAGCGGGCGCTCAAGAGTGCCTTGCATAGACGCTGACTTCCTTCCACACCTCCAGTGAGTCTCTTAGAATCGGTCTTTGTTGTGTCAACTGCGAGAGCGCCTGGCACTGCCCGGACGAAGGCTGAAGAAAGAGTCTCGAACGCGTCAAGAGACGAAGATATCCGTGAATGATAGTTTTCGAGTACAGGAACTTGAACACGGATGAGAAACTGGGTACGTTGACGGAAAGAAGGTAGGGGCGTGTAGCGATCTGATGGGGCAGAATGTCGACAAAACGAACAGACACAAGTAGGATTGCGTACCTGTAACCTGTTCTACCAAAGCCTTTACTCTCCGTGCGGAATTCGTCGCCTTAATATCACCCTCATCTAAACGAGTGAACCCTCCAGCGTCGGTGGAGTGATCGTCAACAATGACCCATGCGTCGGTGGCGCTGATTATTTCGTTATACTGGTCATCCGCAACTAACCACACCCTGGTGAGCTTGTTCGCGGAAAGGAAGCTGTAACGTACACTTTTTTTCTCCTTCGATCCATGCATCGAACCACCCCTTCTCGTCGAGGATTATTCTGCTGATACCACCCTTCTCAACCTCCTCATCTTTCTTACCCTCTACCTGGTCAAATTCATAACCCAGTTCACGCAAACTGGAGTCAAAAAGTAATGACTGATAAATGGTGTGCGCCAATAGAGCCGGACGACCAAGGAGCTGCGGCACGGAGCGCTTTATTTTACGCTCAAGAATGCCCATAAGGAGTTTGACATATTGGTGCTATGACAAGACGTGAATATTTAGAACGAAATCCCTGGGAAGTACAGACCCATGCATTAACATTCTGAAACTTGGTTCCGGTCAATAATCTTTGCACAGCGCCTTCCATGAAGGGCCTATGATCGTGAGCGACGTTAGCGATGTGAGTGAAGTACCACTCAGGCTAGGTATAGACACGTGGTAAACATGTAATGTGCATGATGTTCAAAACCTTGTCACCTTGTCTGCCCGGTTCGTCTCCCTTTCTCCATCAAAATGGTACTTGAAGCGCAGTGCTACTGGGTGCACCAATGCCTGAAGAGGATACAGATTTTCATCCTCTTTAGGAGAGCGCAACGACTGCCCACTGAGAAGACCAAGAGTGAATGGAAGAAGAAAAAAACTAATTGATTAGCTCACATCTCTTGAAGGTGTAATAGGTCTAGGAAAGCTGATTGAAACTTGGAGCGCTGTTCTTCGCTCGCGGCGGTGAAGTCAATTGCCATCGGCCAATTCACACTTTCTGCCGCAGACACGAGCGTCCTACGAGGTCATGAACCGATTAGACCTATGAAACACGAAACTTAGCACATACGCAGAAAGGATTGCCTTCATGTCGGCCCAAGTCTTCTCGCCGAGCTTTTGCAGGAATGATAGGAGATGGAGGGAGCCACGGGAACTGCTCAGGTCTTCCGTGGACCTACATGTCCGAGTAACGTCGGTAGTGAAACTTTGCAAGGTGGCGAACCCGGAAACTGAAGCGGCAGAGAGAGGAGAGGATCGAGAGCGTAGCTGGGACACTGCTGCTTCGCTTTGTCCGATGTCAAATAAATAATTATGCATCTATTTAATGAAGAATGCAGTTACCTCAGTGCAAGGCCACGTTGGACAACCGCGACATAGGCACGGACGTTTTGAAGTTCCTTCAAGGTGCGGTGCATGACTTCTATGTCCTCTAGTAAGGTGGCAACATTGTCCTCGGTGGTAGGACTAAGGGAGGATACGAGACAGTGGGAAAGGTAGGCAAGGTCATCTTCTATGCCATCCCGTTGAGAGGCAAGGTCTCGTGCATTCTCGAGCTGGGTTATGGCTTCAACCCTAGTCTTGGTGATAAAGGTCTCTAGAGCCTTCTCGGATTCCAAAAGCTAACCACTTCGTTGTCAGTAGCGGACGAGAATAGCTCGATAAGGTGCGTACCTGTTGTTTCGTTGTAGCTTGACGTGCGCTGGTACCCTGCAGCACGCGTTCGAGGTCTTCGAGGTGGGCTGCATCAGCGAAATTCGCATTGAGAATCTCGACGGCTGCCTTGTGCGCAAGGCTCGTGCTTGGGGGATCCTGGAGTTGGTGTAATGTCTGTGCGGACATAAATTCCTTTTGCTGGACTGCACTCGAAACCTCGACAACAGTTCACGGATCGGCGTGCTCAAGTCAGGCCCATTGACACGTGGTTATCTTGTATCTGGATACCCCCGACACAGATGTAAAAACTTAAATCTATATTGTGGGTACTGCTTCGTCCGAAATCATACCATCGAACCTGGATCCTACAAAACGTAGACCTCGTCCGTGCTACTAGCTCCGTTGATTGGGAGTAAATTCTTCCAAAGATGGGTTGGCCGGTTAACCCCTTCGAATAGACTACAGTCTTACTGTGCTGACACTATATCGTAGTGACATGCACGGTTGCTCGTTCAGGTGAGTGTGAAGTTTGGCGATATGATGTTCTTGTTCTTGTTTGACCGTTCACGATGCAGTCGGCGCTCTCACGATAGGCATCACACCGACTGCAGGACATAATACCTTTATTTTCCTAGGTGATTTGCTTCCGTAGTAGTCCTGGGGAATCCATTATCATGACGGAAGCCAGATACTTCGACTCGGTCAGAGTATGAAAAGTGGTCTGACTTAATGTCTGCCATTATCGACAATTCAGACCAGCTGCTCTTGACGTGCTAGTCACGGGTGATGAGAAGTAACAGTGCGAAATGACGATGTGGAAGTTGGTCCATACTGTGTCCTGTCACCTCAGCATGGCTGCCAGTACCGTTGGTCGGGTGCGTGCCAACTCTTCACATGGGCATACACCTCACGAAAGAAACACGCAAAAGGGCTGAGAAACCTGGCGTCCGAGCTGATGTTATGGTGCGTTCGTCGCTGGGAGGGCGTGACTAAGCTGCCTCCTACCACTAAGCATGCCTTCGCCCGAGCTCGGACAGTGAATCTGTGGTACTGTATCGGGATCGATGATCCCGTAAAGAGGGGAAGAATGGGTTTGGTGTGGCGCTGCAGTCGATGCAGGAATGAGAGGGGAAACCATGTCGTATATTCAGAAGACTATGGGCATTACAATTCGGCCCATCCACCATCCACCTCCTCGGTACCCCCGAAGGAAGCCAGTAGGAATACAATGGTATTCGCCGTAAGGCGCATACCGAGCCCACGATAAAGCTGTCCAATGCCAGTGTGTCTCAGCCAGCTATCACTTTCTTCTTCCTCGTTATCACCTTCCGACCCTCCCGGGCCATCCTTCTTCTGTTTCCGCGGTCTCCTGATGGGTAAGTCCGACCGTTCCTCTGTCAAAATGTGCCACAGTGCATCGACCACGCCGTTATATGGGACTGGTCGGGTTTCCACGCATGTTCGTAAAGGCTTCGCCACACCACGGGTTTGAATTTGCAGTCTTCGACGTACCGTTTCTATCGGTAAGGTAACCAATAATCCCAAACATCCGCCAAGCACTTCGGCAAACGCCCACACTATTGGATGTGTATCTCCTGCAACATG
Source organism: Pisolithus thermaeus (assembly GCA_024663475.1). Classification (NCBI taxonomy): domain Eukaryota; kingdom Fungi; phylum Basidiomycota; class Agaricomycetes; order Boletales; family Pisolithaceae; genus Pisolithus; species Pisolithus thermaeus. The sequence continues at coordinate 117,400 of JANFAF010000132.1, read as the reverse complement.
AGGTCCGAAGCCCAAATGCGGGGCGATGAGGGAGGGCAGGACGACATGTGTGAAAGCACGCAGTCCGGTGTCGAGAATGGTGGGAAAGAAAAGATGGGGGTGGAAATATGTCCCTTTCAATCCGCCTTCATGGAGGATGATCTGAGAGAGAGCATCAAGGGGACCTGTGTAGTTCTTATATCTGGGCATGGAGGACTGAGCGATGAGACGTGTGCGGACTAGATCTAACGGTGATAGAACGAAGCCGGTGATGATGTGCGAAACAACCGGGAGCCACAGGGGCGGCCTATAAAATCCATGGGATGAGGAAAGGAAAAATGAAGACAAGACATTGTCGACGGATGGTTGGATGTTGAGTAGTAAAACGTCATGTATGCAAGTCGTGAACAAACCTGAACTAAGCATGAGATACGACACATGAAGAGCTCATTGCCAATCAATTACCCTTCCAAGGGGAGAACCATCCCTCTCCGCGGAAGCTGACAAGACGCGTGACCATTGCCCACGTACTCTTAGCGGTGCCAACTGGGATGATATACTCTGGACGGGTGCCTTCCTCCATGACAGAAGTCCTGATCACGTATCCGTCATCGTCGACGAGCTTCGGTGCCGGGTACTTGTGAGTCGGACTGACGCCAGGTTCTACGAAGTAGGAATCTTCCTCATTTGTAGTGTCACTCAGCTATCGACAAGTCAGGCAGTGAAATGGTGCTGGTCCGGGATACTCACGTCTTCCCCATCTTCCCCCTGTTCTTCGGTGTCTGAAGGCGTGGAGAGAGCATCTCTGGGTACCCACTGTATTTGCAGAAGGAGTTTTCCGACCTCCAAAGGCATGGCGAGGGCCGTACTGCTATAATGCATCAAGGCTGACGCTACGATGGAGCGGAAGAAAAAAGTGATGTGTGTGGGTGATGTTCCGGCGTCCAGCGATAGGCCCAGGATGGGAGATGGTGACGACCGGGTACTCCATTGGTATGAAGGACTTGGAGGATTCGGCTTTGAGGGCGCAGCGTTTGAAGGGACAAACGCCCAAGAATGAGAGGGTGGGCTGTACAGGTCGCGGAGGGATGGGCTGGTGCTCATAGCATGGATCGAAGAAACATGCGTGGAATATTAGAAAATGCAAGATACAAAAACAATAAAAAAGAATTGCCCGCTGCAAGGCTCGAACTTGCGACCTCAGGATTACGCAATCTCCGATTACGTCATACCGTACGATATGAGACCTGCGCTCTAGCCAACTGAGCCAAGCGGGCTTCGGTGAGGGACCCGTCGACGGAATTCTGTGAGTGGTTGTCACGTGGCTCCAAGCGGTTACTTTGTTTTCGTCCCGCTTGTCTCTGCCTGTGCAGGTCATCACAGACAGTCCAGGTCGTCATCAGATCGCGCATTGCTTTTCGGGCCCAAACTTACTGGCTTTGGTGCCGCCAACCGTCTTCGTAGCTTGTGATGAATCCTCGGAAGAGGAAGGCGCCCGATTCACTCCTGCCAACCCATAGGCCACCGAAACACCCCAGAAGACACCTGCGGGCCGATTGGTGCAACCTCTTCATGGACGCCTGTGAGCTCATGCGCGACACAGCGGTCAAGGGAATGGAAACTCTGATTCAGCTCATACCTGGTACGTCTCCCACTCTCGTTCCGTCACCACCTAGCGATGGATTTCTCTCAGGTTCTTGTAAGCAACCAAGCGAGACCTTCTATCCGACACGTCCCCAATCTCCACACGCAGAAGTTTCCTCACCCCCTCAACTTTCATCACCAACAGAATCGCATGAGCTCCCAACCCGTAATGACTCCTCCGTCCCATCAAATTCCACATCCTTCATATCGTCAGATACCGATGGTGCGCCCCATTCCACTTCAACTGGCCTCACCTCCGTCAAATCTGTCCCGGTCCCAACGGCTCAGAACGATCCGCTGGATGTCGGGCTTGCACACTCGATGCACGAATGTCAAATAAACCATCACGTTCAGACCACGTTGGCACGCCTCCCAATTAAGCCTCATATCTATCAGCGCCAGGTATGTCTAGCTGCACCAGGCGTGCTATTAACCTAACAGCATTGCGTAAATGCGCTTTAGCATGAGACACGGGTACGAGAAACACGGAAACAGGATAGACAAAAGATGCTACAGGAATTGCACGAAATTAAACGTCAAAAAGGTATTGAAACTCTGTCTTCTTGAGTGCAATAAATTTACGGCTGGCAAGGATTTACGTCGAATATCGAATCTTTGGAATGTAGGTAATATCTCCTCATTTTGTAGCCACTTGCTTATTTCTACTTATAGCCCTGCTCGGATATGAAGAAAAGCTCAGAAAGCGCGGAATTACTCGTGCGTTACCATTTTGTATATGGTCCCACTACCTTCGTCGTAATTGGTATCCAACTTTCCAGCTTCTCAATCATGGTCAGACTTGCGCGCGACGGAGCGGTTACCCCTCCGCGTCCGCAGGCGCTCACACGGCGAAGTGAGATTCTTCTGTGCAGTGACGCGTCTCGTCTGATTTTCCACTGCCAGGAACGCATTGACGGACACGGGTTGGTTAGCTTTGAGTTCCTAAAGCGCGCCCTCGAAAAAGCGAAGTCGACTCTTGCCGCGTAGGTCCCTCAGGGTCCGCTCATCTGCAGTTCGTAGGTTGATCATTCCACAGCCCTCCCCCGCCACCCCTACTTTCCCGTCATGAACGCCTGCGCGAAGAGGCTCGTAAGAAGGACGAAGCTATCGATAGATTCATTCGACCTCCCCTTCCCAAGGTGTTGCCCCCAGAAATTGAGGACGAAGTGGATGCCGTACTGCACAAGAGAGGGGTCATCTCCAAGATCGCACGGGAGCAAGTCTGTGACAAAGACATCTCGCGTCTGCGGCCGTGCCAGTGGCTTAATGACGAGATTATCAATTTCTACGGTGCCATGATCTTGTCACGTTCCGAGACATTTAGACAAAAGCCTCCACTGAATGGCACCATGAAGACTAAGATTCTGGATGTACACTACTTCAGTAGTTTCTTCTGGACCAAATTGCTAAGCGAAGGCTATGAACGCGCTAGACTTTCAAAATGGACGAAAAAGGTATTTCGTTCAGGTGTTCATGCACGCTTTTCTGATAGCTTGTCAAGTTCGATATATTCGAAAAAGACATGATCCTCATCCCTGTTAACCACGATAACATGCACTGGACGGGAGCTGCCATCAATTTCCGTGAAAAGCGAATAGAGTCGTACGACAGCATGAACGTCCCTCGGAAGTTGGTGTTCCTCGTGGGTCTTTCCAAACTCTATGCCTAGCGCATGAGATTCACTCTCCAGTCATCAGAAACTACGCCAGTACCTTGACTCCGAGCACAGAAATAAGAAAGGGAAACCGTTCGACTTCACGGATTGGGTAGATTATGACCCCGAGGTAAGATCGCCTTTCTGTTGGTTGTTCTTTACTTAACTGGTTTTACAGGACACCCCACAGCAGGAAAACGGGTACGACTGTGGTGTCTTCACATGCCAGTTCTTGGAATCATTATCTCGAGGAGAGCAGGGGTTTAAGTTTTCTCAGCGCGACATGGCTTACCTCCGACGGCGAATGATATGGGAAATAGCACATGCGAAGTTCCTTGGTTGGCAATAATATTCCACCATCCTCAGGAGGAGCTAATCGTTGAGATGTGTCTTGTTATTTGTATCGTTCATTATATATCATTCCCATTATTGACGAGTTGGAAATAGCTTAACTGCCTTCGGTACGAGGTACGAGTATAATAATACTGGATGGGGAGGGGGAGAAATTCTTGGTCGTTAACTTGTGCAGCGCGCGTGATTGGGGATGTTGGAACACTGTAAGGCTGGCGTCAAGTCCACTTTTGTTCGCCGCAGAATAATGGAAAGGTGAACATCATCTTCGGAACCACCATACAATGATAAAGAACCAAAAGACGAGTATAAGGAAGACGATGTACCACAGCCAACGACAACCTTGTCGCTCTGCCATGTTGTTCATTCTGCGGAATGTCCCTGCGAGGATGCCGCCTGTTTCCGTAAACGCATCGTTCTGGGAACGACAGGATAAGTTAAGGACGGACTACGACATTCGGAAACGGTACCATCTGGCTGAGCTGAATCGTAGACTCTCGGACCTCGTTCCCAATGCCAACGGTGATCTGCAGAATGAACATAAGAGACGAACCCGAAATACTAGCTACCCCAACGAAGTCATAACCCACATCCTTGAGAAGCTTGACCTTGGCAGATAAGCCTTCTAGTGCCTCCTCGTTCTGGTTCTCCAAATCATCCACATAGCGGTGTCCAGAAGGCGCGGACGACGACTGGTCGAAAGGGGACGAACGCCCGGAGGGTGGAGGCGTGACGCCGAGTAACGCAGAGCGGTCGCGCAGAGTGCTGGGTGGGCGAAGTCTACTGGGTATGAGTCGACGTCAGGCTCGTATGGGTTGGCACGAGATGATCTCACCGTTGGGACATGCTGTCGTACCGCAAGAGTGGGGAGAGAGAGACAAAAGCGGAGAGCCACTCAGATGCTATACAATGAACGCCACGTATGTATGTAAATAGTAGTAAAACCGGCACCTTGTGAAGAGCAGTGGAGCAGTGGGCTCCAGTTTCGAGTATGTAGTAGACTCATACACGCCTTATTTTTTCCAAGTCTGACACGAGCTTCACAAATACGAGAACAAAAAACGCATCGAGCGTAGGGATATATGATACTAATACCTATAAAGCAAGAAACAAAAGGGAAGGGGCCAGAAGCCGAAGGGCGTCGATGTGGGACGGTATATATGTATGTATCATGGAGATATGTGCGCAGAGGATGCCGAAAGAGAGTACTTATAGATGCTGGTCAAGGGAGAGGGAGAGGAGCGCCATAATGAGTCAACAAGATGGCAGTAACGCCTAAAAAGTACACGAGTCCATTAATTAGCGAACAAAATGCCTTCAGTCAATGCTCATCCGATTGGGGTTCATGCTCATCGGTCCACGGTGGAAAGGCTGAGAGCCGGAGCGCGAGTGATTTGCATTTTTCGCAACTGTGGTGGATCGCACGGGTAAGCAACGACGGATGTGCCCTAGTTCACTGTTCTGCTTACTCGAGTTCTTCAAGCCTCTGCCAAAGTTTCGCATCACGATGATTGTGAAAACGATCGTTATTAAAAGCAAAAAGATGGCGATTGCGGCTGCAACAAGAATGGCGGTCATGAACGAAAACTGACCGGATTCAACAGGTACTCACAGAAGGTAGTTAGCGAGTGCCATACGGCAGCATAGTCTGTGTTGCGATATTTCAAAAGTTTGTAAAGCTAACAGAGTATCAGCTTATGTGACAACGCGGCACCCACGCGAGGGCTCACCTTGTAAATGAAGTACACTAAAGCTCCGATACACCCTGACATGAAAGTTGTCATCATCCACTTGTTCTCGTAGCGCGCTGCGAGATGACCCTCGATAAGAAGAATGACGGATAGCGGTAGAGCAGCTAAGGTGACGTAGTATTCCCAGTCGCTCTTTTCCAGTACTAGCCAGATAAACTGCACGGTGAATCCAACCCAGAAGAAGAGATCGAATTTAACCAAGCATTGGAAGATCTGGTAACTGGCGTACATCTTCTTGATGCGTCGGTCGGCACCAAGAAACTTGTACACCTTCCAACCAAATTCTTTGTAGATTTTCCAGCCGAGAGCGATGTACGCCAGTTCTGCACCTGATATTACGCCGGGAATTATGTCCGTAAGCACGTGCACTGATATGTGAATAGGCCCATCGGAAGTCGTCGCCAAATTCTGTATTTCCCCTATTTGGATGATGGCGTAGATCAGGAAAAGGAGGTTGAACAAGCTATAGAGAACGTTGATAGGCTATTGTGAAGAAACCGCTGAATAACCCTTACATGAGACAGATAAACTGCAGTGTATTTCGGGCATACACTGCATCCAAGGCAAGAACGAGCTGGAAAACGCTGGGAACTGTGAGAAGTTCGCCCACGCACAAGTGGGAACTAAAACCTACTGAGCAAGCGCAAAGATGGTGAGGTACACGGGCATTTTCTTGGCACTTTCACTGGCGGCATTGCCTTCGTCTTGCAGTCGGACGAGTAAGTCGCCTTCAATAGCAAGGTCTATAGTAGTTTCGATGATGACGGTGATAACGAAGAGCCGACAGGCCCAGGAATCCGGAAGAATCTATCATATCGTGAGGCCAGCTGATGAACATGACAGAACATGCTACCTACTTTTGAGAAAAAGCTCCGGTTGTCCACGATCTTTTCTTGCTTCTGCCTTGGAGGGTAGGCTTGTGGAGAGGAGTAGGGAGGGTCGTCCTCGATGTATTCCTCTTTGTCCAAATTGTATGGAGTTTTCTGGTCTAAGGAATGCGACGGCCCTCTTGAGTCGATATCGCTGGCAGGTTCAGTTTGAACTCTGAAGGTTTGGTAACCTGATATTCTCGAGTAAGGTTCAGCATACTGGTCTATGAGGTCGTCGTATGATGACTTGAACTCGTCTGGGCTCGACGAGTTGGCATGGAGTGTGGAGAGGTAGTCTGTTGAGCGGTCCCCATGGTTCGTGAGTCGGTGAGCCATGGCTGGAAATAGAAGAGCGTCAACGAAGGGAGTTGAAAAATGATTGTGTTCGTCCTGCGAGCGAGCGGGTGTAGCGAGAAACAAAGGAGCGCGTGGATGGCTCTGAGCTGTTGTCAGACCCCGTTGGCCGTCGAGAGTCGTTGCACAGCGCTGGCTATACTGATCACCGACACCTTCGCACCCACCGACAGTGGCGGGAAAAGACTGCTTTATACAGCATGCCAAGCATGCCACCACCCAGACTCCTTCGCTTATGGAATTTATAAAAAGTCTATGTACGACCCGGATTCAGCTGAACAATGGTACACGACCGGATATTGTACAAGAGTCGCTTGGAACGGACTACGGACTGTCGACGGATCAAAAGTGTGGAATAATAAAGCGGGACCTCAGTCCGTGTCTGTCGATGAACCGGTCTCGTCCCCTTCAACGTCTGCATAGTAGTGGAATCAGCAACACCGCGGCGGACACATAATTGTGGCATGTTGGGGAAAACACACCTATGAGGTAATCGGGCTGCGGAGGCGGTGGCGGCCGCGGAGGACTCGGTCGCTTTACCTGCGCAGCCAATGCAGCCGCTCCACGACCCACGCCAGTCTTACTGCCCTTCGGACGGCCACGCTTAGGTGGTCCTGTCCCCGCAGGACTTTGACCCGATATTACCGACGAAACAGAGGTTGCGATAGGCGTCCCAGAAGAAGACTGCGAAGCAGGCGTTGCTGATCGATCTCGGTCCAAAAATGACGCTGCAGACGAAGACCGCAATTTGGAAGGAATTTTCGACTGTGACGGTGCGCGTCACAAGGTTGGGAAAATACGATACAAGGAATACGGCAGACCTGACTCCCCGTATCCTTAAGACGCGATGCTACCGAACCTTCAGGGAGGGCAATTATGTTATACGTACATCATGGAGATAGTGGCGACTTGCCTGCTGTCTTTTGTTTCTTCAATTTCTTCGCGGGTGACGTTTGTGGCGATACCGGCTATGAAGAACACCCATAGTGGTGAATTCTACAACGCTTGGAGTCTTGAAACAAACATCCGGCTTACCTGTTTGCGCTTGAGATTGAACTCATCATCATCTTCGCGGAGATGAGAATATGATCCCTGAGATGACAATATATGAATTTACCGATGTTTTTACCTTTTGACTTCCCTTTCACCTTCCCGCCTGAGTTGTCGTCAGAGAAGTTACCATTCTCTGAACCTTGCAGGGGAGAGTCCGAACGGATGGTCTCGATCGGCAGTCTGTAATCAGTGAGACGCGAAGAACAAATTAATCTTTTTTTATTCTTCCAAAGTCTCTTACTTTGTCTTGAGAGTGCCGCGTGCTGCGCCACGTCGGGACCCAGTCCCTATACCCATGCAACCACTGAGATGAGGTGCATATCGATTCGAAGCAACCTGAAAAAATAAGCGTGTCGATTGAATACATCCGAGGAAATCGTATGATAAACATACCTGACGCTTGCACACTGGGCATTCAAACAGTACATTTCCTTCTTTCGAACCCGTAGGCGTACTGGTACCAGTACTAGATACAGTCTTTCCATCGAGTAGCGGTGGATCATCATTTGAAGCCCTCTGAGGTTGTTGATGGCCACTACGCGCGTGGGCTTCATAGAGACAGGATCACATTTTGTGAATTCCAATGAATTATATCGATCAAATAAGAGTCGCACCCATGCCACAGCTGCACCAGACAAATGAGTTGGCAACTCAAAACAGCTGATTTAAGAAGGGTCTCACTGGGTATGACATCCTCGACAAACAGACCTGTTCCGAGCTATTTCACGGTGCCCCCGGAGAGCGGCATCCATGGTTAGCTCGTCCAGCATAGCGGAGAATATTCTATCTGCCTGAGAGGTAGTGAGAATCTAGAATGCGGCAATTACCCACACATACCAAGAGGGAGATGACATCTTCCCTTTCCGACTTGGACATCTCTTCTGCAAGTCTGATATAACCGTCCCAACGTACAGGGCACTCAAGTGCTCTTGTGGGGCGGGTCTCTTCCACCCGTGGCACGTGACTCCGGAGGTGTCGTCATGCGAAGATAAAGCAGACAAACGCACGGCCTGGCACTATCAAGTTGGCAATCCAACAGCGATGAATTTTCTGTATCGAAATCCTGGAGTAAACAGGACAATATCGGTCATGCGTGAGGTCGTTAGATATCATATCAAGGGTACGTTGTATACACAAACGAGTGGAAGACAGTGGGTAAGCCAGCGATGACACCTTGTATGCAGTAGAATGTAAATGAAGCAGGTAACATGGAAATAAAGAGATCTCCGCAGATAAATGGAAGATGGTATGACACTGCCAGACCTCCACTTCCTCACAACTCTCGTTAATCGCGCGTTAGCCGCGAGATGGTAAACACACCAAGAATGACTACTGCCAATGCACCTATGCTTGCAGGGAGTAGGAGATCCTTAGGAATGCCCATTACGAGTTCCTGGTCCGGTGGCAAGACCGCCTTCGGTGGCGGTGGGGGAATGGGTGCAGGTGCAGGTTCAGGAGTCGACTCCGCTCTGTCGAGCGCCTTCAATTGTTCCTCGGGAGCTTCTGTAACTGCCTTGGCCTTATCTTCACTCTTATCCGCTCCAGCATCAGTCCAGTGTTTACCGCCCTCGATAACCAGGACAACGCGATCTGAACCTCCCGTTCTTGCAATCTTGACAGCATCTGCAATGTCGGAGTCGGACGTGATCAGTACCATGTCGCCATCCGCGTCCGTGTACGACAAAGTGAAATCAGTAGGATCTGGCTTATCCTCCGGGTTCCCGCTAAACTCAGTGAAGAAAGGGTCCGTGGAGAGTTTTCCGCATACGATCTCTCGAAGAGTCTCCACGCTGTCGTGACGAGCCTGGAAGCGGTGCGTACGCCCACTTGGAGTGCGGAACTTAAATACGTATGTGCCATCATCGACGGGGATGCTCGACGCAATACCAGTTATAGCAGGGATGTCACGGTTACTCTTTTTCCTTGGGTATCCTTCCAGGGCAGATTCTTGGTCGTCGTCAACAACAGAAGCAGAGTCGTTGGGATGAACCTCAGAGTTGGGAGATTGTTGAAGAAAAGAGACGTTACGTGTGGAAAGAGAATGAGCATCCGTGTGATGGTGCGAGCCAGACAACACGGACTCCGTATCCTCGTGTCCACCGATGGAATCGAAGAAACGGCCCCACATCGGACCACCTTCTGTATCTCCGGGCGCGTCTGTGGTCATGGCATTCATCTGTACTGCGTGTGAATGATAGTCATGGCCAACAAAAACCTGCACAAACCTGCTCCAATGTGGCATAAGTGAGTTTGAGGACATCAACGATGGCTACCAATCGGCCGTCTGTCTCAACGACTGGAAGGTTAAGATAGTGACCGTCTGCAAACAAGTTATCAAACTGCTGAGCCCTTTCCCTGATTCGTTAAACTCACTATGCATCTTCTTGAGCGCATCGTGCACGCTCATTGTTGGAGGAGCAGTGTCTGGGTGTGGAGTCATCACCCGGATAACACTACAAATATTCGCATCCAATCCCGCCGCTATAACCCGAAGAACAACATCCTTGCTCGTAAAGATGCCCACAATCTTGGGATGCGCACTGTCGGGGGCCGGAGTATTCTCCATAACGCAGACTGCAGTTACACGGCGTTCTTTCATCAGCTTCGCAACGTCGCGAACCGTAGTCTTTGGCGAGACAACAGCTGGCTGGGTACGAGAGTCCATGACCGTGGACAGATCTGGTAGGGCAGTCTTCTCACGCAAAGCATCGACGTAGGCAAGCATGGCTGCAGCCTGAGGGTTGGATGTCACTCCTGGGCCAAGCTCGGACTGTACGCCAGCAAGAGCATTATACAACTTCTCCGACGCGGACGAACTGCGTTCGACCTTATCCAAAGCCTCGTGAAATACTTTGGTAATATCCAACAAACCGACGACGTTGCCTTCTTCGTTACACACGGGCTGATTTCGCAAATAAATAAGTAATGGCAGAGGAGAAAGACAGAGAACAGAATACCAAGTGCCGGAAGTGTCGTTGTACCATGAGTTGAAGAGCCTCAGTCGCGCTTGTCGTGTCACGAGTGACCATGGGACCGCGTGTCATTATTTGACTGACGGGTGTATGGTGAGGGTCCAGCCCGTCCGCTGTAACCTGCACCATGTTAGCTTTGAAAAGGCGAGAAATGGACGACGCACTCGGTAGGCCAAGTCTTTGGCTGTAAATATTCCGCTAAGTCCCTCTTCATCGTCGACAACGAGGACACAGTCCGTGCGCTTGGCGGCACAAAGTTGACTTGCTTCGGCGACAGTAATGTTCTCCGGGACAGTGAGTGCCGGGCTTGGCTTGAGAGCCGCAACGGTTCCCTTTGCAACGGCTGGTTTTGCCGTCCGCCTGCTGCGCGTACCCGTAAGATGAGTACTCGAGATAGTGCGCTTGCGGGCGAGCTCGGATTCGATTTTTTTGCGAATGGCCTGCAAGGTAAGGTTAGTCGCTTGTCCGGAGCATCAAATCCGAGTCTGCATATGGAATGAACGCGTCTCCGGTCTTCCGGATGATATATGGACGTGCGAGGCGGCACTCCTGCTATTGTTGTCCATAGAACGGAGTAACGGGAGAGAAACTCACTTCGTCACGTTTCGATTGCTTCTTTCGCGTGTCCGACAAAGCAGAGAGGTTTGATGTAGACATTGTAGAAGGGTGTCTAGCGGGTTGGGGAGGAACTGGGGAAGAGGAGCGGTCGAGTGTTTTGTGGGCAGATGAAGAATGAGATGGAACGGGGATGCGAGACATCCGAAGTCAGAAAGGAATAGTCAGTCCCGACGCGATGTTCGCAGGGTCGCCAGCGCAGGTCTGGTCCAAACTCTCGAGCAGTCTTCCGACGGCAGTCAAGCTCGGGAGAACAGGGAGCACTTTGTTTGTACTTATTTGATGGCAGTGGCGCCTCAGAGCAATCGACGACCAACACTACCATGGCTTGGTCGAGGCTCGCACTTGACACGTTTTGTGCATCCTCAAAAGAAAACCGTAGCCTTTGCAGTAGAAAGGCGGGAGGACACATCTCATCGTCTCTTCACAAGAATACATGATCACAGTAATTTCCCAACATAAACACTCCTCATATTCATGTTCTTAAGGACTCCCATCCTCTATTCAGCGCACCTTCTTCACAGTATCTGAGACTGTAACTCCCCTTTGTCTCCTTTGCGTGTAGACGTAATAGACGCCGCCGATGATAGCGATGGCAGCAAAGTTTGCTATCAAGACAGTTCAGGGGCTCATGTCAGACGGACACGGAGCGGCAGTAACGAATTCCCTTACCGACTATAAATCCCAATATGCTCTGGGTCAGTCCCACCAACAAAGTACCGACACTCCTCCCGAGTTGGATCACAGATTCGACCAACGTGATCACAAAGTTTAGTATTGCACTGGCCACCAGCACGGCCGAGTGAGCCAGAGAGGCGCCGATGCAAGCGAGCGAGTGTCCAAAGGTTGTCAGCGGCGATATCAAGGAGGCTGCCATGGTGAAGCTTTCCATTCAACCTTGGCCGAACGGAGCTGGCAGTTTATACCCCTTTGCAGAACAGTGTCATCACAAGTGCGTCATTGGAGCCTGGGCGTGGCCCTCAAACGCGGAGCAAGAATAATCTATCACTCATATGTTAAGCATGGTACGACAAATCAATACAGTTACTGCGCAAAGCGATCACGAAAAACTGAGCTTGGTAAACGAGTAGAGTGCAGTGTCGTTGCAACGCACGCGTTTCAACCGACGAGCGTCATTAATAACCGGCTAGCCGCGCAGCGCAAATCTACAATATCTCGACCCGCCCCTGGACTGTGCGAAAACTAATCTCTCCTTGCAGCACCCGCGGTCTGGATCGGACCAGCTCCCCATCGCGCAAACAACTCCCTCGCCTTGTCCCACACCTCGGCAATGACAGGATTGCCCGCGCGACGCACGAGGTCAGTGATGCGAGCATCGGTTACGGCAATCGCATCACGCGTGAATGCAGACTGATAGTAGCGTTGCCGCAAAAAGTGTATGAACACTAACGGCGCCACAAACGAATTCCTGAAGAAAAGAGCACCGAACAGAACGCGGACAAGGATTACAAGCTCGGCATAAGCAACGACGCGCATTGCCTTGTCGTAATTGGCTGAAGAGGTCGTGCACACTGAGATCGACATACACGTCCACATACACGTGAGCACGCACCTTTTACCCACGACTGTAGTCGTTTAGCCAGAGGATGAGGTTGAGGAGGCCCACCTGCGGTTGCGGGGGGACCCGGAGGAAGGAAGCGAGGCATCAAAGTCGTACGGGTAAATGTCAAGGCATGGAACAGCGAGAAGATGAAAAATGGGACCAATGCGACTGATTATACGTGAGTACGAAACATGCGATGAACGAAAGACAACAACATACGTGGAACTGGTTTGGAACTCCACCAGAAGAACGCGAGGAACAAGTACTGGACGTTCTGTTTGGCGAGATATCAAAAATTCTGCGCCTTCCACGGCTACGAAGCAGATTTATCGAACCTCATCCATTAATGCCTTCTTGACATATGCTCCAGTAGGTTGAGGTGACTGAGGGATCCGAGTGAGAAAATACAACACGCGACGAAGGTGCGACACTCACTCCGAGCGATTTACTGCACCATGCGATAAAAGCACGCCATACAGGTTATGGGTCGCCTTACTTCCACGCAAAACGGCATACTCACTAACACACGATCGCATAACTGAGAAGTGCGCCCAATAAACTTGCTGCGCATCGGTAAACGACATCGCAAAGAAACCAAAAGGAATGCAATGGCTCACCCCTGTACCACCAGGGAGATACAGTCTTGAACGTGGCATAAGCGAGGAGGTATCTTAGAGCCGAGACGAGGAGCAAGAAGTGGCCGCCCGCCCACAAATAGTGCTACAGTGGTTTGAGATAAAGGCAGCGGGACTCAGTCAATACGGGCCAGTTTCATGAAAGATTTCATCGGAAAAGTACCTGTGTCGTCGCCATTATCTGGAAAGCAGCGAGCAAGAAGAAGACAAGCAACGGTAGAAATTTTGACTGCGAAGTGGGCGAACGTGAACGACGTGTGCTTCCTGCTTGGTTTAGGGCAGGTGAACACGTGAGCAACTCATGTCACTTCAACACGATGACACGGCACGCAGACATGAGGGATCCAGGAGGTATACACAACACAACTACTCGAATAGACTAGTCACCGACTCCATTGTTGACCCGAGCCCTTAGCCTTATTCATTGATTTCCCTTTCCGATACACTTCCTTGTCAACCGTCCTCTTCCCCAGCGTTTCTATTCGTCTTTCCTTACCTTGCCGGCGTGAGCTACTGCGCGACTCGTCACGCTCCACAACGTCCATTTCCGTTTCACTTTCTGCACCTCCACCTATTGACATGTCCTCCCATTCCTCATCGTCTTCATCCACTGCTCCGCGTTTTCTTTTCGTTCCTGAGCTTGCTTTTCCACCACCGATGTTCAAATTCACCCGTGGAGGCACCGCGAAGCCGAATGATTTTCCAACTTTGGCGAGGTCAAGTTTGTTGATGTCGTAGATTTTCTTTAGTGAATATGACGCATAAGCTTGAAGATATGATCGGAATCCATCGCGTGCAGACTGATGTAAAAAGTAGTTCTTCTGGAGAAGCTTCTCCAGCTGCGTAAAGTACCAAGTCAAATCTCGCCAAAATCATACAGAAAACATATTCACCTGGCTCTGAACGTTCGCTATACGCTCCGTTGGGAACGTATATTCGTTCAGAGGCACTTTGGCTTGCTGAAGATATCGCAAGAAACCAAGTTCGCTCTCGAGTAAGAATAGTAGACTTTTTCCAACCTTCCCAGCACGTGCCGTTCGACCAACTCGGTGAATGTAGTCCCTAGGATCGTCCGGTGGATCGTACTGGATAATCCAGTCTACCCGTGGTATATCCAGTCCACGCGCAGCAACATTCGTGCATAGCAGGATACCAGACTCTGCATTAATAAACTCGAAGAATGTGTTCGTGCGTTTTTGTTGTTTTTGTTTGCCCTGTCGTAGCTTCATGTGAGCGAAGTGCGGGAAAGTAGTGAGTCTGTCCGACGTACGTGTAGATCCAGTACCGGAACGTCAATGTAATTAAGCAGCTCTCCATGATACTTGACGGAATTACAGCTAGAGAAAAATACGATAATTTTCTTTTTGAGGTTCTTCCTTAGGAAGGTGAATAGCAGTAGGAAACGGCGCTCCGACGGGCATACAACGTAACCTTGTGAAAGGGTGGAGACCGTGCTTGTTGACTCCTCCTTATCTACATCGACATGGAGAGGTCCAGGGCGAAGCGATATACGAGCCAGGTCCTGAACTTTTGTTGTCTGTGTAGCGGAAAATAACATAGACTGCCGCCCCTCTAAAACAAGACTCAACGGGATGCAGACCATTGATGTACTGGAAGACATTACCATTTGGGAGAACGGCAATGATTTTTTTCATCTCCTCTTCGAAACCGATTTCCAATATTCGGTCCGCTTCATCTATCACAAGAGCTTTCAAATTGCGAAATACGAAGCCTTTGGTGTTCTACTAGAATGAATATCATGACTTCAGGCCCGATCCAGGAGATACGCACCTCTAAGTGGTCGAGAAGGCGACCGGGAGTTGCAACAAGGAGGTTTACGCCTTTCTGGAGCTTCTCCGCCTCAGCTCTCCGGTTCGCACCACCAATAACGATACCGAAAGTTTGCGAATGATGCGCCATCAGGTCTTTTGCAACCCCGAATATCTGTAGTGCCAGCTCCCTTGTGGGGGAGATGATGATGATACCTGTCCCTGCGGCACCCACAGTTACATATGCTTGCTTTTCAGGGCACTGATATATGAACACACCATTCCTAGGCTTGAATTTCATCCGATGCAGCAGCTCGACGGCGGGAACCAGAAATGCGAGTGTTTTTCCAGAACCTGTGCGTGCAGCACCTAGGACATCTTTTCCTGCAAGTAACGGCGGAATCGCTTTAGCTTGCACGGGCGTCATCGTCTCGAATCCCATCTCTTCAAGGGCTCGACTTGTCGGCTGCGAAAGGTCTAGCGAGGAGAATGGCTCGCATTTTGCTGCATCTTGCCGATCTGCGGGCGGCGTGGCAGAATTTTCCGTTGTCATTTGCTTGTAAAGTGCTGAGGAATCTTTGCGGTACAAGCAAGGGACAAGGGACGTTCGGCAAACTCCGACTCAAAGCTACTATGTCTTCGCCAGGTGAGTGTGTTCCACGGCTGAAGTCCTTTTGCTATTACCCATGCAGAACTATTTTCAGCACGGACCATTCCAGCACTGTCTTATCTCGTCGTGGCTGGCGTATCTGTGGGACTCGGCTACTTGATAGGCTCTCGCTCCAGTTTCACCACAACGCCTTCTGGTCCGGTCGCACAATGTCATCCCGAAGGCGATCAGAAAGAGGAAGGGCAAGAGGAAGAAGAGGAGGATTTGGCAGATGGCGACTTGGCTGCCATCAAACCACAAATACTGCAACAGTGCAAACTTGTGAATCCTACAACCGACTCTGCCCGCATGTGGAGCTGAATGCCAATGCCAGGTGCTTGTGGTGCGAACAGACCTGAAGATGACAACGGGAAAGATCGCAGCGCAGTACGTCTTCGCCTCCGCACCTGGTAGTATAAAAGCCCATTTCCCATAGGTGTGGGTAGGTAGTGCTTCTCGCATCCTGCCCGGCTTGGTGATGCTACTGACATCTCCAGTCACGCGACTCTGGCATGTTACAAGGCTCTTATGAAAACTAATCCAAAGGTCAAACAAGTTACCGAATACTGGTGTAGTAAATGTCGCTGAACGTTTGATATACGCACAGCTTGTCCAGCATTGGGAACGAACGGGGTAAGTACTACTTGGAATCGCTTCTGACCTGATGGCTCATCAACTACAACAGGCAAGCAAAAATCGCTCTGAGGGCTTCGTCAGAGGATGAGCTACTAGAGCTCGAAGCGATTGCGAAGAGCCTCAACCTCTGTGCCCGCTCCATCCTAGACGCGTGAGTCACCCAATTTGAAAAGTCATACTCGGGCTTAAGTTTATCGATCTACAGTGGCCGTACGCAGATTGCAGCAGGGTCGCGGACTGTCCTTGGCATTGGCCCGGGTACGCTGCGGATCTAGATCTCGTCGACTCGTTATGGCTGACGTTGTACAGCACCGGTCGAGTTGATTAACCAAGTCACTGGCCATCTCAAACTCCTATGATCCCTATCGTCGGCGTATAGGTTTCTGGGCGTGTAGGGCGGTCGGTATCATGTGTAAGCCTCTCAGATGTGAGATTATACCCTATGCAAAAGTTGACTTTCTCCATTTTCTTCCACACCCTCATTTTCCATCCGATGTGAATCCACCGTAGATTCTGTTGTTGGTGTACATAGGCATTTTCCCCGTTGAACATGGCAGGGTGTGCTGATGTCCGGACTCGCTGCAATGAAATAAAATTACGACCGACTACACACGTTAAATACATGGATTTTCACAGAAACGCGATGAGGTCACGTGTACTGATTTTTGTAGGATGTTCCAAATTTGTATTACGTCAGTGACGCCGTATCTTTCCTTGGAGTTCTTCACAAGGCCGAGAATGCCTGTCTCAAATCTCTGACATTTTCTTGGAGCAAACCATTGGAGCTTTACCGCCATGATTTAACGGTTGTCGTATCTGCACATTACCCGGACCTCTTCCTCCCCCATGACTAGCCTAACGATTACTCGAGCTTATCAGCAATTCTTCGAAACCCACCCGAACGGCACTCTTGCCCTCACAGGCGGAATTCTCAATGCAGTCGGTGATATTGTAGCTCAGGTCTCCCAGAATACGGTCCGCATCTTCCGTTGCTCTGTTTTTGAATCTTGTAGTCGACGCTATCTTCTAGTTATCCGAAGACCAACAACGTAGACCAGGATGGGATGCTGCACGGACCTTGCGTTTCTTTTGTTTCGGATTTGGGATAAGTATGTACTCAGTTTTCTATCGATGGGAAGGAACTCTGACCCTGCTTTCTTGGAAGGCCCTCTACTTGGCAGGTGGAATGTCGTCCTCGAACGCAGGTTTCCCTTGTGTAGGCGGAGGAGCCACAAGGTCAATTTTGGCGCTCTCTCTAAGCGCGTAGCTGCGGATCAGTTGTTAATGTAAGCTTCAGTTTGTGTCCTGCGCTAATGATATACTGACGGCTATTTGGGCAGGGCACCTTTCGGCGTGAGTGATTATGGCTTGCGACTTCCTGTTCCATGACATGACACACCATATCATAGCTTGTACTATTCATCGGCTGTATGGGTGCAATGGAGGGCCGAGACCTTGCTCAAATACGCGAGAGATATAGCGACATGTACACCACTGCGTTGTTAGCAAACTGGAAGGTCTGGCCCATGGCACAGGTAAGCGGTTTTCCTTCTGAAGCAACATTTCATCGCATTTATCTCCGAGCGAACAGCTTGTAAACTTCCGATATATGCCGCTGCCATACAGGATCCCGTTCCAGTCCACTTGTGGTGTTTTCTGGACGTTATACCTTTCTTTACTGAATGCCAAGTAGGTCTTTTTCTTACCCGAACCTGAATGCGCTTTGTGATGACCAATTTCCAGGGAAGACGAGAAACAGGAACATAAGATCGCAATACATCGCACCCAGTAGACTTCTGGACGTTTAGATGCCATTAGATCCATTTATTCCCACATACACCCTTTTCTGCTCTTGACAAGTCATTTCATTCTGTTTCCACCAAGCGTAGCATGTATAGTAGTATTTCCCTACCTTCGCATTTGTCCTTGTTGTAATTAACAACTTTTGAGTTGACGAGTCAGTGAGACAATGTCTCTTCGTATAGGGTGCGTACTATGTAGAGACAATTGTACCTTAGAATACTCGATAGACCATGCAACCAGCAGGGTACAAAACCGTAGGGTTGCACTAAGTGCGGCCGTACTTGGGCTTGAAGAAGGCCGGTGGAAGTTTCGACAATACGTTGACTAATGGCTGTTCGACGAGTACCAACTCACGGGGCTTGAGAAAGTCCATGGCAAGAATGGCTCGGTAGTGAGTGATCACACGCAGATTCCGCGACTCGCTGGTGCTGTTTCGGACGTCCGATACGGGTGGGAGGTTTTGTTTTTCTGCCTCGGACTTTCGCCGCTTTCGTTGCTTGCTGTATTGCCCTAGCCAATCGAGCTTTAGTTTACACAACCAGGAGGAGCCCCATAAGATAGTGGTTGGCGGCAGAGCTGAGGTACTACGGGGAGATTCCCGAGAATTCTCCGTCATGGTGACGTCGCCATTGACGATGGGCCGCGGGGACTCCACAGGATCGAAAGCTATACCGAGGACGGGGTCTGGTGTACTAAAGATTTGTTGTGGGATGCGAGAATTGAGGTCGTGAGCCCATGAGGGGACCTCCCCGGTCTCAACGTCGTATACGTGCATTGCATTGTTAGGCAAAACAGAAAACAGAATCTGTGGCTTGTCGGGAACAAACGCCATGGCATTTGGAGGGTGAGGTAAAGAAGGAATGGTAGTGTGGTACTGTATTTAACCGTGTTAATGGGGGAATCTCGAGGTCGATAAAATGGACATTACCTGGACCGAATCGAGGTTATATATAAATGTCCGACACCATTCATCCGAAGATGCGAGCCACTGTCCATCTGGACTGACTGCCATCTGAAGTATGGATGGCGGTATTCCCGAGTTGGTCATCTCATCCGTGTCCTCATGCTCGCCTCGCCGATGACTTGCGTGCGTTTTCTGGCCGCGGTTGGTTCCTCGAATTACCCGTCTCCCACTCAGCGAGCTGATTTTTTGGTGATGTTCAAATTGTCTAAGAATAGTTGGTTGGTTGGAGCCGAGGTCGATCACGACAACGACAGATGTGGATGCGGAAGCCATGATCATCTTGGTCGAATCAGGCGTGAACACAAATTTCCTCCCGCCCGTCGACGGGGGTTCTTTTGAGCCCGCAACAGCAAGTTGCTCTTGAAGCAGAGATGTGAACGAACGAATGCGGTTCGCCTTCACGACTCCAGTCGGCTAAATATTTAAGTTTTGAATCTCAGGAATATCGTCGGTGTACTCGTAAATGCACTCACAGTTGTCGTTAACTTGAATAACTTCGTTTCGTATAAGTCTGAAGCAACCAACCATCGTCCGTCGTCTGATAGCGCACTGGATATCAGGTTGGTATGAACATTTAATTCCATTTCCAGTACGTTCTCCCAACCAACTCTGGTTTCTGGATCAGTGGTACTGTTCAATCCATCGATTATCAAAGAGGCATCGGGGACATCAAGGATGCGCCAGAGTCTCAACCCTGTCTCATACATACACAACGCGAGACGTGCTGTCCTTGCGACACACATCGTGGCACGATATGGAATGCGGCGATAGTAAGAATCCTCAAAGGTAGTCGCAACACTGCTTGCTATGGGATTGATAACGCGGGCAGCAGCATTGGATGTCGTTACGTGAGCGGGGAGAGCGGGGATCATGGTAATGGACATGTCTAAACCGCCAGAAACCAGGACTGGTGCAATGTATGGGGACCCAGGGGAAGGCTTCCGTCTGTACGAAGCTGGGGTAGGCGTGTGCGGCGGCCACATGGCAAGCGAACGCACGTCGTGCGAGTGAACCCGTCGAGAGGCCGACTGTATCCACTTCCCCGAGGGTGACACCTCTGAGGCACCGGACACGTAGTTGAATTGGACAATTTTTTGGTCTACGCCAGAGGTGAAGACCGTACTTCCTTCAGGTCCGATCGTTAAACATAAAACGTCGGCTGCATGAGCTGAGAAGCTGTGGGTCTGAGTACAGGTTATTGAGTCCCAGAACTTCACCGTCCCAAGAGAGTCCCCCGATACGATTGTGCCGTCTCTGTCAAGGCTCCTTTCAACGAAAAGTGGTCGTATATGAACTTGGGTGCGACTCACGCTAGTATGCCCACTGACCATACCAAGGTTCTTTCCCCTTTTATTTTGTCTGTAATCATACGATCGACAGGTCTCCCAGTTCTAACGTCCCACTTATGCAGGCTACTGTCTGACCCCCCAGCTACTAGCCAAGAGTCACTCCACTCGTCTTCGTCATCGTCATCGCTTTCAGCGTCACTAGCATCCAGTTTCCCTGCGGCTGCCGGTTTTGACTGCCGTGGTACCGGGGGACCCCATGCAATACACAGGAGTCGACCCTTAACGCGATCAAAGCGACGGAGATGTTCGAGCGTATCCGCTACAAGCGAAAGAAGACGGACAGTGCCATCTTCACAGCCCAATGCAAGTGTCGTGGACCCGGGATTGGCTGCCATGCTCCATATCGAACCCCCTTGCGAGGGTGCAGTTCGCTGCATTGCTCGGCAAGTAAGAATGTGCACACAAAGCGACGTCGAAAAATGGACGACATACCCTCACGCAGCTCCTAGCGATATCCCACTCCAGGAGTTCGCTTCCACCGCCGCAGGAGAACAAGCGAAGGTCAGAAAGAGTGGGAACTTTGCTAGACGGAAAGATGTCTGGGAACCGGATGGTGAGTGCCAAGGTGTCCACTTTTGAAGGGTTCGGTCCGGGTAGTGTCTGTCACCGGGGGTGAGTCTAAGGGACTGAAGGTCAAGGCCACGGCAGTGAGCCCACCTTGCGTAGTTGCCAGCCTTGTCGTGCCTGTAGTTCATCATCTTCCCCCGTCCACTCTAGAAGATCGATGTTCCCATTGGCATGTCCCACTACCAGCGCTCCGTATTCCTGCACACGATCGCGTTCACGTTCCTTTCCTGCTTTCTTGGCTCTCAGAGTGGGGAGTGGTAATGGGGGAAACGCCAATGCAGTGATTGGCGACGGTGAATAGTCCACAAATCTGCATCGGTGCAAAGCAATGGGCGTTGGGTTATCGTTCATTTTTGACGTCTGTCCTCTACAGTGGACATCACTTTTTGATCAGAGTCGACTTGGATTTTTTCTTGTCTTGCCTGCCTTTCTGGGACGTGTCGTCCATGGTCACGTGGCTCCGGAAAGACGCACAGGTTATTTAACTTGTGTCGGGACTTTGAAGGCTCCAACTTTTCCAGACGTATACTTACCCACTGTCGACCTCAAGGATGTCGTTATTCGGACGCGGAGCACCGACTCCTTCTGGAGCCGTCAACCAAGAGCGCATTGAAATGGCCGTCAATGAGTGCGGCATTTGATTTTAGTCCATTTCGTTGGCTTAACCGTGTCTTTTCCAGAATTGACATGGTGTCTGACGTGTTCAACCGAATTGTCTCGTGAGCCGTGTGTGTGTGTGTACAGCAATGTGTTGCCAACTCAATCACCGTTCCCTAGTTCCTGTCACAGCAAGTGCATCAGTCCGCGATACGCCGAGGGCGATCTCAACAAGGGAGAGAGCGTTTGCATAGATAGATGCGTCGCCAAGTTTTTCGAAGTCAACAAAAAGGTTGGCGAAAAAATGCAAAGCGCAGGAGCTAATGCGCAGGCTACGGGTTCCACCAGTTTCTCGCTATGATACCTAAGGCAGTGGTGCGCTCACATCCTACCGTGGTATGTTCTACAGGTACTTCGCTTGTCCTATCACTCTTACCCAACCAAATTCGCTGGCACAATAGCTTTTCAGAAGTCGCGCAACCGCATACGCTCATAGAGCAAGATACGTCATTGAAAAATATCCATACAACATGTTGGGCAGCGCGTCATCAGGGTTACTTGCCGGTGTAGCTGGGGAAGCACTCAGCTAGCGACTTGGAGTGCTTATTTGTGGCATGTTCTTCCAACCTATTTGCACGCACGCATACATATACACCGCAGTTAGCGACTTTTTGCATAGAGGGTAGATATGAGCATCCGGCCTGAAAGGACTTACGCAGGTGCACGCGTGGTCAGCAACTATGTAACAGAAGATAATATCAGGCCATCAGAGGGGAAACCGCAAATAAGGAAAGACGCACAAAAGTCTGCCTGCATGTCTGACAGATAATACTCTTAGCAGCTTCGTTGACCTTGAGCCGGCTGGTGGGCCCTTTGTCGACTTGTTTGCTAGCATTGCGCTCTCGTTTCTGGGCAGCCCTGGCGCCCTGAAATCTGAACATGAGACTCGAGCCTGTTGAAATCAAAACGGAAATCCACTTGCGTTTCCCATTAGGTATCCACTAGCTGCACGAACGACACGGTGCAGAACAGGTCACGCTGTGTGGGCGACGGAAAAGCTACTTGCGAAGACCGTGTTACGTAATACGGATATCGTCGTTAGATGCGCTTGCGGTATTTCATGTAGTGCGTACCTAGTAGTGCGCCGCTACCTCACATATCGCTTCACAGAATGAACGGAGGCCTGGAAAGACTCGTAAAAGAAGGCGTCGGCTTCCGCGGAATAAACTGGGCTCCGTCAGACAAGGTGCGATGACAGTCCGCCAGACCTTTGTCATTTCATCCAAATTTCTTGATACTTTGAATAGGATTTTTCCCCGTTGCAATCCACGGTAGTGTCATCAAGCGTGCGAACCAGGTAACTGCGGCTGACGTCCTTCCTTTCCTTCTTTCACCTTGTAAAATGTCGGTAGACTCAACCTTCGAATCCATAATCAACCAAGTCAAGGTCGACGTCGTGTCGCCCACGCACGACTTGGATAATGCCAGGCAGTTAGTGATAGCGTCGAGGTGTTTCGCCAGTGAGTCATCTCTGCTCATCAGTGTGTCTTCTAACCTTAAGTTGCTGCATGGTAGCGGATACGGTTACGGGCATGTATTCATTGGCTGCTACGCGCAGTGCGAGCGATAAAGCTGATGGACTTGTTAAGTTCCTACCAAGGAAATGTATGAGTATGCCACGAAGGCATCTCTTGGCGACGCCGTGTTCCACGACCCGTCAACACAGGCCCTAGAGACGCACATCGCCCAGTTGACCGGAAAGGAAGCTGCTCTCCTCGTTGCGAGTGGAACGATGTCAAATCAGCTCGCAATCCGAACTCATCTGCGCCAACCTCCGTTCTCCGTTATATGTGACGGGCGATCCCACATTAATAAGTCAGCTGGTTTTCTGCGTTACCCGTCGTGCCGTGCACCTGACTTTTCGTCCCTAGGTACGAATCCGGCGGAGCCGCACTCCATACCGGTGCACACCTCATCCCTCTCGTGCCGTCCAACGGTACGTTACAGCGCCTCTATTTGCTGGTATGACCGTAATGAGAGCCTTAAGGACACCACCTCACCCTCGAGGACATCAGTCCTCATGTAGTGCTAGGGGAAGACATACACATGTAAGCTCACAGGTTCGTTCATTTGCAATTACCCTATTTAAGCGGCCAAAAGTGCCCCAACGCGTCTCATATGCCTCGAGAACACCCTGGATGGGTTGATTCTTCCTCAGAGCGACATCGTGGATGTCTCCCAATTCGCGCACGAAAACGATATTCTCGTTCATCTTGATGGTGCGCGACTGTGGCACGTCGCCGCAACGACAAACATCCCAATGTCGGTACTATGCGCGCCGTTCGACTCGGTCAGTTTATGCTTTAGCAAGGGACTTGGTGCTCCCATGGGCACCTGCCTCGTCGGGTCAAAAGCGTTCATTCAGAAAGCCAAGTGGTTTCGTAAGGCATTTGGCGGCGGCATGCGACAGACTGGAATAATCGCTGCAGCGATAGCGTATGCACTCACCTATAATTTCCCTCAGTTGCCGAGGGTGCACGCACTGACCAAACGCTTGGAACAAGGGTTGAGGGACCTGGGAGTTCGTATCCTTTCTCCTGCAGAGACTTGCATGGTAAGCTGAAGATCCAACTCCTAGCCAAACCAAAGAACTCATCTGTACAATAAAGGTGTATTACGACCCGTCGCCTATTGGAGTCGGATATCAGGAGGTCCAAGATAGCGCTGCGGCCCTCCCACGGCCAATAATGGTCATGGGACCGCGGCTCGTTGTACATATTCAAATGACGACCGAGACTATAGATGATTTCTTGGCTCTCTTGGGAATTTTGAAGGAAATGAGGAAAGATGGTGTAGATCGGTGTCATTGACCTACCCGGCCCGAGCGGCATAGATGCGGAAAGGGGTTATTCGACAGCGCAATTTTAGAATTGTATTGCTATTGGTGATGTAATTGTTGAGAAGTAGCACTCGAGAGAAGACAAGTACTCGCGGGAGCTGACCCCTGACTCAGCCTTATCTCTACTCGCTTGAGGAGTGTCCAGATATAAAGTGGCCGGATGATGATAATGACGTGCCAGAGAACCCATGATGTTGTCTGTGACGGAGAACAGACTCGCCCAATTGGCTGAAGACGTCAGATGTGATGTCCATTCCAGAACTCAAGACGCAGACAATGACGCTAGGAGGGCGGAAATCTCAAGGACTTTCATTTGTAAGTGATACGCTTGGTGGGGAGTTGAAGCTAAAATGGATATACACGATGCAGCGGACACGATCACAGGTATGGCCCATCTCCAGTCGAGTCAGACCGTTTGGATCGTCTTAATACGGTGGTGACAGCACCGACGAAGGAAATGAATGAATACGCCATACGCGCCACGCTTGGGGACGATGTCTTCTTCGAGCCATCGACGGCGGCACTCGAATCACATGTTGCCAAACTGACCGGGAAGGAAGCCGGGCTTTTTATGCCAACTGGGACGATGTCCAATCAAGTAGCACTCCGAACCCATTTACAGCAGCCTCCCTATTCTGTTTTGTGTGATGCGCGGGCGCATATATATCGGTAGGCAAAGATAGTAAGTCTCGGCCATTGGGATTGACGGCCTGTAGTATGGAGGGCGGCGGCATCGCTTTTCATTCGGGAGCGAACGTCATACCCGTATTCCCGGAAAATGGTAAGTCATTGCGATATGAATAGAATGGCGCCGTGATATATCTCTGCTTCAGGACATCACCTTACGTGGGAGGACATTGAGCCTCGAATTGTCAGTGGAGCTGATGTCCATATGTAAGGATGGTGGCATGTCAAATTGGCTACGTCATAATAGCAGATTTTACAGTGCACCTACGCGCATCATCTCCTTGGAGAGTACGCTAAACGGGACAGTGATTCCCCAAGAGGACGTCGTAGCAATATCGAAGCATGTGCGAGATAAAGGGATCATTATGCACCTTGACGGTGCGCGCCTCTGGCATGTCACGGTCGCGACGGGTCTCTCGATGAAGGAGCTGTGCGAGCCGTTCAATTCCATCAGCCTGTGTTTCTCAAAAGGCCTTGGTGAGTGGCGACGGGATGGACAAGTGGTCATGGACTGAGTTACCGATTGCAGGCGCACCCATCGGGTCGTGCGTGGTGGGATCGAAAGGGTTCATAGCCAAGGCGAAGTGGTTCCGCAAGGTCTTCGGAGGAGGCATGCGACAGACGGGATACCTTGCAGCGTCAGCTGCGTATGCACTGACGCACCACTTTCCGCTGCTCCCTCGGGTGCATGCTCTGGCAAAGCGCATGCAGGAGGGACTGGAAGAGATCGGAGTGGGCATCCTGAGCCCTGCAGAGACATGCATGGCAAGTGTAGTTGGATGACAGAGTGGCGTGTGCACTGACGGTGTGTTCCTGGCCAGCTATTCTACGACCCGAGTGCGATCGGAGTGGAGTACTGGGAGGTGGTCGAGCGGGCTGCACAGCTGCCAAAGCCGATCTACCTGAACGGGTCGCGACTGATGATGCACATCCAGACGGCGGGCGAGGCGGTGGAAGATTTCCTGGGTCTGATGAGGCAGCTGAAGGAGGAGAAGGCGCAGGCGGGGTGGCGTGGGCAGCAGGCGGACAGGGGGAAGCACAGAGAAGTGTACGTCCGGTGCGGGCCATGGCGCGGACCGCGTGGGCTACCCGCCTAAGATTGGATTTTTGGGTAGTCAGTGCTTCAGTCTGTAAATAAGAATCACAAGGGAAAGAGGAGGCGTCGACTTTGTCATGCATTTTTTAAAAGTCAGCGTGACCGACTGACAAGTGACTGACTTGACATCGACATCGACATCGACATCGACGACGACGACGGCGGCGGCGGCGAGCACGACGAGCACGACAAGCGATCGACATACCCACACCAGTCTTGCGTTGGCATACCCGTCCACGATGGACGTCTACTCCGTCTCTTTCACCCACCCACGCAGGTCCAGGCAACACGTCTCGTTCGACCCTCATCCGAGAAACAACTCCGAACACTTCCCCCTCCAACATCAACTTCCTCTCTCCCACCCAGTCGCCAACCAGGCCGACAACGACACCGTAGAAAAACTTACAAAACTCGCAACGTCCCTCTTCAACATCCAAGTTTCCTGGCTCCTCGCTGACGGCGGCAGAAGCTGGAATTTCCACATATCTGGGGCGTATCCCCAAGTTATGCAGGCACGAGGAATGCTGCTCAAGGATAGCCCAGTACAGGTCCGTGCACTCCCTCCTCCACATCCTTCTCTCCTCACCCCTCTCCTCCCCTTAGCATCGCACCGCCATCAAGGTCCCCCGCGCCGATATTCTCGACCCGCCCTCCACAAAACCTGTTCTCAAGCAAGATGTCCGTCGTCGGCTAGATGAAATCGCCTCTCTCACTTATGCCCACATCGCCGTCGTGAACTCACCCCTTTCCCTCTCCTCCCGCACCCCTCCGGATGGCGTATCCAGTTCTGCAGGTTGGAGCGGCCTCGAGACAGAACGCGTGTGCGAACTCGTCATCACCGGTTCGAGCGACGCGGTTGAGCTGGCCCGTGTTCGCCTCCTCGTTATGCTCGATGAACTGGTCAGTCTCTCCCCTCACCCCCTTTCCAGTGCTCACCGACCTCCCCCCAGAGTGGCCTCCATGCCGAGCCTTGCGAAGTTGACCGCAAACTTCACGCAATCACCGCAGGCCGCAAACGCAGCGTCCTCCAGAAAATACAGGAAGACACCGCAACCAACATCTACTTTCCATCACCGCTACAAGGTCTCGTTGGTCCTGACATCATCACGCCCTCCACAGTTCCGCAGACTCCCGGTCAACAACACGTCACAGGTGTGCAGGCAGGCCCGGCCCAGGCTCAAGCTTATAGTCCCAACGTCGTCTGGATAACGGGCGAGTTCTTCGGGGTGCAGAGAGCCAAGGACATGCTATTCCAACTCTCCGTCCAAAAGGCGCGCCCGTGTCTCGTCTCACGCGCATACATACACTAACACGCATACTCTTCAGAGCAAAGCTATTCAGTCTCGCGAGACCGTCATTCTTCCTCGCAAACTCGACTGGATGGTGCTCGACCGCGCAGACGACCTCAAGTCCATCATGTCAGACAATGCAACGTTCATCCAATTTCCACCCATCGGGAGTAGCACGAGTCTCATAACAGTATATGGCGACCATCTCGTTAATGTGCAGCGGACGATCCGTAGCATCATGCAGCTCGTGAGTGACCTAACACGATCTTTCGTACCCTTTTCTCTGATGCTTCTCGTCTCAACAGGCCTGCCAGCAATATGTTGGATCATTTTGGCTCTTGCCCATGCAATTCAACGTGCTCCTTCCGCCATCGTCGCTGAATCCCGCACAGGTTGCGACTTTGTTAAAGCAAATCTCCCTCACCACCGGCGCGGAAGTTGTGTTTAAGAGCAACTGCTTCGAGATTCATGGGCTGGAGTATGAGGTAAGGGCAGCTGTGAGCACCATCCTCGATCTAGATATCGTCAAAGTAAGCGTACAGACCCTCATTAATACATCACGTCCTGACACGTTCTTTTAGCCGTTCCACCACGAGATTCGCTTCCAGGTTGAGCTCGCCAATGAACATCGCGAGTTCATCTCGGGTAAGAAAAATGGAAAAATTAACAAAATCATGCAAAGCACGGGGGTCAAGATCAAATTTGAGACGTTCAACGAGCATAATTTCTTGATAGACCTTTCCGGCTCAGATGCGTCTGTGATCCAAGGACTGACGCTGCTTCAGGAAGAACTACCCGCGGAGATTTCCTTCCACGTCCCCGAAGCCTATCACAAGCGTATAATCGGCATCGGCGGGCGGAATATCCAACGGATTATGAAGAAATACGGCGTGTATGTCAAGTTCTCGAATGCGGAGGAGTTTGCGGCTTTGGGCGGATACAATGATAATGAGGACAATGTCGTCGCACGGACACCGTCCAAGAATGCGATCAATTTAGATAACCTAAAGCAGTCAGTGATGGAAATTGTCAATCCAAAGGTGCGTATACTTGTTACGCATACGACGCTATTTGCTCAGAGTCCCGTACAGGACAAGGACTACGTCAACGAGACCCTCTCTATCCCAAGGCGATATCATCGCACGCTTCTAGGGGAGAAAGGCATCTTTATTCACGATATCGAGGCCAAGACAAACTCGAAAGTCCGGTTCCCTGACAAGGAAACAGCCTCCGACTTAGTAACCATCTTTGGACCGGAAAATCAGGTTCAAATTGCTGCGGCGATGCTACTGGTAAGTTGCAAGTTTTAGATGCGGTATACTCTCTCTCAACGATCTTTGCGCAGGAACACGTGCCGTTCGAGGCGGACATGGCCGTCCCTCCGAGCCCTGATCTCCCCAGAGTCTGCGCGTCAGCGGAGTTCGGCGCGTTCATCGAACGCATCAAACGGGACTTCCAAGTCTCAATTATGCCCAGTATCAAACCCACCGCTTCCGCGCACACAAACGGGTCAAGCAGTTCCGCCGATCACGGTCAGTCGTCGTCGCAGGCCCAGCCGACACCAGGGGATTGCAGCTTCAAATTCCGTTGTCAACGCTCTAATACCGATTTCCTCCTCGCAGCGCGGGAGTTGCTTGAACAGTTTTTGTTGAATCACAACGTGCATGTCTACCCGTCTGCAACGGCACATACACATAAGAGAGGCGACTCTTTTGCGGAAGCATTTCCACACTTTGATAGCAAAGTATTGACAGCTAGGCGGCACGGTGAGTCGGAACCTTTTGTCGTCGTCCACACATTTGATCTCTGACAACATGCGTAACAGAGTCCGTCGAGCTGTCGCGATCCGAGATCCTTGGCGATCGGAGGCTTAGGCTTGCAAATTCGTCACCCGACGTCAAGGCGTTATTTAACGCACCACCCTACATCTACGATCTTGATGAACGTGAAGATTCACAGTCTGCGTATGGACCTCCGGGATCTGCTGGGCTCGATTATTGGACGCCGCTACCGCCGATCGTGAGTAGCATTCGTTCAATCCCCCGCAGCAGTACTCCTAACGTGATTCTTTCTTGCTGCGATTCCACGCGTATCTGCAGGGATCGGGCATCGCAGCACGTTCCCGCAACACTGAGGACGCCCTGAAGCGCGGTTCTGATTCGTTGTTGGAGTCAAAGATCAGGGAACAGATTTCGAAGCCGCGATCCCTCCAGAATCGCGCGCAGTCTCTTGACCTCACGTACTCACTGTCGCGATTGACCGACTCCTCTGCACGTCTTCCAGCGCCTGAGTCGCCAACTACATCTACGGGTGGAACAGGTGGCAACTCTAGCCCAACGTCGGCTACCGCTCCATCATTCCCTAGCGTGTATGGGCCGCGGTCTGTCATTGGCTCATCGGCACAACGGAATGCACGAGTGAGAGATTCTGAGGACGTAACGGACGAGGTTTCGCGGGTAATTTCCAACCTCGGCCTGTGAACCGACGCCTTTCCATGAAGCGACGAAAAAGAAGCTGCAACTAAAATCTTTAGAGGGAACGACTGCTTGCACATGTGTACATACCCTCTATGGGGGGTCACCCGTAGCTTGCCTTCTCGTCTCATCGTCTTGTCATCGCATCTGTTATCATCCAAACATAGGATTCCTATTTATCCAGGGGCTTACACTACGAACGATCTGTGCTCCGCGCCATCACCCACTCTCGCTTGCAACCATCATCAATACTGCAGTTTCATGTCACTGTTGCGTTACCGTCAACTCCAACCACTTCCCCTTCCGAGCCTGTCACCCACAAATGCTGCCTGCACTTGTCACTCCATCCCCAGTTTCCAGTAACGATCAGTCACTAGTAGCGCTACACTTTCCACGGGGTCTATCTCTCAATTCTTTTTATCTCACTGCCGGTCTTACATTCCCTTCCACAATCTAACCACAGCGCCCAATCTTTTTCTTTTTCTTCTCGCTTTATCTCTATCAATCTCATGTCTGTCATCTCGGTTCCACCCTTTCTGTACATTACATCGAATTGATATTTCTACCATAGTGGGCTGGTCATATTGTTATCCTTCCACTAATGAAAAGCACTATCCATCCGATATCTGACTGAATGCGGTGACGCCAACGGACGTAATCAAGGTGTACTGAAGCAGCTGGAAAATTGCTAGCTATGATAAGTAAAGGGTTACCGTATCTTGTCTCACTTAGCGCCGATAAATGTAACCGACAAGTGGGTGAAACCTGGCTGCGTTTCATCGGCCGTGCGAAAAGTTCTGCAATCAATAAATGATCCAGGGTACCTCATACAGTACGAAGTCATAAAATTCTTGCTCCAGCAACGCCTGGTATTCTCCAACGAACTCCTCATTACCTCCCTTGTGCTTCTTGCTAGAGCGCCCGGAGCGGGGTGCAAGGTAACTTAATTGACTCGTAAGAATGTTGAATGCTTTCTTGACGTA
The DNA here is from genome assembly GCA_024663475.1 of Pisolithus thermaeus. Lineage (NCBI taxonomy): Eukaryota > Fungi > Basidiomycota > Agaricomycetes > Boletales > Pisolithaceae > Pisolithus > Pisolithus thermaeus. The sequence goes on along the minus strand of JANFAF010000132.1, from coordinate 86,197 downwards.
TCTGGTGTCGGGCTGAGGCGTAGCAGTTAGCGCCAGGAAGCTCCGACAGTAGCAAAAAATGAAATATCTACCTTGATGGCTAGACCCATGTAGTCAGCTGGTAGACCGTACCGAAGGACGCTCTCTACAAAGAGCCGTAGAACCTTGAGGTGCACCAAAATCTGGAAGGACTCCGAGAAATTCGTTCGAGATACTCGGAGGAGTTCTGTCTAAGGTTGGAAAAGATTGGATATAAGAAGGTCAAAAGAGAACACCCCCCTAGAAAGGTAAAAGTAATACCCAAAGTTCTTTCTCTGTTGCGTCAGCTACAGACAAGTCTTCGCGTTCTTTGGCTATATTTTCTTCGGAATAAACAAAATCGCGTACGATGAACCTAGCCACGGCGGCTCAACGACGGCGGACGTTGCTGGTCAAACTACAGAACAACGCACTTGTTTTCTCGACATTTCTGGACGTACTCGTCGTGTACCCTCTTGAACAGGACGACGCTAAATAAGCTATATTCCTCATCGGAGGCGATGAGCCTTTAAATGCGGTAACTTGGTCAAGGTTTGTAGTCACGTTGACGGAACAACCTGTGACTCACATCGATGAACGGGGTACGATCATGCTTGTTAGCCGTTCATACTTCGAATTCCACTCCCTCTTCAGAGCGCTGGGGATCGAAAATGTGAGCAAGGAGGTGGGAGGCGGTGGCAAAAAGAAGCAGCTGACTTTGGTACCGCCACGAAACACGTCTCAAGGTATTCGGAATCCTGCACAACATGTTCCCTGGACACAATATCCACAAGAGACCGTACAGACAAGTTTCCCCTGCGGGAGGAAAACTCAACGACCGGCTCCACGACAACAAGGGACGTACGACACACGTCTTCTTCCGTTGCATCTGCACGAGGGAGCCTTTGACAAGGTTGTAGTTGTTTAGTTTGGATTTCATCGTGTTGTCAATAGAAGCCATTTCCTGGATGGCGTGGTCATTGTGATGTCCGTTGCTACGGAAGGCGATGGGAAGACAAACCTTGTTCAGAAGATCGACGGTTTCACGGAGGCTCCGTTGTATGTTGTATCTCCCCTCGTTCCACCTCCAACCTCTCAGTAGATAGTCATTGACGCTTCTCTCGTCAACCACGATGTGCTGCGCGAGCTTCGCAGGGTCATTATTGAGGAGGTTGCGCAGAGCCTCAACGGTTTTGGCAACGACGGAAGTGAAGAAGGCGTCCTGCTTTGGGAGCTCCTCTGACAGTGCAATGAGGGAGTCTAGCGTTCCTGTCTACAACCAGCACGGCATTAGCAAATGTGAATGCGCGCGTGTGCATGCATGTAGCCGGCCAACAAGGTTACAGACCTTGAAACAGGGTATCCCCAGTTCTGCCACGACGCTCGAAGATGATCGTGACAATTGAGAGAGTTTGGTCGCAATTTCGGGCAACAAGCCTTCTGCATCACCATCATGGGGAACAGCAATCAACCAGGTGCTCTGATCAGATGGCATGACCTGGCTTGTCTTGTCCTGTCCTGTCCTGTCCTCCACTTGAAGCTTCTCCACGCAAGTTCGTTTCAAGAGCACAGAGGCTTGATGCCAGCGCCAAATCGGGGCTTATGCGAATTTGTGATTTCCGCTATGAATAAATAATATTATCATAATTAATTCCATCTGAGTCGTCGAATGACTACTATGTTGTCCGTAGTAAGTCGGATTGGCATGCGGGACGTTGCGATCAGGACGTCCTCCAGGCGGTCTTGGTCGCCCGCAATGTCCACTGTGGCGACGACCCCATATCTGGTATCGCCGTCGCAGTTGCATGAGTCTCTTTCCTCTGGTGGGGTATCGGTCTTGGACGCCAGCTGGTTCATGCCAAATTCTCTACGGAACCCACACGAAGAGTTTAATAAAAAGCGGATTCCTGGCGCGCAATTCTTGGATTTAGACCAAGTCGCCAGTCCACATGAGCTCGGCCTCAGACACATGATACCTACCGAAAGTGTCTTTGCTGCCGCGTGCGGTCAGTGAAGTAGGCTATCATCCCACATCCTTTCACTGACACGCAGTTCCCCGTGCCAGAGGGGTTCGGCATTGAACCTAACTCACATGTGGTAATGTGTGTTGTACTGGCATCTTCCGAAGAATGAACAGGGATTTTTAAAACCACGCCATTCTTCCCTAGATACGATACACATGGCATCTTTTCGTCACCTCGTGCCCTCTTCATGTTCAGGGCGTTTGGACACGGCAAGTCCAGCATCCTGGACGGCGGTCTACCGCGTTGGGAGACTGAGGGCTTTGGGACGGAGAATGCACCACCAGTAAACGGGAAGAAGTCCACCTATCCCACTCCTATCCTCGATAAGACCGTCGTCCGTTGTGAGAGACCTTTATTTCCCGTATCTACCAATCCTATTAATCCTCAGGGCCGGCGATAGCCTACGAGCAAGTTGTGACGAACTCGATGCTGGACCCAACCTTGGACCCCTCAGCTGAGCTACTGGTGGATGCACGTACGCGTGGCCGGTGCGCCTTCTGCTAACCGTCGCTCCACATCACGTTGTATTCACACCTCGTCATCGATACCATGTAGCTTCATAGGGACTGATCCCGAGCCACGACCCGGCTTATCTTCAGGACACATACCGCATTCGTTCTCGCTCCCATTCAATGCGTTCCTGAGGATTCACACTATACCCAACACATCCACTCGGTATACTACACTCCTTCCCATATCGGAATTGCGACAAGCTCTCGTTGATGCTATAGGGGCCGAACAAGCAGAACTAGTTCTTACCGGCAGCCGGAGGATAACAACCTCCTGTGGAAGCGGAATGACCGCTGGTATCTTGTGGCTTGGTTTGAGAATGTTGGGAGCTCCAAGCGTTTCCCTATACGACGAAGTGGGTGCATCGGTTTTATTTTCAAATAACTGGTGCATTGATGAACACTTTGGCGGTGCAGTCTTGGACCGGCTATGCAACCCGAAGCGAGAGTCGGATAGAAACTTCAGTCTGAAGCCGATTGTATAGGGGTAGCTCTAGCTCATGCAGCCAGAGCAAAACTAGTGAGTTGGTATCGTAGGTCGTAAGTAGTACAACATTGCAAGCTTTCTGCGTGCCCTATTTTTACAGTGCGTTGCGAGCCGGTTATCCCTAAGTCATAAAATACAACCGTAAAACCCTCGGAGCCCAAAAAGAAAGCAAAAGAAAAGGAACATCTGCATCATCCGCCTTAACACCACAACTTTGCGTGGCGGTCCAATACGGTCATCAGACCTTTGATGCCTTTGGCGGCTTCAATGCCCACTGGTCGCTGTCCGTCAGGAAAGAATGATCGTGCTACTGTGGCGGAGTAATGAATCTGCAAGAAAGCGCTATATTACTACCATGACCCGCATTTACAAGGGAATTTACCCACCGTAACCTTGAATTCATGTTTTTGAAGTTTAGGATGACGAATCCTGCAATCCCACCTATAACCCTTGCGTGAGCAGTTACATAGGGAGGCAATCAAGAAAAAGCTTCACTGTTCGTCAAGCAGGACGTTACCGCCCATGGCCTTGGCAGTCGTGTAAAGCTTTTTCCGAGAGAGGTCAAGGAGCCTCCCTGAGTCGACGCCTCCTTTGCAGACGAAATGCTCTGTGTGTATCACACGGGGGCCGACCTTGACGGGCTTGGTATCGGCGAGGACAGTATGCGTCCGTGCTGGTCCTGACGAACTCTTGATACTACTGTCGTCGTCTTCCACTCCCCCGACGTCGCGGAGCTTGCGACAGAGGGCGAACTGATTATTACAAAAGCTCGAGAAGACTCGGAGGTAGTAGTCAAACATGTCGTGAGGGAGAGAAAGCTTCAAGTACATCCAGTGGACGAAAGCCGGAGAAGCTTGTGGTATCCTTGATGTCTGTGTCGCGACCTGTTTTATATGCTGCAGTGGAGTCCGGCGTTCATGGTCCCATCATCCCGGCTTGCTGAAAGGAGGGATGTGAAGTCTTTCACCGTTTGCTAACCAGGACCCTTACACGAGGCATCATTTAATAGAAATGCTTGAAGTAATATCACCTTGCTCACGATCATAGCTGCTTCCTCGGATAAGATGCATGTGATCTAAACGTGCCCAACGAACTGGCTCGCAGTCGTGGGTGTCCCTAACGGACCTTGTTATTTGAAAAACAGTACGCATATGTCTACAGGAGTGATATGGACAAGTGGAGATAAATACAGAACGTACAAATACAAGAATGAGTGGTGGTGGCCGGATGCACACACGATCGATAAGTTACGAGAAAATGTGTTGCCCTTCTAAAAGGGCCATGAAAGGAGGTGTACGGAGTGGAGGTAATTTCCCTGATATACAGCCGGGTCTCCCTGTATAGTCAACCTGTATACGATGACACTTTCCTCGCCGCAAAAGGGTCAATGACCACCTGGAGGCAAATCTCAGATTCTGGTGTGATTCATGTCCCGTTCCGGTATAAGCGGAGGAATGCCTACCCTTCTTCCAGCAAGACGTTATAACCCTTAGTGGTAACCTGTTGTAGAAGTTGCTGCCTCGCAAATTGTAGCGCGCTGCTACAGTGCATCCCGCTGGGAGCCTGCCTTGTGAATTCAAAGATGTATCTCCCACACGTGTCCCCTTCTTGCACGTATATTACATCTATGATCGCAAGATTAGTGCTTTTGCGGTCGGGAGCACGGAAAAGGGGTACCATCGTCGTCCTCGGAATCGAGCATGATGACAGGTTCCACGGTATTGCATCCGACGACCTCCCAAGGATCCTCGCGACGTCGCCGCTGAAACCACTTCATGGCGGTGGAACCCTTAAAACTCGAATCCAGCGCGGTCCGGGGAAAGGAAGGAACGGAGGTCTTTGCTGGTCCCTCGCATTTACTTAAGGACGCTCCGTCGGGTTCCTCCTCGGCACCGCCACTGCGAGGCGCAGGCGGTATCAGATGAGACGTAAGCCTCTATGCCATTCGGTGCAGTGGCAGGACACCATCAAGTTCGGCTGATTCAGATAAGATCATCACGAGTCAGACCGCCTTCCGCAGTGATGTCAGCAACCCGCGCTAAGCCCGGGAACATCCATCGGGATGCTTGGGTGATACTCAAATACTCACTCAGGCATTGCAAACGACGATTGCGATTGTTTGATACCTCGATCAACACAGATTCAGTATCAGTAGGAACCCTTGCCCTAAGAAGTCCCCGTGTGACTCGATTCACTGCCAGTTGCCGATAACAGACACGGACACGCGTCCCACTGGCATGTCCGTTATCGGTAAGTAACTGACAAGAAGGACACGGTGAAACGCGTCACCGCTTATAAAAACTAGAATAGCTCACTACACATAATCGAGTCAGCTGTCGTCGATTCTAGTGATATGTAAGTTGCAACCAGGAACCCTGGCTTGCCGACATTTATTGAGATCACCTTCAATGAACATGTGCGGCTGAGGGGCAATCTTTGCAAATTAGCTGCCTATCCGTCGCTACTGGCGATGAAGTCAGTGGAACGTGTTTGTTTCTGTTAGGACGACGGGCTGTAGTGCCGACATCCGACTTGGACCCGACCTCACAGGTGCCATCAGCAAGTTTTACCGAGGTAAACGGACCTCCAGGCCATAGTTGGTGTAGCTGCGTACTCAACTCCCTCATAACCGATAGCCCTTCGCTCCAGCGGAGAGGTATCGGGTTTCAGGGAGTATCGGGTGTCCTGGAGACTGGGAAAATAAGTCAAAAAAACATTGAAATTCGTACGTTGTACAATAGTAATACCTTAACCAGGATGAGTCCGAGTAAATTAAGATGTAATTTTACCCTCTTTTTTACTTTTGCAAATCTTTTGTGCGTGTCAATCTTTCCAAACGCTGACTCTGCGAGTGCAAGGATCATCAAGACCCTTTGTGTATTTCCGCAACAATAGTGCTGCTTGAGGAGCTTCTTTATGTGTGGGCACTGGGTCAACTGGGTCCCATTATGAATGGCTTTCATAATCAGAAAAACTGAAGTTCTGGTGTTTTGGAACTGGAATCGGAAAACTAACTGCACTACGAAGTGGCTCAGGTACAAACATATGTCAATACGTCGTCAGCCCGTGAAAAGACAAGGAAAAGGAATAGCAACCATAACAAGAACAAAAACGAAATAGTGAGGGATAAACTCAAGGTGCAAGAAGGTAGCGTATGTGGTGCGATACTAATCAGAGGGTGTGAGGGGAAACGCCGCGCCCTATCTCCATCGGTGCTGATTATATAGCATGGTGACTATTAATCTTTAATATGGATTTCCATCCTCGCCTGGAATTCCACTGGACACCTGTGCGTACAACTATCCCGAACGACGAGCGCACTCAAAAAACCTGCCTCCAATCTTTCGTGTGTAAAATCAAATATAAACCGCCATGGCCAGCGGCATTGTTCGGGTTTTAAATCACGTTTGAAATGTTTATGCCTCTGAAGTACACTTGCCATCACCACAGGGTCGACATAAAATAAGATTAGTACTGTTCATCTTTAGACCGATGATCGGTCGCAGTGCCACAAACGTGTGCCTTTGCCATCTGTTCCTGTTCATTTCTTGAAGTGCATCACGAGGCCAAGTGGTACGCGCGTGCCGCTCACCATCATAACCAGGCAATCGGACGTTCGTGAAGCGCCTTCAAAACCCGAAAAACCCTCTTTAAGAACACCTCATTCCATTCGTAAGCGAAGCAGAGCTCTCTCGTCTACATACACGAAATGAAATGGGTCGTTCGTGGGCGTTGTTTTGCGGGCCGCGAGGCTTCCTTGTGCTCTCCACCGCAGTCACGGAACAGCGGCTAATAGCACAACGACAATTGTTGAAAGCCTAGTCCGTTCTATCTCCCACCTTCCACAGGGTTCCGTTTCATTCGCGGAGACATCTTTCAGGTCTCGGCCTCTCCTAACAAAAACGGAGAATGCATTTACACTTAGGTTGTCACTGTTGCGTAGCTACTTTCATTCATCCATGGCTTTCCGTGATCACGTTCCCCGTCATCATCGTAAAACATTTCGGAGTTCAGAAGAACGAAACCCCCAAAGCCATCAGCAGGGTGGCAACAATTCCGGAGACTGCCGCGCTATCTTTCTTGACACCACTACTTTCTGTTATGCTGGCAGCGGCAGCGGCAGCAGTTCCGGTCGCAAGTACGGTGACATTCGTGCAAGTGGTGGTCGCGTTGGTCGGGACCGTTACGTTGGCAGACAGAGTCAAGTCTGCACACTGTTTTGATACGCCACATCAAACAGGAGGATCGTGAACATGACAGAACGATAAGAGGAAGTTGTGATACGTGCCTGATAGAGGGTGCCGTCACCACCATCGTAGACAACCTGGATGGTCACATTGGCACCGTCTTGAATTCCTGAGATGCCTGCCCCTGCTAGATCAATCGGGAAGCAGTATTGCCCTTCCCCGCTTGTTTCGAAATACGGGACAACCATTTGGTATCCCGAAGATGAGTTAAAATCGGAGAAGGACGTAGGGTCCGGGTTCGTGGATACAATGACACCGACTACACGAGGCAGACCGATCTAATTAGAAACACAATCACTGCCGTCGACTGAACTAGGGATCATACCAGCCCACTGCGGATGCTCGCTGTTGAGGTTAATCAATCCGTTCGCGAGAGGGAACACCGTCCGATTGGACACAGCATTATCGTAGCCATCTACATGTGATCGTAGTCTGTATCACGCATCCGAGAGGGATCGCGAGATGCTTACCACAAAACGTAGGCTCTTGGTCCTCTACAAATGGTCCCCTAGGAACAGGATATTGAAGTTGGAAGTGGGCATTTGCTACGGCGGCAAGCACCAGAGGGAGGAAAGCCGCTAACTGCATGATGGTTACCAGCTACGGTGTCCATTCAATCCTGGCAGGAAAACAGTTCTATTTAACGGCGACGCTACTAGGATGTGAAAATTTTTTTCGAGGCCGACGTTGCTCTTGTTTGGTTGTCATCTGTCATGCAGGTCTTCATGACAGCCGCTTGACCAACAAGTCTGAGGTGCCCCAGGTCTTCAGTGGATTCACCTCGTAGTACAAGCAATCCGCTTGAGGGGATCGACCTGCCGTATCGGAGTAGCCCGGGCTTCGCCTGCCCTGCTTGAGAATGTTCATCGCATTGTACCAAGACTAAGGACACAGTATTCGACAGTATAACTGTGGGAGAGGGCATCATCAAGGGCCCAATAAACCTAATGCATCATGTGGGTATTTGCCCCTCGCGCGATGCGCCCGAACAGAACCTCTCCCACACCCAACCCCAAGATGACCGGAATAATATACGCTGCGTTGAACATCCTGACAGAAGTCAGTTTGGCGTGTTGACTCGGGCTGTGTTAGGCTCACATGACTATTAACATCAAGATGTAAGAGAACGCCGTTTGAATGGCATGAATAATCCCACGAGGGATATCATGCGATGGGATGAAGGGGGGAATAGACCTCAGGGTAGGACGGGAGACAGTCTTCACGTCATGCGACGAGTCGGACGCAGGAACTTCCTCCACGGAGTCCCCAGCACCTTCAGATTTTGCATGGTCAGGCGTAGAAGATGACAGGGTGCGTGCGGGCAGCTTTGACAGAAGGGCCAGCGTTCTACTAACTGTCATTGATGAGATACAAGCCATGATCTGGGCACACCCACCTTGTTCTCCAGTGATCCTCCCGAGAGCGACGCAACGCCGCGAGGGAGCGATCGAGAATACCGAACGCAAAGATAGCTATACTTGCGCCGGCAATGGCACCATTAGATGAAGGTGTCCACGTTTCGAAGAGCAAGTAATCGCCTTTGCCGAAGTGCAACCAGGAGTCCATTGTCAGTGTCACTGTCGAAGGTGCCTGGACAACTTCAAACGGTATATAGTGACTCGGCTATTACCGAGCCATGTTTGGTGATTTCACACGAGGTGTCGCAAACGACCGCTACCAAATGAAGGAGCACGTACCAGTTGCAGCAAAAGGGAACTCGCAACTATGACAAGGAAACAACTACTTGCCTTTGGCATGTTAGAGGTAGCCCAAGGGTTTGAATTTGATGTAGAATCACACGATGGGCTTGTCTGGAAAGCTCGTACGATAACTGTGACTTAATATCGCAGAAATCGCGGAGCGACTGCCCCAGGCAAACAAACTAGGACGGACGGTGTCCACAGGAGTGTCTTGAACATGAAAGTACATGGAAAGGGTGGCAAATCGCACGACAGATTTGTTGAGAACTACGCTCCCACCTGTCCAGCGATGTGCCACCAGGTGTTTTCCAGATGAAACTTGATGGTGAGATACGGGTAGACGAAGTTTCATGCCCGACGATTGCATAGAGATCGAGCATGCGTGGATGACGACCAACGGTTTGGAAGGCGGATGTCGCTTCGTGGAAAACAAAAAGAAAGCGGCAGAGAGGACTGCGGCAATTATTATGCTGTGAGGCAATTTTCAGCCAATGGCGGAAATGCCTTGACCATTAGCCAACATATTCTCACGATCACGTGCTCGACGACGACGTTGCACTTGATCGCGTCAGCAAGGCTTTGCTGGCAGGAGCAACGAGCAGTTAAATGTGTAACGGCGGCTTGCTCCGACTTGCAGTTGGCAACGTTGACTTTCTTCGGTTCATCTACGAAAGATGTTGCGAACAGTGCCGCTAGTTAGCATTCCTCGCATTTCGTTGCGGCCTACGCGTGTGTCTGCTCGCATTTTTCGACCTTCCTCGCAAGCGTTCGCACGATATGAATCATCCAAATCTGCAGATCCCGAGGCCTTGAGGGCTGCACGCAAGCTTCATGACTCGCTGCAGAGGGATTGGCAAAGCCCTATTCTCACCTATGAGCACGTTAAACCGAAGACTTTACAACCAAGCAACGTATGTCTTTTTCCGTTGGTCGCCCGCTCATCAGTCATGACCTTTATGTGTAGGAGGCGTATCTTATCGACGTGCGCGAACCTGACGAAGTCATTCGAGGATCGATTCCTTCATCGGTCAACCTTCCTCTATCAACACTTGCGACTTCACTGAATCTTAAACCGCAAGATTTCCGTGAGAAGCACGGCTTCGATAAACCAGAGGCCACTCAGGAAATTGTATTTTACTGCAGGAGCGGGAAGAGAAGTGCGTCTGCATGTGATATCGCAAGGAGACACGGATACCAGAAGTGGGTCGATCGTCATTTTTTTACTTGTTTCCTTGTTAACATGCACAAAGCCTCTTCAATTACGAAGGGTCGTGGTTGGATTGGGTCGCTAAGGAAGGTGGGCCAAAACCTTGACCCATGCGATCGAGTTTAAACGGCGGTTGAGCGAGATTTTCGCAGTATGCTCCACTCATTAACAGACATGATTTCTTCCGGAGTCGCAGACCGTACGTTCCATGACGGGCACTGGTAGCCACAATTAGAATTGCCCTTAGTATCGCACTACCACGCTTGCAATTGTTGCTATCGCCGATTGCTATCCTTCTGTAGTCAAATGTGCATGCTGTGTTTTTCATTGGTTATTGCGTGTTGTAAGGAGGTGTTTGCGCAATCGTATGTACGCGAATATCTTCCACCTCACCCGTTCTGTACCTTTGAAATGCTTCTACGAACACTTTGCCAACGTACGTCGAGGATTGGAGCTACCTATGTGCACAGCGCGAAAATCGTGCCGTCAATGAGGTTCTCCTCGCTGGCTTTCTCTTCCGGGGGAGGGGCACGCCGTTGGGGGCCCAGGCCGTACAGACGGGCATACACCACCCCTGCACCACAAACGAGCATGAAGTAAGAAGCTTTTACTTAGATTCCCGCCCTGACATGGGTTCTCACTAAATCTCATAGCGGGCTTCACATGGAAGAGTACCATGCCCTTTCAGACGCCACCATGACCACGCTGCTCGAACGACTAGAGGACCTGCTTGATGAACTCGGGAATAATGACGCGGAAGTAGATTACCATGTGAGTTCAAAGTGAATGCTCCTGCACCGAACGAGCGCAGAATGCAACCACGCGCGATGTATTGATGTACTTCCAGAGTGGAGTGCTGACGCTCAAGCTCGGACCGCACGGAACGTACGTGATCAACAAGCAGCCTCCTAACAAGCAAATATGGCTCTCTTCGCCAATCAGGTGAGTGGGTCAGTTCCGAGTTTGAACAACATCTTGCTCAATTTCGCATGTCGATGTCATACGTCCCACTTGCCTTAATGCTGCAACGCGCTCTGTTGAAAATCGGCTGTTGGTTACTTACGCGAAAAATGAACATGGCGCGGGTAATGCTATCTCCCTACTTTCCATGATCCTGAACAGCGGTCCGAAACGGTACGATTATGTCAGAGATACGGATGATTGGCGATATTCCAGGGACGGAGAAGAGCTGAGCGCACTTATGGAACGTGAACTAAGCGAAACGCTGGGGCGTGATGTCCATCTGGGCATAGGTCGGAGTCTCTGATTTGTCGTAGACGTCGTTCGGAATCATGCTCCAATGTTGCAGACTTCTATTTCAGTTGAAGTCACCAACATGAACAAATGCTCCGAGGGTGAGCATTACCGAGATTGGCCTGACGCACCCCTGATGTCCGGGATATCACAGCATGGATGCGTGCGTTCTACGCCGCCCGATGCTTGAAAGTGACTACCACCCTCGGCACTTGTTCAAAGAGGATGTTCACGCGCCCTTTGGGGGGCTACCTCACCACATATGCACTTCGACGCTACACCTGCGTGTGTATGATTGCTACCCTCGCAAGATGCTTGCGAGACTGTCCCGTCGATGCTTTGGCGAGCCTCGCCACGTTGCTCTTAAGCCGGCAGATCAAATCCACGCTATTCCTCGAGCTACAGCACTTTTCTACCCAGTTAGGTTTTCGCTATGCTTTCCTGGAGGGATTGTAAGTTCCCGATGGCACTGCGCTAATGACATCACACCTAACTGGTCACCGATGGCACCGAGGACAGCTAGCGATATGTAGATGATGCTTGACTTCTTGACCCATTTGCAATTGTTGAGATTGTGGGTCAGTAGGACCACACTTGAGCAGTAATATCGATCCCTCGTTTCTTGCTTCATTTCGCATAACATTTACCCGAGTCATCCTGAAGCGCTGACCATATCGTGACTGCAACCAACTTCCATTCCTGACCCACGTCTGCCCTTGAGGACCCACTACACGCGCTGTATGTACACGTTATCTCTGCCGTCACTGCTAGCTCGCTTCGGTGTCCTAAAAGCATGGAGAGATCGTGCAGCCGCCACGGCGAATCGGTAGCCGTTGGTGTCTTATTGCGGCAACTGTTGCTGTCCACGGGTGTTCAGACTGGCTACGCTGAGGATCGCCATCTCACTCCCCCCAATGAAACCCAGGTTACCAGGTTTAGTTGCAAGGCCACCATCCTCGAGTCTCCATCAGTCGGAGTGCTTGCTGTGGTCGAAGCTCCTTACACTTGACTCCTTTCTTTACTTATCGGCGTCCTCTCGCCCTATCACGTTAAACGTGCACTCCATGCCTCCGGTCCTTCAAAATGCAAAGTGCGTGGACGAAGCACTATCCTTGATGGACAAGATATCTTTTACAGACTCAAACTCTTAGGTAGCCCCCCGAGTATACAAGCTTCGCCTGAACTCTCCGTGCTCCCGGGCAGGTTAAAATGCTGAGATGGCTATTCCTGCTCATGTCCGCCATCATTCCAATTCATCAATGCAACTGCAGTGAAAAGGTCCAAATGTTTTCTCGTCCGAGAATCACTTCTAGCTAACAGTCGCCGAGTAGCAATTATTGGCACGTTTGTAATGGAGAGCAGCGGGAGTTTTTTCCAGTGCAGTGGGCCACCTTGATCTGTCCATGTCAGCTCTAGGTTGTGTTCCAAAAAGCCACAATCCAATGACAGTCGATGTACACAATGTTCATCGATTCAATAGTAGCGTCGTCAAGCCATCCGACGGTCGAAAAAAAGATGCCTTTAACGCCGGATATACGACTACGACAAGTCTGGTGTGGTCCTGCTTCCCGGTGATGCTACCCACGTGTGCAGCGATCGATGCATTGGTAGTCAGGGTTGAGTCGACAATGTCCGGTCAGTTAGGCTTTCTCGTCATTTAGCATGGGAGCAGTCAAGTTTGTATACTGCTTTCATTCACAAAAAGTGGATCGAGGCCAAATGAAATAATTGTGGATCTGGTGACGTGGCTAGGCCGAATAAATGCTTGGCATGCACTTGATAGAGGACATCGTTGTTACCATTCTGGACGATGGCGTTGGCACGCAGGATGTTGCAGTCGTGAAGTAAAATCATCTCACGGCATCTGTTAGAAAAACTGGATAGCACCTGGTAGTTGGGAGAGTTCTGTAGCGGAACATGACGATGTTGAGTACCGCGAGGGGATATGACCCACGTCGATTGCGTCCGATGAGCGAGAGATTCTGCCACTGTCCATCACAAGTAACCTAGATGAAGGTTAGTTACCCCGTGGGAGACAGCGATCTCTGTTCTTGAAAGATAATACACGCCCTTTTTGAAGGTCGTAGGCAATGCATAAGGCAAAAGTTCTCGGGAAGCGGCAGTTTGACGGTAGAAGGGGAGTGTCAAGTGGCAAAGGAAGGGCAAAAACTGATTTCACCTTAGATTCGTGATGACAATGGTCAAAGTCTGTCTTCCACTCAGCAGTGTAAATGCGACCCCAACCAACCTCGAGTCTCAAACAAGGCTTACGTGTGTTTCACTCCCTCAGCAGTAGAGACCCCTTCTTTTAGATTAACGTGGATTATAATTGAATGTCTCCTTTAGTAGATAGACACACAGAGAGGCTCTAGAATTTGACAGTCCCCGGTCACTTGATCTATAGGTGAACGATCAACGAATGGTAGTGTGCACGAGCGTCGAGGACGAAGGAGAGTTGAGGGAAGGGGAGTAGGGATGAGTCCCATGTGCCGAGGCCATTCGAAGTGAATCAAAATTCAAACGAAGGGGGGGGACCCAACTCGAAGGTGATGCGGTGCAAGTCGGAGATAACTCGGTGGTCGGTCTCGAACTCGAAGGGGGGCAGCACCTAATAAAACGATGGAAGGGGGTGTGCCATATAAAAGGACGAGTGACCTAATGGAGAATGAAATGCGAACTCGAGTAAACTATCCAAAAGTGCCCATGACAATAAAAGAAAAAGAAAAGAAAAAGAAAGGCACCATTACTTAACGATAACCTTGGCCGGGGTATGAACGGCAGGGCTAGGTTGCGACTAGGGCAACCCGCAAGGCCAAACGAGGGAGCCACTTTGAATTCGAGTCCTATACAGTGCGAGGAATGGCGGTCGAAGACGAGATTTCAGCTTGAAAGGGGGGCTAGGTAGCATCAAGGAGCCGCTAGGCGAGTGAGCGACCTCAAATTGTAGGGGTGGCGAGCCTCGGAAGTCGACTGTAGAGTAGTATCTTACCAGACGAAGTAATGGAACCTTACTACAAGGGTGTTACGAGCCGAGGGATTTGGATAGGCTTTGCTACGGGTGCTTGACTACACCTTGAAGAGGTCTCGACTATCTTCAAGCTCGAATGGGTCGATTCGGAATGAACTCGACGTGGGCTAGGGATCGAATGGGGAATTGGTACCTATGAACTGAAGGTGCCCTCGCCCTAAGCAAGGTCTCAGAAATCTTGCTGCTGCTATAGGGTGCATCCTAGAGCCTCTTGGCGGACAGGCAGACCTGTAGGACTACAACTCGACCACCTATGAATCTACACTTGCCCGCAGCTAGATACCTAGCACATGCTTCGCACCACGCCAGAATATGACCATGTCGACCGCAGAAGAAAGAAAAACTGAACCTCCGAGGAGGCGCATGGTCCACAACCCTTCTTGACAGGTAAGGGGGGTCACTCGAAGGTGAATCGAGGTGCCAGGGGCTTCTCGGTAGGGTAGCGGACCCTTCGAAACTGAATCGAGGCGAGGGAAAGGGTTAGTTACCGTGGCCATGAACAAAGTCGAGTTGCCAGTTCTGGGCCCGACTCCATAGCACCTGCCAGGGGAAGGCCGTGCATCTGGGCAACAACTTGGAGCCAACAGCCATAATTGCGCAGGATAAAAATTTATAATCTGCATGTATGCAAGAAAGTTGCTGAACAACTGGATATGAAAGACACGCCTCCCTTACCTATATACGATAGGGAACGCAGGACATCCTAGGCATCATGGCCAAGGTACACTGGTGCACTGGCCGGAATCTGGTATAATACATAACGTCAGCATCATTCTGCTAAAAGGCCTCTAGGGTTGGGGGCATTCGCTGGAACAGATCGACTGAGAGCATAGCAGAAGCTCCGTGCCAGCGCAGAAGAAACGAAGAGGGAGATGCCCATGTAGTTTTGGCTGGTCGTAGTAAGGGAGCCATGCAAACCCTCTTAAGAAGCGAAACAGGTCGGAGTACCGCGGCGAAGTAATTCCCAGATACGTATGACCTTGCAATATTCGAGACGCGGGTAAAATACATATGGATCGAAATGTGACGCAAGTAAGTGTTTGAGTTCTCAATAGTGTATAGGGAAAGCAATTAATTGCCGCTGTCAGAAAGTGAAATCTACATTGTCATCCGAGGAACGTGCGCGCATTTGGAGCCACTCGGGTAAGTGGGCAGGGTTTTGGAGTGGAGGTACCGAAGTGAAAGATATATCTGATCTCGATGTAAGTGGCTCCATCTAATGATAAGAGAACAACACACACAATGCACAAGACCGGAAACCGGCATAGGCCCGCTACAAGGGGGTGCGCTGATCTAGGATTTCCAAAAAGGCCACGCAGAGCAAGGACCGTACTGCTAGGATCCTAAGGAGTAGAAGGCCTCTTGAAGTTCACGCCTGCGGGAGAGAAACAGGGAACCCAGAAGCCTGGAGAACGCGCATTAGCGAACGTGTGGGAGTCGTGCACTGATGGAAAAGAATGACTTATTTGTGCCTCCATACCGCTCCCATACGGCCTGTGCCTCATGCATATCGGCCTGGTCATCTGCAACGTTGGCAGAACATGATTGTCCTGCCCGTATACGATGTGCAGGCTGGAATGAATTTGACGCCACTGGTGACTTGCTGTGGGCTGATTGGGGGAGGCCACAACCAAATTCCGTAGTTTCCTGAGGGTTTGGACGAACATGGTCGGAATATGGAAGTATCTCGTGTGCATGGCTCTGAGATGGTCGTTCCGAGGGGGAAAATATCAATCTGTGCTGGTTGAGGACATGTACTTCGTGGAGAATGCCGTTCGTCTGTTTATATTCTCTGTCTCCTCGAAATGTACTCTGGTGAGAGACACCATCATTTAACTCTTCTGTCTCGTCACTGTGGCGCGATCGTTCAGCATCTTCTTCACCGTCGCCGTGCTCTTCGTGTGAAATATCGGACGATGACGGTGCCAAATCTCTCAGCGTTCCATGGTCTGATCGCTGCAGCCGTCGCCTCTTATCACAGGGCTCACTTATCGAGGAAGCTAGGTCTGGGTGAGCAAGCGGCCTGACCAGTCTGTCCGAGAAATAAGTAGGGAGGTCAAGTGAAGAGGGCGGAGGCGTGGCTGGTCGTTGTCGTTTCAGCATGTTACTGGGGAACTTCATCAGGTAGGAAGGGCAGTTGCGTCAGTGTGTGGCATGTCTGTGCCACGACAGAGCCATAACCATTTCTCATGGTAGCGGTGGCCGAGGTCCGGGATACGAGCTTTCCAAAACCGTCAACTCTTGTGTGGTATTATACAGTACCCATCTACTACTACCGGTGCATTTCTAGTAGTAATACAACACTCTCGCTGCAAAAATGGAGGACATGGACGTATTCGCCGCTATGGGCATCTCGGGCTTCGGGAAGGCTACGAAAAAGCGAGAACTGGATCCCTCCAGATTTGACAAAATGAAGAGGGTGGATTCCACCATGGTAAGGCCCTCAGCTACCGCACCATAGCCTCTTTTTAATCATTCCTAAGCCGCCGCATGTCCAACCTCCATCCGTGGCATTTAGACCTGTACCAGGTCCAAGTAAGCCCTCCATCGAGGTTGGTGTA
Source organism: Pisolithus thermaeus (assembly GCA_024663475.1). Classification (NCBI taxonomy): domain Eukaryota; kingdom Fungi; phylum Basidiomycota; class Agaricomycetes; order Boletales; family Pisolithaceae; genus Pisolithus; species Pisolithus thermaeus. Next base: position 69,183 of record JANFAF010000132.1, on the reverse strand, counting down.
CCCGCTGGAGAATCAGAAGAGGAAGACAAGGAAGGGGACGACTTCAAACCGTCGACCTCTAGTCAGGAGGATCCCTCAAGAGTAAGCGATGGTGACGACGTATCTGGAGAGGAAGAAGACGACGCAGCGCATGACGAGCCCGAGTATGACTCCTCACTTCCCTCAGGGCCCGAGTTTCCTTTCACTCATGAGGCGACGCTCAAGGAGCACACGAAGGTCATTTCGGCATTAGCGCTCGACCCTAGTGGTGCACGTGTTTTGAGCGGGTCGTATGATTATGATTGCAAGCTCTGGGACTTTGGTGGCATGACTACTCAAACAAGGTCGTTCAAGACCTGGGAACCAGCCGGCAGTTATTATGTAGGCGCTCGTGTCTAGCGGGATATGGCCAGAACGTGGAACTGACATTAAATCACTTGGCTAGGTTAACGACCTCAAATATTCTAACGATGGCCAGCAATTTCTCGTGATTTCAGCCACAATTCAGGCAAAGCTTTACGACCGCGACGGCGAAGAAAAGCAAGTGTACTCCCTTTCGTTTATGAGATCGATGGCTTAAAAATGACCACAGGGCAACATTCATCAAGGGTGATATGTATATCAGGGATATGAAGCACACTGCGTGAGTGTGCTCCATGTGTTCTAACAACTTTGACTGGAGTCTAGTACATAGTGGTCACGTCGGGGAGCTGTCTTCATGCTCGTGGCATCCACGGGATCGGCAATACTTTATCACTAGTTCGGCAGACTCAACAATCAGGTATTTTTCATGCTTCGTTTCTTTTTTCAGTCTGACTGAAGTCGTGGAGAGTATGGGATGTCGAAAACAAGCGAAAGCAGAAGAGTGTTATTGTTGTGAAATCCAAGGAGAGGGGTACCAGAACCAAGGTTACAACATGCGCCTACTCTCCCGACGGAAATTTGATTGGTGGAGGTACGCCCCATGCATATGGTCTGCACCGGCTTCTAACACAGGTTTTCATAGCCTGCCTTGACGGGTGCGTGCACCTGTGGAACGCGTCGTCTAATTTCGTCCGGCCAAACATGACCGTGGAGGATGCCCACACAAAGGGAAGCGATGTTGGCTCGATCCTTTTTTCTGTTGATGGAAAGACTATCCTCACTCGAGGGGGGGATGAGACTGTTAAACGTATGTGCGGACCTCGTAATGCAGAGGCTACCTTTCTGACGGGCTGCGTAGTTTGGGACCTTCGCTCCTTTAGAAAACCACTTGCTGTACGCTCAGGCTTGGCAACGCTTTATCCCGGCACGAACGCTGTGTTCAGCCCGGATGAGAGGCACATTCTCACGAGCCACGGTGCATCAGAAAAAGGAGGACGGGGAAGGCTGGTCTTTCTTCGACGCTCAGATTTGAGTGTTGCCGAAGAAACAGTTATGGAGGCGACGCCAGTCAAAGTGCTCTGGCACTCAAAAATAAATCAAATTTTGACTGGACTTTCGAATGGCACGGTATCAGTGTTGTACTCTCCGATGACATCGGTCAACGGTGCGAAGTTGTTGCTAGCGAAGGGAGCACCGAAGCGGCCGACAGTGGAAGACCTTTCGGACGCGCTTGCAGCGCCTGCAATTTTGACGCCGCACGCGCTTCCCATGTTCCGAGATGGTGATGGTGTCGTAAAAGGAACAAAGCGCAGGAGGGAGAAGGATCGGATGGATCCAAGGAAGAGCAGAAGACCCGAGTTACCTGTTACTGGTCCAGGGAAGGGTGGCCGTGTCGGTGCAAGTGCAACACAGCACATTGTGCAGAACCTCGTACGGGACACAACTCGAGACGAAGACGTGAGTTTGATCATCTCTCCTGTGTGGCTGTGCCCGAGTTTGGGCATCGCGTATTGTCACGTGACTCTTTCTTCTTTTCTTTCTGATGGTTTCCATGATGATGCTGAGGAGCTGACAATGTTTTCTTTTCCCTTTCACGCTACGTCGTTTCACGACAGCCTCGAGAAGCGCTTCTCAAGTATGCCAAGCTGACACAGGAAGATCCAGTCTGGACTGCGGGTGAGTGGGTAATTTTTTGCATGTGTTTCCCGTCTTCCGCTGCGGAGTCAACAATAGGAAAGTTGCCGTGGCGGAGATTGAATTCTTGTGTTGCTGTGTTTGCTCCCATCGGCCGGCTGACGTGGCGGGTTTTTCCTGAACTTAATTTTTTTTTCGTAGCGTGGCGACAAAACCAGCCCAAGCCAGTGTTTGCGAACGTTTCCGAAGACGAAGAGGAGGAAAAGTAGGGAGAGGAGGTGTATTATTAGGCAACGCTAGCGACTGTAGATTCATTGTATCTGGTCGAGGATGTCTGTGTGAGTTGATGAGGTGTGAGTGAGTATTTTGGTGGTCCTTGCGTTGGTTTGAGATCGAACCTTAATTCCGGTCGCCTATAAAGACCCAATGGGTGGCTTCCGATTCCCCAAATCCAAAATCTCCCTTCCCCTCTCTGCTAAGGTCACACTGCGTGACTCACACGTCACGCGCCTCCCCATGAACGCGACCGACGCTGAGCGACACCCCCCGCCCACCATCAGCAAAGATGACAAAGCGTCCTCTCCCAATCCCTCCCCCGCCCATCCCGCCTCAGGTACACGTGACTAGACTATCTCTTTTTTTTTGTTGACAAGCAAAATAATAATAATTCAAGATATAAATGCCGAGCCGACGAGCGAGTCTCCAAACGGAGTGCCCAACGCTGAATCCGGTGTGAACGCCTTGTCCAACGTCGCCGAGTCTGCCAGTACAGGTCCGTAGGTGCAGTCCCTTTGCACGACGTCTTATCTGAGCAGCGCCCCTTCATCCGTGTCGTTCAACTACAACCCCATCCTCAGCACAGGGCGATCCGTCTGAGGATGTCAAGATGGCCGACCCATCACCCATCGTGGAGGAAAGGCCGGTGGCTGACGTCGCATCTTTGAAGTCGTGCGCGACCTATGGCGATCCAGGCGAAGCTACCACGACCGCCAATGGCATCAACGGTCATCCACTCGATGCCGACGGCGACGTTACCATGGCGCAACCATCGCCGCCGCCTGTCAACGGCCAAACCACCTCGACGGATGAAGAAGGTGGTCCGTCCCCCCCTGCTCCAATATCACCACCCGCCGCAGCTTCGGCCTCCCCCTCCCACGCTGAGACCGATGATGATACTAGGCCGCCCCCTGCTAAACGGGCGCGTAAGTTCTCTGATGCGGACCAGGCTTCTGTTACTCATGTGGGACTCTCCGTCTTCTACATCGTCGATTGTATTTATATGTTTCGTTCTAGACGGCCTCGCCACCGCCAGTGACGGCTTTGTCCATCCAAACCGACGGCGATCAGGCCGCTGAGAGCCCGACTCCTCCATCCACCCTTGTTTCCTCTGGCGTCTCAACCCTGAGTGCCGCGCAACACCGCTTCTGTTTGTCAACAATTCGGTCGTTAAAGAAGCTGAAGGATGCCGCCCCGTTCCTGCTTCCCGTTGATCCTATTGCCCTCAATATTCCTCATTATCCAAGCATTATTAAGAACCCTATGGACTTGGCTACTATCGAAAGGAAACTTATGTCTTCAAATCCGGCCAAGCCAGATCCGAATCTAAATAATCCTCGTTATAACAGTGCAGACGAATTTATCGCGGATGTCCGTCTAGTATTCACGAATTGTATAACTTTCAACGGTCCCGATCACGCCATTTCGGTAGCAGGAAAGCATGTAGAAGCCGTGTTTGATAAACAGATCAAACAACTCCCACCTCCTGCACCGGTATGTTGAGGCGCTTTTTGTAATATAAGAAAACGAGATTCATCATGCTAGGTCAAGCCCACCGTCACAAAGACAGCCACACCCCCGCCTCCGCCTCAACCAGTTCAACCCAAGAAGGCTCCTGCACCACCACCTCGCCGCGCGTCCGCGTCCGTTCCTGTTATTCGTCGCAACGATACTGAACACGTGGCGACTACGCGACCCAAGCGAGAGATACACCCACCGCCACCCAAGGACTTGCCATATGCTGATGCGCCGAAGAGGTTGCGCAAACCCAAGGTCAAGGATGATGGTACCGCAGAGCAGCTGAGATTTTGTGGCAAGATCCTGACTGATCTGCATGGCAAGCGACACTGGGCCATCGCGCATCCCTTCTATGAGCCAGTTGGTGAGTGCTTATCGCTGATTACAGATATTTTGGAGGCTAATGCTGTGACAGATCCTATTAAGCTCGACATTCCAACGTATCCGAAGATCATAAAGAAGCCAATGGATCTCTCGACCATGCGAAAGAAACTCGACAATGGCGAATACTCGAATGCCACAAAGTTTTTCGAGGATTTCAAGCTTATGATCCGTAATTGCTTCACCTTCAACCCTGCTGGTACACCGGTCAATCAAGCTGGTATTGAGCTGCAGCGGCTCTTCGACGAGAAGTGGAAGAACCTGCCGCCAATACAGGATGCGAGCGAGGAAGATGAGGAAGATGAGGACGAGTCGGAGGAGGAACGAAAGCGTAGGGTTTGGCCTTTACGGTCGTATACATGTACTGACTGGTCACCACGTTCAGGTAGGATTGCAAATATAGAAGCACAAATCGAGTCCATGCGGGGCAATTTGCTTGCTCTCAAAAACCAACCTGGGAAAGAGAAAGAGAAGAAGAGGAAGAAGAAAGAGAAGCCATCTACTGCCTCGACGTCGAAGGCGTCGGGTTCGCGAGCACCTAAAGCCACGAATGCAGCGAATGGCACTGTGAAGAAGAAGTCGAAGAAGCAAATACAGGACGACGACATCCTCACATTTGAACAGAAGAAAGATCTGAGCGAGGCTATCTCGAGTTTGGATGAGTCCAAGCTCGAGAAGGTTATCCAAATCATACATGAGGGTGTGCCTGACCTTCGCGACGTGCGTCGACAATACCTATCCTTAACATATCGGTTTCCTTACTTACACCTTTATAGAGCACTGAGGAAATCGAGCTTGAGATTGATCTTCTCCCTGCACACGTACTGACAAAGTTATACAATTTTGTCATACGACCACTACGACAGCCAGCCCAGAAGCGCAGTCGCGGCACAGGTAAAGGTACAGGTACAGGAGGGCTAAAGCGAAAGAGCATGGACGAGAACATCGAGGCAGAGAAGATTCGGCAACTGGAGGAGCGTATGAGGCTTTTCGATCAACCCAACTCAGGAGCAACGAGCGTTCCCCTTCCTCCGACTGGTAGGGCCGACGATAGCGAACGTTCGTCGGATTCCAGTTCAGATGAAAGTTCAGGCAGCGAGTCCGAATAGGCATACTTTCTCAGGACATATCTTCTGTGATAGATGATGGCATTGGACTTCTCTGGTTGTGGCGCCTGGCTCCCCACTCTTCGACTATCCACGCTAGTCGCGTGGCCTTCTTCGATTTTTATCACTTTCCTTTGAAGCGATCGCTCATCCTTATTTTTTTTTCCTGCTCTGCAACTGCGTACATACATACTGTCATCAAAATTAAAGAGCTGCAATGTAGTTACTGTTAATCCTAGCTAGCAAGTTGTGGTCAATTGGGACCTCTAGTCATTTGAAATGCTGGCGGCGGCCACCTGTGCGACGTCAAGTGAAGTTACCCAACAAACGAGGTATCAACCAAAATCACCCAACGATCACAAGAGAACAATTGGGAAAGCTTCGACACGTTACTTGCGTCTGAAATTCTTGTTTTGTTTCCACTGCTGCCAGCCAGACTTAGTCGCTTCCTGGGGCACAGATTGTGATAGGGTGGAGGCACGCTCAGCTGGGCCAGCTGAAGATGGAAGTGAATTTCCAGAAGCTGGCGATCCGCTGGTCCGCTGAGACGAAACGGGCACCCAACTGCCTTTGGCAAACCCTGGACCAGGTGGCGGAGGCGGAGGCGGAGGAGAGTCATTAGCAGGCGGAGGAGCCGGAAACGTCGAAATAGGTGGTGGGGATGGAGGTGGAGCTGATGGCTCTGGAGCGCATGGTTGTGAGGGAAACAACTTAGAATTTCCAGCGTCCAGCGTTGCCCAACCACCTGTCCGGAAAGAAGGTGCAGAAGGCGATCGGTGGGGCGGAGGCGGCGGTGAGGATGGAGTGGGTCGTGGCGGTGGTGGCGGATGACTGCACGAAGGAGACGCCGAGTCGACAGTAGACTGACCTGTACGAGTGAAACCAGCTTCACCAGGCGCTTCGTCGGTGCTGACCGCACTCCATCCAGCATTCTTGAACCCACCCGGTTTCGATTCGGCTATGTTTGCCGTGTCGAAGCTAGTAGCTGATGCAAGCACAGGAACGGAGGACGCTGCAGGAGGTGGCTTGGCCATCTTAATCCCAGCTGCCTTTGCTAGCTTCCTCAGCTCCTTCTCTTCACGTTTACGCTCCTTTTCTTTCCGCTTCTCGACTTCCTCTTGAAGCATCGGGCGTGCATTGGCCTGCATGTCCCTCAAACGGGCCTTATGATGGTGTGCATAGGAGTTGGTGTGTTCGTCGTATTGGGCCACGTTCTGGAACTGCTTATCGCAGAGAGTGCAGTAAAAGGGACGCAAGGTATCAGTGATTGCTGACTTCACGGCGGCACGCCGCGCCACAATGTCCTAAGTTTGAAGTCAAGGCGATATTCCAACCCACAAGCGCCAGAGGTTACCTCTCGTGTTTTGCGTTGATCTTCGGTTTCTTTGCGCTGCCTCTCTGAGTCCAACACACGCCTCTGTGCGACTGTGGTCTCGATCATGCGGAAGTCTTGGTTTGTCTTTCCGAGACCAGTTAGATCATTCTTAATGTGGAAGGGAACGGGGTCGATACGACCTGATGTACGCAAACCTGTCAGGGATTTCGAGAGAAGGGACAGGTTCTGATGCGTACCATCCCCCGAAAGTCCCAACGGCTGACCATCCGACCATCCGAGCTTGGCGAGCATGGCGAACCCCTTATTTGTGCTCTTAATCTTGGTCTCGACCGTGACTATTTCTCTTGGAGCTCCATGGATGTACTCGTCATATTTGTCGACATCCATGGCTTCTGGTTGTGGTGAAGGACTTCGAGAGAGAAGTGAGACATTGTCTTCGCTTTCCTCGCCGCTTTCACCTGGATCTGAGCGTAATCGCTGGAGGGGGGATGGAAGAGTAAAGGGCAGTATTCCGTGTTTTCAAATGCCCCAAAAAATATGGCAGAGTACCTTCAAGGATGAACCCCGGCTTTGTTCCATCTCCATCTCTTGTCTTTCCATAGGAATAGCCTTCCACCGAGCGATCGACTGCTCCGACATTGTTGGCAGTGCGAGACAACCAGCCGGCCACTTTCGTCCAGCACACAGCTGTCATGGATCACGTGACCACGCGTCTCGCCGAGCTGAAAAACACGACCGCGCGCGCGCGTCTCGGACTGATAGCAGTGCTTCGCGACCCCAGCAAGTACTGTTGACCGCCTTAATGGCAAACTCTGACGACTACTACTTCGGCGACGAACTGGATTCCGGTATTTTGAACCAGCTCGATGTCATTGAAGCTGCGCACCGTTCAGACATTAAACCTCCTCCGAAACCCAATCTACCGTCATGCGGTCCTGCGAAACAGCCCAGAGGACTCGAAGCTGACGATTCATATGTTGACTTGACATTGGACTTGGACGAAACCGAGTTACAGCGGTTGGATACTCTCGTTAATGATGCCTACCAGGGGAGGCCAACCACAGGGGCCAGTCAAGCTAACACGTCAAGGTCAAGCACGCAGCGGTCGTCGTTGCAAACCACTCTGTTCGGCGATATATTGCGGCCTACTCCTTCAACGAGCCGAGCTGGCGATGCGGTACGGACTTCTATCAAACCCAACTCTCGGAATCCTTCTGGCGGACCAACCCCTAAGACGAAAGTGTGGGACCATACCGCATTCGCCAAGTCAGGTTGGAAGAAACCCAAATCAAGCAAAGGGAAAGGTGTTGAAGACTTGAATGATAGCCAGGAAGAGCAAGATGTAGAGTTTGAACAGTTTCCGGCGCCATTCATTTCAGGTAACGTCCAATCTACAACGGTCGTATATTCACACTTACCCATGACACAGTCGGGTGAGTCCATTTAACAAAGCGCTGTAGAATGCCTGATAACCTGGCCCGCGTTTGGCTGTTACTGAAGTCCGGTATGCTCATTTTCTTCGGGTTTCCAAGGCACGCCTCAATTATACATTCTTAGCCTCCGCCTATGAAACTTAAGGTGGATTTGCTGGAAGCCAAGCATTGGATCTACCCGCTGAACCATCCAAAGCGGGACTATCAGTTTAATATCGTACAACGTTGTTTATTTGACAACACGCTCGTAGCCCTACCGACCGGTCTCGGAAAGACGTTCATTGCCGGCGTGGTGATGCTCAATTGTAAGTAGGGTAGATCCTCTCCAGCTTAATTTCATGAGTCTCTTTTTTTCTTCCAGATTACCGCTGGTTTCCTGATGGCAAGGTGGTTTTTGTCGCGCCAACCAAGCCCCTTGTCGCGCAACAAATCACCGCATGTCACCAGACGTGCGGTATCCCAGGCCGGGATGCTGCGGAATTGACAGGCAATAACCCTCGAGCCTATCGATCACAAATGGTGCGTAGGTGCGTGTTGAGCGTGTTTGGGTGCTAACCGGGCTCCTTGTAGTGGGCGGAGAAGCGTGTATTTTACATGACTCCGCAAACTTTGATGAATGACCTTCTCACGGAGAACTGTGACCCGCGAGATATCATCCTCCTGGTTATCGGTATGCCTGTCATCTGATCGCTGCAGTTACAGTGTACAAATTACTCCGCAGACGAAGCACATAAGGGCACGGGAGACTACGCGTATGCACGGGTCGTACGCTATATGATGGCGAAGAACCCTCACTTTCGCCTGCTTGCACTTACTGCCACGCCAGGGAATTCCCAGGAAGCTATGCAAGCAATCGTGGACTCGTTGCACATAAGCAGGATCGAAGTTAGGGATGAGCGGAGCCTTGATTTGAGAGGGTACATGCATAAAAAGGCTGGTTGTCAACATTGCTAAGGAGCTTACACGCTGATGTTTCATTTAAAACAGGAAATTAAGCAACATATCATTCAGATGAACGATCAGATAATTCACTTTCAGCAACTGTTGAAGACAGTTATGGAGGTTTGTGAATGGTAGCTCGCCTTCCATGACTAGACGCTGAATGCGAACTGCACTAAGGGTATCCTGAAACCTCTTGTCACGCAAGGCATCATCGAACCACTCGATGTTGTTAAAATGCACCCTTATCGTGCATTAGCAACTCAGCAACGCATTGCAAGCCAGCGAAGCCATCCGCATAAGTGGGCTCTGACAGTGCTTTCTAAATTGGGAATGACGGCTCGTGCTATGGGTTACTTGGTATGTATGCACATGTCGAAAACCGGTCACATGAAACTCATGACAACCAGATGGAAGCTAGCGTTGGGATGTGCCTGACTTGTCTTCAGGAGTATGTCGCCGAGAAGGAGAGAGATAATGACGGAAAAAAAGGGTCGAAAAGTGCTTTGAAGAATGATGCAACTTTCCAGAAACTCCTTTCTGAGCTTGAGAACCACAAGGGTCGGCCAGGCGGATTCGGGATGCACCCCAAAATGGAGACCCTTAAGTTACTCTTAATGCAGCATTTCGGCTCGCGCATGTCTGGAGACGGGGGAACGGTGGAAGACACGAAAGCAATGGTATTCGTCACCTATCGCGAATGTGTGGACGAAATCGTAGCTATGCTCGACGGGGAAAGGCCGCTGTTGAAGGCAACGAAATTTGTTGGGCAAGGTCTTGACAAACAAGGGCGCAAGGGATTTGCGCAAAAGGAGCAACTGGAGGTACGACACAGTCTGGTTGTTGCATTCCATTATACCTCCTGACACTTAACTGCAGGTGATAAGGAAGTTCAAGGCCGGCGATTTTAATGTATTGGTATCAACTTCAATTGGTGAAGAAGGTCTTGATATCGGTGAAGTCGACATGATCGTGTGTTATGACGCTCAAAAAACTCCGATCCGAATGGTATGTAGTTCCTTCCGTGGCTGCTACATACAACGTGCTTGTTGATCGATCCTCACTGACTCCCTCCTGCAGCTCCAGCGTGTCGGACGTACAGGCCGCAAACGCGACGGCTATGTTCATGTTCTCCTCGCTGAGATTCGCGAAGAGCTTAACTGGGACAAAGCAAAAGACACATATGGAGAGATGCAGAAGTGTATTGTTCGCGGAGACCAGCTTGAACTCTATGCTGATGTTCCCCGGTTACTGCCCGACCACATGCGGCCTCAGGTTTTGGAGAAGAAGATGGACATCGAAGAGTATAGTCACGAAAAGCTTGGCTGTGCGAAAACGAAGAGCGAGCCAGCTGCCAAGGGCAAGAAGCGAAAACGAAACGATGACGTTGACCGGAATATTCCTCCTGGAGCTAGCAAATCTTTTGTGAGCGTAGCAGACTTGCTTGTGAAGAAAAAGAAAACCAAAGCCAGGAAATTTGACGAAACACTCGCGGAAGATGATTCGACAGACATGGAACTTCAAACCAACCTTATGGACACGGGGCGTAGCGTATCCGAGTCGGTGCCCGCCCGGCAGAGTTCAAAGAAAAAAGCTCCTATTCGCAAAGCCCGTAGCGACAACCCAGGGAAGAAACAGGCTGCAGTTTCCGTTAACAAGAAAGAGAAAGGCAAGGGGCGGTGTACTGTCGGTAGGCCATCCCTCAAGAGCGATGTTCCCGTTGAGGATATGGACGCTGAAACTGGCATATCCCCTCCCACACACTGCTCAGGTGTTTCTCCTGTGGCCACACAGTCTCATTCACCCGTCTTTAGGATGTCATCGCCTGAAATGGTCGATACCGGCGCTTCTCCTTCGCAGCCTCAGACACCTGTCTCTAACCAAGCATCGATTCCGCATTATTCTCCCGGAGTCGGATCTAGGCGTGCTAATCTGATGGTTGTTCCTAGCTCGTCATCCATCAAAGCGGCTGTGGGCGAAGTGATTGAATTAACGTCCTCTCCATCTCCCCTCTCGTCGCTGCCACAATCACCCCCACCTATCCATTCGGTCCCACACGATGAGGACGGTAAAGAATCCTTTGCCTGTGATGGGAGCCTGCCGCCACCCAATGCCACCGCAACTGAAAAAGACGCCCATCGCGGTGCATCCTGGCTATTAGATGACGATGAAGATCTAGACTTCGGTATAACTGACTCATCTCTGTTGCCCAAGATCCGGCAGAATACAGACCTCTTCAGGGCTGTAGAAGAAGCTGGCGCTGTCGATGCCCACGAAAATGACAGCTTACCTTCGCCAGAGGGTAGACACAGTTCCCTTGTAGCACCATCCTCTGCTGCGCACCGCGGTGACCTAAAATCACCATCACGGTCCTCGGATCTAGACATTCCCGAAGCGTCATTTGCAATACGCCCAGTAGGCAAGCGTCTCCAAAGGACATGCACCGAAGCAGTCGAAGAAGAGGGTCAGCTCTCACCAGGTATATCGTCTCGCCGGAGACTGGTAAGGAAGAACACCGAGATTATCTCACGGTCTTCAACACCGCCACATCGTCCGAAGAAACGGAAGAAACCCGTGGTTTCCATTCGGCATAACCCTTGGTTAGACGGAGAAGCGGAACACTCGGGGGAAGAAGTTAGCGACGGCTCATCTCATTCAGAGGACGAAGTCGAGAGCGAGTCTGACAGACTGTTCCTGAAGGACATGCCGGATACTCAGGTTTCGCCATCATATGATCAGTTCCAAGTTTATAGACGGAGTCTCCTCACACAACCTCCCCAGACACAAAGTTTGCCTGTTTTTGCAAATAAGCCGGTCAGAAGGGGTGCATTCATAACCGCACGCGAACACCCACTGTGTCAAACGATGGTTTCGAGTTCGCCTCCGAGGGAAAGTGACGAACCTGACGAGTATGTCTTCGGCAGTTTTGTTGTGGCCGACGACGCGGACCTTTCCTTTGAGTAAATTCCAAGTTGGTTATTGTTATCCGCAGAAGGTAGTAATGTAACATCTAATAGTATTGATGGTCTCCATGTCCATCTGATGCCGCTAAATGGGGGGCAGGTGCAACAGTGTAGCCATTGCTTATTGAGAAGCAACTATTTGAAGAACGCCTTCAGCACCAACAGAACCTGGACTGGCTGTCAACACGAACCTAAGTCTGAACAAGTACTCTCCATGCTGACTTACTTCTCGTTGAAAACCCATCTGATACTAGTAGTATCTCCTTTACCGTACCACTTGATGGCCGGTAAATGTTCGTCCCTTTCAAATGTCTTTCCCCCCAAGGGTGTAGCAAGGTCAACCAGATCCTTCGATAAATTCCAAATCTCCATTCTCGCTATCCCATGCCTACGAGCTGCCCCTTGGATCTTCTGAATGAGATCGGGGAACGTCTTCTCGGTTGCATGCAGGCGAATCACGATGAGCGTTGGGGGTAAGGGGTGCATGTCGACTGACCACACTGCGTATGTGGGCTGGCCGACGTTTGTATGATTCCTTTCCACCCCAAAAATGTCCAAGGACACGGGGTCCTCAGTTCCGACAATTGAGCGATGGAACTGGAAAGAAGCGACCCCCTCGTCGGGTAGGAAGGATACAAATGCAGTCCAACCCGTCAGAGTCGGCATGTCCGATATGGTACCCTTGATTAGTTCGACATCCTTCGCCCACAGCTGGTCAATATCTTCGCGCTTGAGCCACGTGAAACCAGGATTAGATTGCAAATCCAAAGGCTCTTGGGGTACTTCCCAGACTGTGGAGACGGCATCCCTTGTCTCCCAACCGCCAGATTCGACGAGCCCGGGCCCAGTCTTCTGGTAGAATTCTCCGATGTCACTGTATAACACAGAAAATAGCCCCTTTCCTGCCTGTTCCACTTCGGGGGGAGGCTGACCCCACTCAATTGGGAACTCGGGTAGGTTATAACCTGCCCCGCGACCGGACAACACCCAATGCAAGAGTCGCATCATGTGTGATGCATATCCCCTCCCTCGCTTGTCAAGTGGTGTGCATACGCTGGCTATTCCATAACAAACAACCTCCTGTATCTCGCTCTTGCGCTCGTTTGAACCTCGGTACTGAACTAATCCGCGGCGGCGATAGCTGGCAGTAGAGCTGTGCTAAGCGTATCAGAGATCTTGTGGGACCTACTTACGTCTCACAGGAGCACATGAAGTCTAAAGACGTTGGGTCGTCTCTCGGCGCTAAGACCCTGGAGTGGAGTTCTATGCATATGTACCAAGCTCAGTTTTGCTTGGAGCGCTGTGACTTTACCATGTTGTTAGCTTTGAGTTTGCAGCATGCTCCATCACATCCATCAGCCTGGACTTTTCGATATATTGTTCCTCCGTCAGTTTACCACCCCACTGTGGCCATGTTCGCCTGCGAGATACCTGAACTTGCTCTGGAGTGGCTGGAAAGAGGGTGAGTGAGGGACTCCTTCTCGATCTTTCAATAAATCAGTGGTATGCAGCGGAGAACGCCATGACGCTCGAAAGGACCTACGATTGGCAGGGCAACCTTGCAAGTCGGACCAGTAGATACCACGAAAAGTAAAAACTAGCATGCAAGGACGGTGTGGCAAGTGACATACCCTTGAGTAAGAGTACCCTCCGGCCTGTCAATAATGATGCTCTCAAGCTGATATCCCCAGCCTAGTCAGATGTGGAATCCGGCGACAAGCACCGCCCTCGCGAGACTTACTACTCGCCGTGATCCATTCCCATGCCGCCTCGAGTTTGCCGTGCCTTCTGAAGAAATAAATTGATGCAGATGTCAGAATGCTAGCTGTTAATTTCTAACCACCTCTTGAAAGATCGTAAATTTCTCAAGTGCGACGACGAGCCCTGTAAAATAAGGCATCAAGTACTGGCAGAAGTGGTTTCTGAATCTAGAACTTCTCGACCGGGTTGGCTTGAGAGGTCTTGGGAAGTTGTGGTCATGAACTTCGTCGATACGACGAGTGTACATTCGCACTGAATGTTCATTTCGTGACCGCAACACTAACTTTGAAACTACTTCGCTGAAAGCGCTGAACCCTTTATGGTCCATCCAACCTTTGGTCGAACAGACCAACATGTACACCATTCTATTGACTAATTTCGAGGATCGATTCAGAACCTGCCAACCAACAGGAACACGCATCGTTCGTTGACTTTCGACATGTTCCTTCCTGGAACTCTCAGTGGATTCACAACTACGGTGTTAGAAACATAGACAGCCAACCACACGTCAGAATAAGTTGTGAGCTGTGAGGCAAAAGCAGGCGACCAGATGTGCAGATGGGAAGAGACAGAAATAAGGATAGTCGCAAAGCTACTCTTTCTAGATGCAATTAGAATCCCATGCCATCCTCGCCAGCGTCACCCCATCCACTCGAAACAACCTCTTCCTCTTGTGGGCGAGGTGACGGAAGGGACTCTCGTACAGGCTCCTCGATGCGTTTGTCAGTTTGCTCAGACGCTGGCGCTTGCGAGCCAGAACTCGGTTTTTGAGCGGTGTGCCAAGTAATCTGCACGGTACCGATGGAAGGTATGTCGTTGCCTTTGGCAAGAGCCTGACAAACAAATGGTTGTTCAGAGGAGCACAAAAATAGAAGCCATCCCAAACGTACTTGTTCCGCCGCTGCTCTCGTACGGAAACTGACAAGAACGCCGCCATCCACAGCACTAACGGATTCCAACTGACCAGTCGCCTGGCAATGACCGGGGAAAGTTTCAGTACGACAGTGGCTCGAATCAAAAGAACCAATGTCCTCACCTCATACCAATTACGTATGGCCAGCACCGCATCATCTGGGACAGCTTTTATGAGTAACCGTCTGGGTCTGTTGTCAAGCTTCATGCTGCCTCGAGGAGGGCCGCCTCTTCCAGCACCCCGGTGGAAACCACGCCCTCCACGACCACGCCCCCTGTACGGTCGGTACGCCCCGGGCGCAGAAGGCCCATAAGAGGACTCTGCTATGCCCAAGCTTGCAGCCTACGTGACGAATGAGAATTGCATATACCCATTAAGTATACCCATACCTCTTCTCTCAACTTTGCCAACTTGGCTTGCAGTTCCTCCGTGGACTCTGAACCAGAGGCTGCACTGTGCAGTTCGAGTTCCTTATCTAACCGCTCAATTTCCCTCTGTTCATGATCGGACGCCTGAGGAGTGGCACTGGTTGCTCGTCCTGTGGCGGGTGATGGTGACTGCGGTGTCCCGGCAGCTACGGTGGGTGTCGTTGACGAATGTAATTCCTCTCCGAGTTTTCGCAGCCGGGCCATGATTTGCTTCTTTTCCTCCGGTGTTGCGGTCGCCAACGCCGACATCAGAGATTTCTGCTCAGCGATCTGCTGTTCGAGGAGTTTTTGCTTAACAGCGAGGTCTGATGCGGCACTGGACACCGGTGGCTTGCGAGGAGGGACAGCTGTCGGTGTGGGTGCAGACGCCAGTGTATCTGCTTGGGTGAGGGAAGGAGGAAAGGCAGCATTCGTCGGTACTGGAGGTCGACTGGAGATGCTTGCAACGAGAGGAGCAGATGCCGCCAACATCCGTGTACCTTTCTGACCGTGACCCTCCATTGGTCTATGCCAAAACACCTTCACGAATCGGTTGTTGAAGACTGCATCCTCGGACTTCCATGCGGCAAGCGCCTCGTGGTGTTCCGAGAAACTGACAAGCGCCTTGGCATTGTGCGCGTCGATAGCGACGTTGGTCACAGTTCCAAACCGCTTGAACCAACCATTCACAGCATCAAGCGACAACTTGTCTTGTGGGATCTTCTCGATGACAAGGGTTTTATCCGTTCGTCTTCCTGGACGGAAGTTTTGAACGTTTCCTGCGAAAGTTCCTCTCCCACCTCGCGCGCCTCTGGATTCAAATCCACCCCTCATATCGTGCGCGGAAGGACTTGTCGCATCTCCCTCCATGTTTATGTCTACATCCACATCCTCGCTCGGTTGTGCCATGGAATGGGCGTCTTGAATGGCGCTTTGCCCTGGTGGAGGCGATGCGTTCAACATTGCGGCGCCTTGAGGAGTGAGATCCTGTATCACAGGTAATTCCCCGGTGCTTCTCGAGCGCGAATGTTCTTCCTGACGTGCTCTGGGTACGAGTGGGGGGCGTTGGTGAGCTCGACCGTTCATATCCATCATACCAGCACCCGGTCGCATGTCCATGCGTGCTTCATGTGGATCGTAAGCTGCGCTAGGCCCAGTCATCGCGAACGGCGGGAACATGGGTAAGAAAGGCAGTGGACCCGACCCATTCATGGGGAACAACTGGGAAGGAACGAAAGCATCATCCCCGTGGCTGTATTTACAAAGGGCACCACGAGCACAGTACCCGTTTTCTAGGGGAAAGGAGCGGCGTCAAGCGCGTTGGAGGATATACAGGAACGAGAATATGCGCACTGTGATAATCTCGACATATCCCCCTTCGGTCGGGTGGTTGATACGTCTGGATTTGCTGCCCGTTCACGCCTCCCATACCTGACCGGTCGCTCCTGTCTTCCCAAGCGCGGTAGTCTTGAGCGTCGGAGTAGCGCGAGAATGGGCCACTGGCACTCAAACGAGGTCCTTTGACGGGACGATGGTCATCATACTCGATACTTCGTTTCTGACCTCGTTCTATGGGTGTGGAGTTATTTTGCATTAGACCATCAAGTGGTATGGGTATTCCGACGTCGTGAAGGTGTTGGGTGGAGGAGGAGGAGTAGGCAGGGGCGCTGTCATAAGGAAGATAAGATTTAGTCCGAAGGACGGTGAATAATGTATCTATAAACGGAGGTCCCTCTGTCGAATGTGAGCAGACATAAGTTGGAAGGGGCAACCACATACCTTTCTCGAGGAATTCGTCCAACTGTACGGTAAGCTCCTTTCGCATGTCGTTTTCTGGTACATTGTGCTTGAGCAGAGCAAGAACATAATCTGCAAGAGCGCCCGGCTCGGCGTCACATCTTGCGATTTAACAAGACAACAGGATACAAGTCAGCGAGACCACGCCGGGTGGTGCTATTACTACGAGGTACCACGTACATGGGTTCGAGCGTCCTGACTAGCCATTGTTTGAGGTGAGACGCGGTAGATGGATCATAGAGCATCTTCCAGTACCGAACTGCAATTGTGACACGCGGCTAACTGAGCAGTGGAGACGACGAGCAGGACGGCAGCAACGATGGCGAACGTGACTGTATCTGGACGGCTTTTGACTTTTGTTTCGCTGGCTCTTCGACAGTGGCGCTGATACATGACTAAGCAAATACAGTGTGCTAATACTAATCAACTTTCTATTAGAGTAAACATCTGAGCAGTGGCAGGTCTGCTCAATTCACGGTCAGCGCACGGGCAAAGACGATCCAGCTCACCTCGTAGGAAGCATGGCACCATATATTTTTGCCTGCTTTTGACGAGGTAAGCCCATTTCTTTCAGCAGCGGGCCGTTAATGAACTGTAAGATCGTTATGTGGTGTTTCGAGCTGGAAGGGGCACTGCAGTCACTTACATTGGTAGTGGATAGTACCATCCAGAGCGAGAAGCGCGCCGATCATATGCAGGCTGGCATGGGGGAGAGCCAAGGGAAACAAGGTCTGGAGAGGAGAGTGGATCGAAGGGAAAAACGGCTGTGATATCAATTGGATGGTCTGCAGACAAAGAATAGAGGAATGAGTGAGGAGGAAGAGGACGTGTTATATGCAGCCAAAAGTATAGCATCTCAAATCCAGTCGATATCTCAAGCCTTAACTTACGTGTGCGCAGCTCGTCGACGTAGCCGTGACAAAGATTGAAGGTCATTTTCGAGCACCGAGCGGCATGGAATGCTCGCATCCATGTTGTGATATTCCGGACTCGTGCTTCAGGCCAATCTAGATAATGCTCACCGATCAGGTTACAAAGGCGTTTGTTCGTATCAGTGACTTTGACTGGAGTAGAAGAAGTCTGCAGCATTAGAGAACGATTCCGAAGGATGTCTACGCCAAATCAGAAACTTGACCCATGCCCAGACGGACATCACGCCCCAGCGTTTCGCTTAGTTCACGTTCCATAAGTGCGCTCAACTCCTGTCCGTCCCTGGAATACCGCCAGTCATCTGTAGCTCTGACATAGTCGTACCGTTTTGGACCGCTGTTCAGGATAGTGAAAAATTAGGAGATCATGTCACCCGCGTCATGTTCATTTCCCGCGTAAGTAGGTAACGGCCGATTTCCGGAAAAGCATGGCGACATAAAGGCGAATGGGATGTATGTCATCGACATATGAAATCGGGCAGATGTTGTTCAACTCGGAACTGACTTACTCACCTGATTGGCGAAGAAAGCCATATTTGCTTGTTGGGAGGCTGCTTGTTGATCACGTACGTTCCGTGCGGTCCGAGCTTGAGCGTCAGCACTCCGCTCTAGAAATACCATACATTAATACATCGTGAGTGGTTGCATCCTGCGCTCATTCAGTCCAGGAGAATTTACTTTGAACTCACGTGGTAATCTACTTCTGCGTCATTATTGCCAAGTTCATCAAGCAGACCCTCCAGTCGCTCGAGCAGCACGGTCATAGTGGCATTTGAAAGGGCATGGTACTCTTCCATGTGGAGCCCGCTGAGCGTATGGTACAAGTTTCATGAGAACCTGTATCCTGACAGGAACCTAGATAAACTTTCTTACCTGACGTTCGTTTGTGGTACAGGTGTCGTTAATACCCGTCTGTGCGTCTTAGACCCCCAACGGTGTGCCTCTCCCCCGGAAGAGAAAGCCAACGAGGAGAGCTTCGATCAAAGCGCTGCGCGCACAGGCAGCTCCGGTCCTCGATGTACGTCGGCGAAGTGTTCGTAGAAGCATTGACACGAAAGGGTGAGGCAGAGAATATTTGTGTACATATTCGATCGCAAACACCTCCTTACAACACGCGATAGTCGATGACATGCGCAGTTGGTTACAGCAGAATAACAATCGACAATGGCGACCAGATCGCCAGCAGGCACCTTGTTTACCATGAAATTGATTTTGTCTCACTACTGCTAGCTAACTTTCTACTAGAGTAAACATCTAAACAGTAGCGAGTTTGTTCGATTCACGGTCAATGCACGCTGGGTAACGACAATCCAACTCACCTCATAGATATCTTGCGCTGGCACTCCCCAGCCTTGGTGCGATGATTGGCCATAGTCTCTCATCGATCCAAGCGTGACGCCAACGACGGTCCCACTCTCGTTGACGATGGGCCCACCACTAGAGCCTGGAGGCGGTGTCGGGTAAAACATCATCTGTGTTAGCTCGTCGTACGTTCCGGTCTGCATTCAGCACATCGTTAATCGCGCTTGTCGCGTGGACTAACACTTGTTAACGTACTTGGGCAACCCTTCCTCGACGGTCTTTGTAACCTGTTACCGTACAGGGCATCCAAGTCCTCCAAGTTCCCCCTACCCAAGGAAACCATGGGTGGTCAGATTCGGGTCTGTCAGCCGACACAAAGTGAGCGTATACGGTCGAGCCGACGGTCGCCGGGAAAGGCGAGACGGGGAGGGTACGCAGGGGCAATCGACCCGCAGACAGTAGGAGGATATCCGCGTGTCGTACAGCAGACAGTACGGAGCGGAGAGGTTCCATAGCGAATTGCCCATCAATTTCTGATATCACCCAACTACCTGAGCGAGAATATACGTCTTTATCGTCATTTAACTTCGAATGTGAAGATGCAATCTGAACGATCTAATCGAGAGGTAAGCGTGTAATGAAACGCCATCGCGAAGAAACTTGCAGACACCTCTTCCAGCGTGTGTGCGCAGGTCAGCACCATCGTGTCCTCGTCCGACGAGCCGGGGCGTGGTCGTATGGCAAAACCACTCCCGATCGTTTTCTTTACCCCAGCCTGACCGCAGTCCAATGCGTGCACGATAAGCACTGACCCGGACTCGGATGAACTAATGTCGACCTTCCTGGCTGGACAGGGAATGTGCTCTATCGGTAACTGACATTGAAGAACCATTGCAGAACGTTGTTCATACTCTCTGACGAATCTGCCAAGCTCTCCAGGAGTGTGCTGGTCGGCGACGAGTGCGGCTGCAACGTGGCGAGACAAGGACGAGAACGACTGCTGGAACAGCGCCGGCGATAATCTGGAGAGTAACTGCATTCGCCTGGCAGGACATGCTCGAATTAACAGAGGCACTTTCATGCTGCTCGCTCACCGAGCTGTGAGATGGGCTGTCAAGAGGGAATCAATCAGATGTACAACTAATCTATCTACTTGGTGACCACAAAGTTCCACTCGCTCTCAATCCCACCCGTCTGAATGCCCGTGAGCTCAGTCCAAAGTGGCTTCGACAATGGACCCATCCCGTCCCCGCCCGTAGGAATAACTACGTCGCTACCCAGGTACCCAATCTTCTCTACAGGAGTGATGACGCATGCTGTACCCGTTCCGAAGAGCTCGACGAGGCGCCCAGTCTCAGCAGCTGCCTTCACCTCGCCCATCGTAATCGGCCGCTCGGAAACTTTGAGCTTTTCTGGAAGCCCAGCAAGCCGTTTCTTGCCAGAGACGTGGTTCCGAGCGAGTGTGAGTACAGAATCGCGGGTTACACCCGGAAGGATCATTCCGTCCAATGGGGGCGTCACGAGCTCAATCACTGAATGGATATTATGCGTGAGTGACGGAGGTCGACATATTTGTATTCGAGTGGCACCGGAACTTACCTCCATTCTCGTCCTTGAGAGCAACAAATAGGTTCATCGTGCCCACCTCGGTCAGGTAATGCTCCGGCCCGTGAAGCCAGAGATTCTGAGCGTAGCCAGCCTTTGCCGCCATCTTCTGAGCAATTACGCCTGGCGCATAGTTGGCAGCGAGTTTGTAAGCACCGGTGCCTGCGTTAAGAAGGCCATGGTTGGGTGGGAGAACGGTCAAGCTACATGATCGGTGGACTGACCGCCTGGCGCAGCACGGATGTATTCCGTCGTGCCGTACAAAGGCACTGGCTTGAAACCTTGAGGATAGTAAGGTCCTGCGGGACTGCATATGACAAAGAGCAGGGCTTCATTGGGTGGCTGTACGCCGAGAGTGCCATTCGTTCCGACTGAGTGAAGAACATCACCAGTTGGCTCGAAGTTGCCGTCAAGAAGTCATAGTAGACACGCACTCAAAGTGGGCCGAATATATAGACTATGTCCCGGTTCCTTCGGTATCCAATGGCGCTCGAGAGCAATGAGTTGTCTCATACACTCGATGAGAGCGTTGCCATTGAAGGTCTGAGGAAAGGCTGTATCAAAGATCGCGCCCTCGTGATACCGAAGGCTAGAGGACTGACAGGTAACGCTAAGCGCTGTGCACTGATATTCATGCGCTCCATGTTCTTGTCGGGTCGGAACATGGTAACGGTGCCGTTTGGATTTCTGTATGCTTTCATGCCCTCGAATATAGCCTGAGCATAGTGCAACACGGTTGCGCTCGGCAATATGCTGAGGGGAGCGTCTTCCGCGGGTGTAAGCACGTTCGCAGTGGTAGACTGACGGAGATGACCTACATGGCTCTATGGAGGGAGCATCCCAACCGCTAGCCTCGGTCCATCGGATCTTCAACATGTGGTCCGACTGAAAGACCGTTTGTGAGCGGGACATACATTCGAGAAAAACATGTACGCACGAAATTTCGGCCAAAGAGTAGTTTTGAAGACGGAGGCAGTTCTTTGGGTGCCACGGTACGCGTTATGGTAAGTAGGGACGGCTGTGATAGAAGTCGGCCATCGTCTGCGAGGACGGGAGTGGACGGAGAAAGGCCAGATACACACCTCGATATCAGCAGTGCCCGTTCGGATGGCCTCGCCGGTCATGGGATCTACCCCGACACCCTTGGACATGTGTCTCCTCGCTGCGGTGACCACGAGCCATGGCAGACGTGATAGCGAGGCACTTGCAAGTCGCGAAGGCGCTGAAGGGAGTCGGGACACAAGCATTTGATAGCGATTAGAAGGGACAGTTGCGCTGAGACAGCTTCATAATTTTTATACGTATTTTTTTTTCCTGTGTACTGTATAGTCTTCGAGTCACCACGTAGTCACTACATACATAACGTGTGAGCAACGATAAATTAACACCCGAGAAACCGGCCAACGAATTTCTTCGCGACAGCTTATATCGTTTCTCTATATATTGCCCATCCTAACAGATGAGACCAAAGGTCTTTTTAACGAGATAATATAAAATAAGCACCAAGTCCTTGCAAATAAACAATAAACATGCTGAAGGTACTAGTGTCAGCGCATGCAACACGCGAATATCCTCATGGCGGGGTCCCCGCGTTGTACTCGGCAGGAACCAAGGGAGACGAAGGAAAAACCAACAGATCTCTCGGGCCAAGCAAAGGCGGTGCGATATGATGAGTTGACGATGAAGGTTTTAGACGGGATAGCGAAGCCGTAGCTGGTCGACGACCTGCGACGCGAGTGGAATCTTGACTTGGAAGTCAGCACGCGATATCGGCGTGAACTTCGGCGGGAGACCTATATAGGCGACCATCGCTGTCGGACTGATGTAATGTGTGGGTCCACTGGTCTGCAACGCTGAGACGACAGCCCAAGTCCCGAATATTTTCGCTCGACCTAGACCCGCTCATGTACGGTGTCAGGGAGGGCGCTAGGGGGGTAGGGAGGACGATTTGCACTGGACTGTATGGACCATGAGGCAAGCCAACGATTGTGTGCCTGTTAGTGGAATTGCGTGAAGTTGTCGACTGCAAACGAGTGCGACGGGCTACAGAGGAAGGCCCATAAGCAGATGTCGAGCTGTGGATCGTCGAAGGCGGCACCAGAGAGCCAGAACCAACAGAACTACCGCTGCTCTTCCGCCGACCGTCGTATATAGAAGCCCTCGGTGTGCAACGATCGTCCGCTTGCCCACTTGGAGGAGAGAAGATTGGAGAGTCCGTCAACATAACGTTGACAGACGGTAAGGCATCAGGCAGGGGAGAGAACCGGCGGGAGGAAGACGGGGTGCCTACTTCCTTACTTAGCGGTAGAGAAAAGTCGCTCCTGCAAGGCGAGGGGTCTCGGGGTGTGGAAAGACGCGACGGGTAAGTCGGCGTGGGGGACATAATATTCTGCTCGGAAAACTGGGCCAGTTGTTGTCTTTGGTAGGCGGATGGCTGAACGGGGGGCAGTGGCACCGATTTGCGACCCCAGCAGCGTCTAATCAAGCGGAAGGACACGTACAAGAGTACGAGGAAGGCGAGGGCGCAGACTGCGAGGACGATGACGGTCGTTGTCTGATTGCTGCCCGGCAGCACGAACCGCTTGCGGTGTCGCGAGCGGGCAGCTGCACTCATGGGCGTGTTGGCTGCCAGGTCACTGCGAGGAACATGAAAGGAGTGTGTCGAGGTGTAACGAGCGTCGGTCTAAGAGTGAGGTCGGGTGAGGCAGGTCGCCGTGTAAGTAAAAGGACAAGCAAAAGTAAATCAGATAGAAAATGATTCTGACGCGCTCGTTTTGTCGTCGGCAATGCCAGCAGCGACACACAGCGCGCGCTCGACTACGGCGTCGCTGGCGTCCACCAACGCCAGACAGCAGCAGCAGGCCAGTCTGGCCAAGCGATTGCTCTTCCCCAACATCCCACCCGGCGCTGACCTGCCCCCGCTCTTCTTGTCGCCGGCATGTCCATCTGAACTGCATGCTGAAGTCTACGACCTCATCGCACTGTCATTGCGCGCATATGTCAACACCTGGTGGACCAAGATCACCCGCTACGATAAGGAGTTTCTCCCCCAGCTCACCAAGGTGCTCGTCCATGTCATCCGGGCACTCGAACAACGCATACTCAGTGCAGACTTGTCCACCCTGGTCTTCTGCGACGTCCCAGCCCTCGTCACCGAGCATTTCATAGACTACCGACATGCTGCTCCCAAGGTGTCCACTGCCTATGCGACTGGCGGAGCTTACACCGTACCTCAGCTCTTCCATCTGTTTCAACCTCACTTGGCCATCTCCCCGGAAGGTAACATAGACGAGGAGTACTTCAGACACGCTCTCGACCTTGTCCTCAAAATATGTCTGCCTCCCGAGGACTATGCGCCCGACGTTGAAAGATATATCATCCGGGAAGTTCTCCTCAAGCTCATCGTCAAGGACATCATCCCCCGGGTGACGCAACCTTGGTTTATCCAACAGACCGTCCTCGACTTGCTCGGTCCGCCTCCAGAAAAACAAGTATGATATCGTCCTTATCCCGTAACCCCAGTTGCTGACTCTTCAACAGCCCCCACATGCTTCATCTTCCAATTCGCATGGCCATTTTTCTCAACTATCCAACTTGATCGTGCTGCTCCTTTCAGCTATCCAGTCCCTGTCCGGTACATGTCTTGCCCTTATCCATGCATACAAACAGGCCATATCTACCGTCAAACTTGTTAACGAGTCCACTGCCACGAAACACCCGACGACCGCATCAAATGCATCAAGGCCAGGAGTGCCGTCCTCGGAAGCTCAGAAATGTACTATACCGATGTCTGGCACACCGTCTTCCTCACCTGTACCCTCGATGACTCTCCTACAGGAAACCTCTGAGCGCTCGCCTATACCTACGGTTGTCGACCCCCCTAACGATTTTGTTCGTGGACCCCTGGTGATGTTCTGCGAAATCTTCAGATTGCATTGGCGCTTTTCTGGCGCGATAGCCTTCAACTTTCTGTTTATGCTGTGTACTTGTTTCAGGACGTTTATCAACAAGTACGTGATACATCTGGCCGATGTCCACCATTCCCTCAGTGCCTTTGCTATTTCAGCCTCCTGTCCTACGTGTTGTACAATCGGGCGCTGTCCTTTCCTTCCATCTTATCGCTGGTTCGTCTATCGAAGCGGACGTTGTTCCCAAACGGTTATCCTGGACCGCCCCCTGTAGACCCGACGCCGGAAGAACAAACCATGATCCGTCGACGGTTGATCCGAAGGGTCTCAGAAATGTTACCAGTTCCAATATCGGCTATCCTTCTGGGATCATCACCGGTTGTATCACTCGAGGCTATCATTGATCCCTTGGATGACCACGCATGCAACACCCACCTGGTCGTGCTTTTGTTTGATGCCATGCTGTTGACCGTGTTTCCCGAGCTGGGGATACAAGGATCGTCATCTAAGGTAGCCACAGAGCACCCTGGTATTCTCATGGAGGGTCTCGAGGACGAAGAAGGTGACGTGGGGAGCGTAGCTGAAGGTCTGCCATCGCCATCTAGTCTAGTGGAATGATACTAGTGGTAGATGCAGTTGTAGTGCCAATTTGCGCATGTTTGGCATTTTCCCCATCGACGACGTCATTTGCACGATAAGGAGGCGTGAACTTGGTTTTTCCCCTGACCACGACGACAGCGGCGATGCATCAACCTCCCAATCCGCCCACCGTATACTCTTTGAGCACCGGTCTTAGCTCGGCGCTCGCTTCGTTCATCGTCAAAGCACAGAAGGAATCCATTGAAAAGAAGGGCAGGTTTACCATCGCACTCTCAGGTGGTTCCCTTCCCAAGCAACTCAAGGGTCTCATCAACAACCCGGGCGTCAAATGGGACAAATGGCAAGTTCGAAAAATCTCTCTTTATTGGAACCTGGATCTTGACTGACCGTCGATACCCCCATAGGCAAGTCTTTTATGCAGACGAGCGTGTGGTCCCACTCGATCATCCTGATTCCAATCACCATCTTTGCATGACTGAGCTCTTCCAACACGTACCCATACCCACTACGAACATTCACACGCTCGACCCTGAGTTTCTGGATGACCTCGAAGAGCTCTCAGATGCGTATGAAAAAGAACTTATCCGCGAGTTCGCGCAAAAGGACTCCGCCCGCTTCCCCGTCTTCGACCTCATCCTGCTAGGCATCGGATCGGACGGCCATACCTGCTCACTTTTCCCGGGCCACGAGCTACTCATCGAGGAGGACAGATGGGTCGCCTACCTCGACGATTCACCTAAGCCTCCCCTCAAACGCATTACTTTTACGTATCCCGTCCTCAACCATGCCGCCCGTGTCGCATTCGTCGCGACGGGCGAAGGGAAGGCGGACGTCCTCAGCGAGATCTTGGACCATCCTGAGGTGGGGCTTCCCGCCTCGCGGGTGAGACCTGTCTATCCCGGCCAGCTGTACTGGTTTGTGGATGACAGTGCATCGGCGAAGCTTCAGTACCCCAAATCGTCTTTCAACGTGTGATCGGCAGAAGTGGAGAGAAGAGAAGATCGGAACCTTGTAATTAACTGTACGACCATTGGGTGTACTCATGCCTGACTGACTTCGGATCTGCTATGTGCGGCTCTCATGATGTTGCTTGTTGTCTTCACCCACTTTCACCGGGTAAAACATGCAGTGAAATATGTGCATAAGGCAACAGCGGTAAGATAACACTCATCGTCATGTCAGATGGGTAACAAGCGGCCCGTCGCCGCCGCTCACAGTAATAACAACAAAAAGAATCCATGGTCTAATAGATCAACAGTTGCAACCGTAGCTCCGTGTCCCCTCTTTATCGAGTTGAATAGGGTCCGGGTAGTCAAACGACCTATGGAGGTATTGAGTCATGGAGGTGGATACGTCGTAAAGAATACGATACGCACGGCTGCTCGTCCGCTTCTTGCTGTAGCGCGTTCTTTGATACCGTCTGGAAAGCCTGCTCCACATTGATAGCCTCTTTGGCAGACGTCTCGAAATATGGAATGTTGCCTTTCGACTGACACCAAGCCATTGCGCGCTTCTGCGTTACCTGCACGTTCATTCCGTCAGCGAAGGATTCCTGCAGTCGCACTGTGGAGGCACATACCTGCCGTTTGCTCTCCTCCACGTCGATCTTGTTTCCGAGAACAACAAAAGGGAAGTTCTCCGGGTCATGTGGGCTGGCTTGGATGAGGAATTCATCCCGCCAACTATCCAACGTCTCGAACGATTTCGCGCTGTTAACGTCGTACACGAGCACACAACAATCTGCGCCTCGGTAGTAAGCTACTCCGAGAGACTGGAAACGTTCTTGACCCGCTGTGTCCCAAAGCTGTATAATGATGAGGATATAGCTACTTTCGCCTACATTTCAAACCGTTCCACGCACTTGCATCGTTACCAGACGGTCATCCACCATGAGTTCTTTCGTTAGACTAATTTGGTACCGAACGCCACAAATATCGTTATTTCGTTAAGCGCTGCAAGGGGACACAGACACTCACAAGTCGGCTCCAATGGTGGCTTTATATTGATTGCTAAACCGCTTATTCACGTACTGATTCATAAGAGACGTCTTGCCAACCCTATACAGAAGATAGAATAAAGTGCTCGGGGTAAGTGCGCCGCCGATTATGTAGGAAGACCCGCCTCGGGAGGGGAACGCACCCACTGTCGCCCAAAATGATGACCTTATACGCATGGAGATGTCAGACCTGGAGCAAGGCACTACTGATGGGGGGACTGCAAACCTTTAGAAGTACACGACCCATTTAGACTGTTGAGTGAGCGGCTTGCTTGTCGTTTGAGAGGTGTGTGTCGCTCGGAGTTGTTGCAGGGGTCGGTCAGCAATGAAGTCGTACTGTAAGTACCGGCAACACTGCAGCGGCACGGTACATGGTGGGCACATTTCAAACTCCGCGTGAAATTCATCTTCCCCCTGACCGAGTCAGTGAGGAGCTTGGCCAGGGATGCTTCTGCGCTGCTCGTATTTGCTGAAAAGGCTCCACACTGTATTGTTCGTTCGAGGCGGAGCGGTCTCAAACATGAGCTTGAAACGCTTGGCACCCGAAATACGACAGCAAATCCACCTGACCGAGGCCGAAGACCAGCTATGTACCCTGCTGGATGAATTCACGTGTCATCTTGAGAAGGAACAAAATACCAGGACAACATGCCGGATCAGCGGAGGTTGGGTCAGAGATAAGGTTAATTTTTTTTTGTCTTAAAGAACCTCCTCGTTTGGAGGAGAGCAAACGGGTCTGATACTACTGTGATTTGTCCGCTCGCGTTACCAGTTACTAGGCCAGGATAGCAATGACATAGACATCTGTCTATCCCACATGATGGGCGTGCCTTTCGTTGAACAGTTCGTGGCCTACCTGTCCGAGAACAAGCGCATCCCTGTGAACAAGGTTGCCAAGATCGAAAGTAACCCCGATCAGTCGAAACATTTAGAAACCGCACGGACGACCTTGTTCGATATCGAGTTGGATTTTGTCAATCTCAGGAGCGAAGCGTACGCCGAGCACAGTCGCATACCGACAGAGGTCGTACGTGTTCGATCATTGTTGGTGGGGGGAATGCCAGTGACTCTTCCTCATCAGAAATTCGGTACTCCCTTGGAAGATGCTTTGCGAAGGGACATCACGATCAACTCACTTTTCTACAACGTTCATACGCGATCCGTCGAAGACCTTACCGAGAAGGTAGAACCGTGCCGTCCATCGCAGTCGGGCGTGTTGGTTTACGAAATGGCCCACTGACAGGGACTAGATGATCTCCGGAATGGAGTGGTTAGGACCCCTCTGCCTCCCTTGGAGACGTTCCGCGATGATCCACTACGAGTGATACGCTGCATCAGATTCGCCAGTCGATTTGGGTTTGAGATGACACCAGAATTGCGGGACGCCGCACGAGACGACTCCATACAAGTAACGTGTTCCTGCTATCTCGAGGTCCCGTGTGCTTATACGCAACTAAAAAGGAAGCACTGGCATCCAAGATCAGTCGTGAACGAATAGGTGAGGAGCTCGACAAGATGATGAAGAGTATGTGATACATTTTCGTCCCTACGACGGTCAAAACCTGTCTTACGACTTCCCTGTAGGCGTCCAACCGCTTCGCGCGGTGCAACTTATAAACGAGCTATCTCTCTACCACTGCATTTTTCACGTCCCTGACAATATTCTCGCCGTGGCATCCTCGACACCAAGTTCTCCAGAAACTTCCATTATTGCGTGCACCATTCTGGACAATATCTTGTCCACAGGATCGCCCTCTACTAGTCAGCCAGCGGTGCCAGTGCATCCTACGCTCTTATCCTACGTATCGCGTGACCCGGGAACGAAAGCGCGCCTCTTCTTGGCTGCTAGTTTCTTTCCATTTTATGGGATCACGTACAAGGATCAAAAGCAAAAGAAACACTATCTTGTCGAAGCTGTCATACGCGAGGGTCTAAAGCTGGGAAACAAGAACTATTACCTCGACGCCATACCAGCACTCTATGGTGCTGCATCGGAGCTCATAGTTGGGCTTTCCTTGAATCAGGACAGGTTTAAAAACCCTTCGGAACGCGTTTCGTTAGGTATGGTGCTAAGGTCGCCCCGCAATAGTGCCCAGTTGTGCTGATTTGTCTTTCCAGGACTGTTATTGAGAAACCCAAAAATACACAAGTCGCACTCGGGCACCCATTGGACTTCTTCTCTTCTATTTTCGCTGGTTTGTGAGTTGGTTCGCTTAGGTGGCCTGTCGAATGGTGAGTTCGTTGCAACGCTACCCCTCTTTCGAGGACCCATACCTCGTGCATAGGCGAGGCAGCCAAAGAGTGTGTCGAACGATACAATACGTTCACGATGCGGATCGGTGAACTAGGGTTAGGTGACATCGTAGATGCCAAACATCTACTTGACGTAAGTAAGTCGCCGGGCTTCGTGCACAT
Source organism: Pisolithus thermaeus (assembly GCA_024663475.1). Classification (NCBI taxonomy): domain Eukaryota; kingdom Fungi; phylum Basidiomycota; class Agaricomycetes; order Boletales; family Pisolithaceae; genus Pisolithus; species Pisolithus thermaeus. The sequence goes on along the minus strand of JANFAF010000132.1, from coordinate 39,621 downwards.
CCTCAAACATTGCCACTAGGGCAACGACGTCACTAGATTGGTTGAAAGCAAACCAGGGCCCTGGACCAGAATCGTTCTTGACAGGGTTTTCGAGTGGCAGCTTGAGCACCCCGAAGGCGACAAGACTGCATGTGCGAGCTGGCTCAAGGAGGAGTGTAGCTCGGGACGAATAGACGTGCAAGCACTGATAGAGTCGACATCGGGTAGTAAACGTGCCCAGACTAATGAAGGTGGAACCTCGAAGAGAGCAAAGCGACAAGCTCAACCATAACGGGGTGGTTCAGCAGCTTCACACCTGTCCGTTCTTTTCGTCATTTCACTTACTATATCGTACAGCCCAGTTATCTACATGAGTATCCACAAGGTACGTCTGTCTATCTTTACAAGAAGCTCGTTTAATAGATACAAAGGGCATGGGGGTTGGGAATGTGGAGATATGTGCAGGGTGAAAGAGGGTATCGGTGGTCGGTTGCGGAACCAGTGCCAAAAAGAATGAAACGGAAATGTACAAAATGCACGGAAGAAGACGAGTGCCCCGGGTGAAACCGTGTGCGAGCCAGCAGGCGTTGGGTATGTGTCGGCGACGGGCAATGTAAAAAGAACGGCAGTTAAGAGAAGAGTACGATTGGGACTCAAAGGATCCAGCCAGTGAGAAAGTTAGCTTCACCTCTTTACCAGTAAGTGACGTGAGGGGGTACAGGAGTGATAGGCGATATGGACTGGTCAAAGAGCTGATCAAGGGTCAGAAGTGAAAAAGACCGCTTGTCCGACGAACATCCTGTATTCTCAAATGGGTTTGAGAACACCACCGGAGAATGTGTGGGCGACGGTGGTGGCAAGGAAAAGCCATCGTAGGTAGACGACTGAGATTGTTCGAAAGGGAAGAGAGACGTCGAGGGCGGCGAAGAATACGAGTTGAAGGCACTAAGCATGCATTCGTCGACAAAAAGCGCAGCTTCTGGCTTCACGCCGCAAAGGACACTATTGCCAGCGGGTTCTGCAAGCAGCCGCGGCAGTGGACAAATTTCGGGCAACTTCTGAGTCCGAATGGTACGACATGAACGACAGAGTCATTTTATTAGGAGAGGATACTTACCTCGTCGCAGCAGTCATCCAGCGAAAGAAGAGGGATGTCCTCAGTAGGGACAAACTCTTCAAATTCTTCGAGTGGCCACACGAGTTCCGGGGTATACAACTCTGGCATGGGTGGCGATTCAAGCTTGATGTTCATTTCGGCAGTGTGAGGGTTGGTCACTACTGGTGGGACACGGAAGGTCATCTGGGGCACCACCGGTACAGTAATACGGGTCTTCTTCTTCGTGGATCCCTCGCGGCGGCCCTTAGCAAGACGCTGAGAAGACTTTTTGGCCTTGCGGAACGAGGGGGTGTATTTGTAATCGGGATAGAGTTGTGCATGGCGCATCTTGGCCTCGTCCGCCATTTTGCGGAAGGGAGCGCGCTGCTCCTCGGGGAGGTCGTTCCAGAGACGTCCTGCGATACGAGAGACGTTACGGTTATCCCTCTCGACGCTTTTGAGGCCGTCCTTGTTCCACAACCAAGATCGGAAGACCATGAAGGCATTTGGGGGACGAGGGATATGGCCATTCCTGCGGTTTCGGGTATGGGACGAGCCAGGGGTAAACGGGAGGTGTGTGACGACAGGAGACGGGAATGAAGAAGGAGCACCGTCGGATATATTAGATGTGAACGTCGGGGGTGATGGTAAAAACGGAAGTGGAACAGGCGTGGCGACACTACTACTCCCGTGAAAAGTTGGAGTGTGATCTGCAACGGGGGAGCCTTCGTAGACGCCATAATCAGCGACTGAAACCGGATTTGGAAGGTGTGTTAGAAACGGAGAACGTTGTGGGAGAAACAGAAAATCCGACTTACAATTGATGGGCGAACGTCGGGACAGTCGACGCGATCGACGCGTAGTTCGGTGGGCGGGCATGACGAGTGCAAAGAGGGCAAGCGGGAACAGAATAATGTAGAGTATAGCGAGGGGGAGGGGGGGACACCAGCTGATGAACCAGTAATCTGCCACCAGTAGATTTAGTGCCCATACTGCAGTAGATTGCGGCTCCTTTTGAAGTGTGAGACCAAATTCGACCTGTTCTGCGACGAGGGTAGCACCTCTTCAAAATGTCACCTCGAGGCAGCCTCGAGGTTTCCGAGTGTTTGTGATCAGCCATATATGTCGCTGAATCTCGATCGTCCCTGCACGAGTTACTTGTTTGACGGGCTGTGCTGTTGCGACAGGCAGAACCGAGACGCAGACTTGGGACGCGCTTGAAGTTTCTCCTAGGCGTTTCCACCCTCCTGCCGACGTTTCTGGTCCACGGACATCGACTGTGTACGTGGGCCATGTCACCCGCCACCCGAGTATACAGGTCTTGTGCGCGCCACTCGTGGCAGGTCTCTCTACCGTAAGCTGCAGTGACAACCATCTGGAGCGAATCAATCGTAAAAGTCAACCCTCTTCGCTTTCACAATCAACCCCTTCAACTATTTGATGCCGAGTGGTGTACCTAATCACCGCGGGGATACTAATCTGCGTCTGCACTGCTATATTACCGATAAAAGAAAACCCGTCAAGACGCGGAATCCACACTTTCAGCAGCCTGAACTCTCCTCTCCTTCCGCCGTTTGGAAGCAGCGACCATTTCCCTAAGGATGCTATATCAACACTTTTGTCATCTACGAAAATTCCGCGAAATCCCCACCTTTTCTTGATCGCATCCTGCCGCCCAATCTTCCGTGCGGGGTTGACGATCTCGGCACGCTTGACCCGCCCCATCTGCTTCTTCTTCAGTCGCGAGGGTTTGGGCAACTTGAGTATCCATTCCGGCACCGAGGAGCCGGACTGCAGTAGAACGTTCGCAATCCTAAAGCACTCTATTAGAGTGGCAATTTCTCGCTCACAGTAGGGGGGACATACGATTTCAAGTAGGGAGCATCAGCATCAGTGAAGTACGTTACTGCCTTGCCCTCCCGACCAGCGCGACCAGTACGACCTGAAAGGGATGAGTTTGTGAACCCAGTCCAACGTGGAAACACTGACCGATTCGATGTATGTAACTTTGCACGCTGGTCGGGAAATCATAGTTGATAACTTCTCTTACGCCCTTGAAATCCATCCCTCGCGCCATGACTTCTGTGGTTACCATAATCCAACTCTCTCCACGACGCATGCGGCTAACGGCGTCGTCACGCTCTTTCTTCGTCATTCCCGCATGTAAGCAATCCACGTTAGGAATCCCATTCAAAGTGAGTTCCTCTGCTAGTGAAGTGGCACGAGGTTGCGTTGAGGTAAATATCAATAGCGGGGGGTTGTAAGGCTGAGTGAGATAGGTTAAAAGGCTCGGAAGTTTCGACGTATCGTCGGCAACGTAAGTGAGGGATTGGGCAATCAACGGAAGAGGCGTATCCCTTGCATCATGATTACTAGCTGTAAGGTGACAAGGTGAATGAACATACTTCAGGCCGACCACGATGCGAATTGGATTCCGAAGCATTCCCATTGCCAATTTTTCGACTCCAGCGGGCAGCGTGGCAGAGAATACGGCTTTGTGCACGTCAGGATACGTGCACGCCGCTACCACTTCCTGTACTTGGGCTATGAACTCGTTGTCAAGTAAGCGGTCTGCTTCGTCAAGTATCAAGTGTCGAACACTGTTGCAAGTCAGGCAATGTCATGCACTACAGTTCAGGTACCCACTTGTTGAGTTCGAGGTTGCCTTCCTGGATTGCAGCAACAAGACGCAGTGGAGTGCTGATGATAATATCTGCGCACGATGAGCATGTTCCTAGCGATGTGGCTTGGATCTGGACAATCTTACCTACTTTATCTCTCACCACCTTATCGCGTAAAGTGCTAGCAGTGGCCTTGTTGAATAGAACCAGTCGCCACTTGCGGCCGCTAGCTAGCTTCAAACATTCATTATGTATCTGATGAGCCAGCTCGCGGGTGGGAGCGACGACGAGGGCGCGAACACCTGATCCTGCATCGTTTAAATTTGCTATTGGAGAACCTAAGGATGAGAAGATGGGGAGTAGATACGCAAGTGTCTTCCCAGTACCCGTTGGTGAGATGGCAGCGAGATCACGCCCCTGCATCGGACGATCAAACAAAAATACCGGTTTATTTTTTCCACTCGAACTCACCCCAAGTAGTATTGGTATCCCGTGTGCCTGCACGCCTGTTGGGTGCTTATAATTGTGCTCGCGGAGGTTTGCAAGAAGACGAGGAGCCATCCCGTAGCGTTCCACCAACTCCTCGAATTTATCTGCGGGCGTCGGAATATCAGAGCCTTTTGACACTACGCGATGCTTGCGCGCCGGGGTAACATCTGTTCCTTCATCGCTCGAACCATCATCTGAAAGCTGGTCCTCTGCATTAACTTTTCGTTTCTTCTGAATAGTCCCTGAAGGCTGCGCCAGGCTTGAAGGACCAGCTACACTCTCGTCGTGCGCTGCTTTCCTTTTACTCTGTCCGTCCGCAGCATACTTGAAAAAATCGAGTTCGAGAGGTAGCTGCGAGTCCAGTGAAACTGACAAGGCGGCCTTATTTTCAGTGCCATTTGATTTCTGATATGATCGAGAAAACGATGGGATCGATGAGGCAGGCCATGGGCGGATGATATCTGTGCCTACTTACATTAAACAGCCGTACATCCGACTGGAATCTTTGCTTGTCAAAGTGTACTCCTCCCCGGGAAAGGAGCTGAAAGGCGTCCATAGGCGTGTCGTGCTTGCGTTAAAATCCGTATGCGCAGAAACTGAATGGAACGGTCACGTGCAGAAAATGTGGGTAACGTAGGTGGCCAAATAAACTCAAAGTTCTATGTAGTCATATCCGCGCAAGACTTCTACCTGTAAGTTCGCATCTCAAGGCACTTGTCACTTCTGGGATTATGGAACGTTCTCTACTGGTGTGACGTCACTTCTAGGCCAGCGTCCATGTCTGTCGCGCAGTTACTGCGTGCTTATTCGACCGCTTTCCAACCAAACACGTCGGGAGAGCGGGATAGCAACAAAGCCTTTCAGCTTGCAATGACTAGTGCTGCAAGGTGAGTACAGTGTTGGACGAATCGTCGACAGGATCGAAGTGTAACTACATAATTAAGGTGGCAGAGAACGAGTGATTCAGTGAGCCTTCATATAGTGCGAGTATATCTACTCAATATCTACGAAATCTACGTGTCTCCCGTGGTATAATATCAGTGGTCGTGACGCAAAACATATACAAAACGAAGTGTAAAGCAGGCCAATAGTTTGGCAGACGCCAATCTAGGGAGGGAACGATAACCACTGTTACCGGTCGTGGCTAATGGAGGACCACCAGCTTTTCAGTTGCTGTACGCCCATCAGGACCTCCAGTATGTGTCAGCTGATGCTGGACGCTCACCTCGTAGAAAACGAACATGAGGACTGTATTTGGCCCCAAGCGCATGAAAGCTGGTGTCCAGCCTTTGAACATGAACATCGGGCCTTCATCACGTAAAGAACGTATCAGGACGCGTACAGGACTCGCCCGTGCTGACTGCAGGAAAATCAAGATATGCATTTATTAGGGGAACGACCGGACGGACCGAGCCCATGATCCTTGTTCTTATGACATCGGCAGGGGAACAAACAGCTGGAATTTGAATACCATGGTCAACATCGACTCATGATCCGCGGGTGCGACCGACGTACTGGTACCGCACGTCGCCGCCGCGAGGCTTGCAACGAAGTGGAGCAGGAAGTTATCGTGGAATTGACAATCTACTATGGGTAACCGACGTTTAAGGAGCGTGGCCTTGAAGAAGTCATACCTGGGAAGAGCAACGTTTTATCGAGAACACCAACCGCAAGCGATTAGCCCTACTTACGATCCCACTTGAGAAACCTGTTGAGTAACAGCGATCATGTTGTCAGTTGAGAGAGGAAATCCAACTCAATAGCACATACATTCATCAATACTGCACGTGTCTTGACTTTGGATAAGGTTGGCTCAGATGATTACAGTTCGAAACGTACTGTATTGGTCCCAAGACCTCTGCAAATGCCCTTGACACCTTCCTCATTCAGAAGGCTCATGAGCCCTGTCAAAGCATTACGATATCCGTAACGCTGCTCTGGATGTTTTAAAGAGTCGCTGGCCATCCGTACCAAGAGGATGTCTGCGCCATAGTGAGCCAAAGAGTTGCAGCCTGAAGTCCCCACACCCGAACATACCTGCCGGGTTTCCCGCAATACCACCAAGTGCACCAGCTGCTGCTGCTGCCAGAAGGAGCTTTCCGGTCGCTGGTGGACTTCTCAGAGACATTCGTCGTTTCATCTCTTCGTAACTGCCTAGACGGACGAGTGTATACGACATCTGTCGGAGAAGAGATGCCGAGAGGCCGGCATAAAAACTTCGCAAGCCGCTTTCAGCCAGGGACACTCGCATCACAGCAAGCATGGAGGACGACTGAGCTGCAGGGCCGAGAGTTTGCATGCGGCTACTATAGTCAAGCAATTGCTAATTGAATAGTGGGCAACGGAACTTACATTTTGGTGAGGTCCAATGGATGGGTGATGGACGCTGCCACTGTAGAAGAAGTCTAAATGAGAGCAGTCAACTAGATGAACCATGACACACTGGAAGCGGCGATGCCTGCGGGTCCGATGAACTTGAGTAAGGTACCGGTTTAGACGATTTCTGGGCGATAACGAGGGACCCACCTCCAAGCCTTGTCGTCCTCGGTGAACACGCATGATTCGGTGATAGAGGTCGATGCCACTCACCAAAATGGATAACTGGACATGGCTTATTACCGCCCACTGTGTTACTCCCTAGCTATTGGATTGGGAGCGGACTAGAACTGTGGGACGGAAGGGCACGGAACTGTCTCGCCGGTTTGCCGGTCTCCTTTCACCAACTAGCTGCAGTCTTCGTGCTTGGTGGACGGAGTGGAGTGACAACGTTGCTGCAGAGAGGGGGAAAAAAAATTGGCGCAGACGGATAGTTGCGACGCAGAGACACGTAATGCACACGGCCTGAAGCCAAATGGAACAATCTCTCAAATCTGATTGGTGGGCGTGCACAGACTATATAAAAGTCGAGTAGCCTAGGACGCATTTGCAAATGCAGTGACGTGTAGGGTCGCTACGTAGTGAAGTCAGTTCCGGTTCTGCTGCTGTCTCGATCCGTGCCCGTGGAAGAGACTTGCCATTACCACTTTGGATACGTCATTGATGGGCTTACGATCGTAGCCCGAACGCGCTTCTTTTCCCCCACGATGGCCCTTTCTTCTCTTTAGTTTCATTCATATCCACCTCTTGTCTCTCATGCCTGTAACAGACTCCTCCCAGTTCAGCTCGACACTCTGCTTCAGGGATAACATCCTCTCCGTGCCAGGTTTCGCGTTCGAGAAGGTCCGTTTCCGCTCGCCGTAACAGGCAAATCTACTAACTACCGCCAGGCTTCCCCATGGAACGACACTGGAAGTTCCACTCTCATTGCCGAGGGTCGCAGCCTCAAGGATGGCGCTCTCGTCCTCGCAAAGATCGCTCCTGCACATTCTGCCTCTTCAATATGCCTCCAGCGCGAGGCTCATATGTGAGCATCCCTCACTGAACTTTTAACGTCATTCGTTCATTCGTTCCCCTTTCGTACAGTTTGAGTAAACTCGGAGAGTCCCCCGAGGCTTTGAGTACCACATTGCGGCTGATCGAATTTCTGACGGTGCCGCGTGCTGATGGCGATTGCGTGGTCTTACTGCTCGTGCATCCTGGTGCAAACCTTCTGGCAAGATATTTCCCCCCATCCAAAGTGAACGACTTTCTCCTAGCCGAGGCTGAAGGATCACGTCAAGCCCACCGTGATCAAGACGTTTCTCTCAATGAGGAGGTATCTTCAATCAGCGGGGCCACCGACGATACCCAGAAAGCGGAAGAACAACACGATGACATTTACGACAGTGCATTTCTGCCCCTCGACGACCTAGATCTTCACGACATAGAGGGCGTTGAAGAAGAGAAATACGATGTGATGGATCTTGCCTCGTTCCTGGAGTGCGTCATCTGATGCCATTGCCTGCCGTTGCTAACGTTACTTTCACAGGTTTGCTATTCAGGCAACTCATTGTCTTGACGTAGTGCATAGGTAAGAGCTTGTCCTATTTAGGAGGAGTACTCTTAACTTTCTCAAGGCTCGGTTTCGTTCATCGAGAGGGTACGTTGTCCGGTGACTGTCGTCGACCTACTGTGTAACACGATTGTTCCAGTCCGCGCCAATGCTTTCCATATCAACGTACACTCCGGTATTGTGCGGATCGTGCACTTCGGGAACCGATCTGTATCTCTAGAAGAAGCAGGAGGTCCATCGCAACTCGTCATCGACTACTCTCATCCATTCCATGGCCGATCAGCTTCATCACTAGAGCTGGTCGCCAGCTCTTCGCGTTTTCCATCGCCTGCTCTTACCACGTCCCAACTTCCTAACCACAGCGATACGATTCTAGTATCCCGGTCGATATCCCCCGAGAAGGTCATCGAAGCACTTCATTACTTGGCCCCCGAACAAGTTTCTTCCTCACCTTCAGTTGTCCAAGAAGATCATCGTGCAGACCTCTATTCGCTTGGCATGCTATTCTGGACATGTGTCGTAGGCAGAGGTCGATTACCTTTTGCCCTCAGCGGCACCAATCATAGCAATGTCAGTCCTGCCGAGGTTTTGGCAGCGCTGGGAACCAGACGCCCCCCTCCCGTTGATGAAGTAAGGAGTGACGCCCCCACTGTCATCGGTGACATTATCGACAAAGTGAGAGAATGTTATGTCACACATAATTCTTACTTCGTAACTCAGCGCGTTCCAGCTCCTGTCAAAGGCTCCTGATTCACGATATCAGAGTGCATATGGGCTGAAGGCTGACCTGCTCGAGTGCCAAAAACGTCTGCTGTCGACTGTGTCAGCATCTACATTAGAGCAATCCACTGAGGCAGGTCAAACTGTCGGTGCTTTCCGGATAACACTGATATGTATTTAGATCATACCCACGTTTCAAATTGGGCAAGAAGACAAATACTCTGTGAGTTTGAGTGATGACCCCCTGCTGCCCATCGCTGAGTTCTTGTAGACTTTTATCATTCCGCATACACTGGTGAGTCCTGTCGTACGTCGTTCAATGCAAGTAGAGTCATTTTTCTTGGCAGTTTGGTCGTGACAAGGAACTAGAGACCATCCGCAACGTTATTAGACATAGCTTGACGTCGTTTTCCCGCCACTCGACAGCGCAAACTTTGGCCCCTCGGTCGATCGCCTCTTCCAGTTCCCAAGGAACGGGGACAGACAACGACGACGAGGAGGCGATGTCCTCCGTCGCCAGTGGCGAGGAGAGTCCAAAGCTAACCGCCACCAAAGTGGAAGGTGTATACAGCTATCCAGCCGGGCGGGGCGCAGCCACCCCGTCTCCCGCTAATTCAGTTACAAAGCTCGGGCGAGATGCCAAAGAACTAATATTTCCGCTTCCCGCGGGATCATCTGATGTGGCTACAAATAGTTTGCGAAAAGTTGCATTGCAAGCCAATGAGCGGGGCATCAAGACTCATGCAATTATTGTGGCTGGGGCTGCAGGGTGAGTGTTGTATTTGAATTCATGATCGGATTTCTGTATCGTCTCTTAGCGTGGGGAAGAGCTCACTAGTGATGGCCAATCAGTCGAAGTGGAAATGTAGTTTGCAGTCCTTTCGCTTTTCTGGTTTCTAACTGACTACGAAACAGTAAATGGGCTATGGGCACATGCTAAGTTTCAGACCGTAGACAAAGCACCCTTCGCGGCCCTGGCACGTAGCTTGCTTCTTGTGCGACGTACACGGCGCTGAAGCGATTACAGCTCTCCGCATTGTCCTCCGCGCTTCGTCAGCTGACGTTCAAACCGGCTGATGCTTATCATTTCGTTCGAACGTTGACCGAACGCCTCGGCCCCCAACGTGCTAACTTGCCCTTACTTTTCGCAGGTTCCCCTGTCATTAAAGCTGTACTCGAGGGTTGGGGAATGAACACTACCGCGTTAGGAAATGGCATCGAAAACGCAATCGAGAAAGCTTCCGGAGAACCAGGGGGATGGGCCAGGTTGGCGACGGGTGAACTAAGTGCGCGATTTCAGAACCTGGTCGAAAGTGTCTTCGCTGTCGTTACCGAAACCAGACCGGTCGCATTGTTTCTGGATGATCTGCATGAAGCAGATAATGCGTATGTCTTGCGACAACGGGGGCGATTTCCTAACTGAAATGTGTGCTAGGTCCCTAGATGTCGTGGAGGCTTTGATCAACTCTAGGAGCCGCCTGGTGTGCATCCTCTCTAATGGTTAGCTTGAATGAACTAAAGATTGTGCAGCTCATCTTTGCTACCGTTCGGTCTACGGACAAGTAAGTCTTCCTATAGCCTCGCGTCCCCGTATTACGGGTAAACGTATATTATGTAGGCAGTTGGTGGACCGAATACGCTCGATGTGTTCCACCCGTGTAAGGGCGACCTGGATCACTCTGGAGCAACTGCCGTTTTTTGCGATATCCTCGTTTGTTGCAAAGGCGTTGCATCGATCTAGAGAAGAATGCTTTCGGCTGTCAAGACTAGTGTATACGGCATCTGGTGGTAATGCATTCTTGGCTAGAAACCTCCTGAGCGCCATGCGACGACACCACCAAGTGAGTATATGCATGGAATTTTGTACACTCCGCTCACTGCATCGATAGATCACATTCGATTGGGCACGGAATCACTGGCAGTGAGTAAACCGGTAGATCTGATTGGATCAAGAGTGCTCAACTTTGTGGCACAGATTTGACATAACCGCAATCGAGTCCAGTTTAGTAAATCAGAAAACTGCTTCAGATCCGGTAGACCAGTTCTTCCTCATTGAGAACTTTCGCGAGCTTCCTGAAGCCACGAGGAAGTACCTTATGTGGGCTTCACTTTTTGGAACGACGTCAGTAATGCTCCCAAGCGAATATGATGTGTACGGCGTTAATATGCCACTTCAGGTTCAAGGCCAATGAAGTCGCGCTTCTGATCGACTGGGAGGATAGCAGTGGAAGTAGTTCAGAAGAAGAAGAAGAAACGTGGAACTTGTCCAAAGCGATATCGATGCTCAAAAACCGCGGTTCGAGTATTGGCGACTCGATGCGAGGGCTGCAGAGTGCTATCAATGAGGGGTGGCTTGTCCAGAGGGGACGTGATATGTGCAGTTTTGCGCATGATCAGTATCGACTTGCAGTTCAGCAGGAAGTGGCAGCTCTGCCCGCGAACGTTTTGTCAAGGATGTCGTTTCGTGTAAGTCAATCGTACTGCCACCCATGCATAACATATGACGTCGATGATCTTAAGATCGTATTGGCGGTGTTGCACGATGCTGTTCCGGACGTGCATAGGATTATCGATCATGCTGCACGGTTCGTTGCGCAGTGAGACTTTGAAAATGAGTTTTGTGACTCTTGTTTATAGATGTATACCCCTTCTATTGAAGTATCCAAACCGCGAACAATTACTGGACGTGCTTGTTGATGCGGGTGAATCTGCTTGGGCAAGAGGGGCACACGAGGTACAGTACGATGGCAATCTGCGACGTTGGGAGTAATTGACCTTCTGTAGCTTGCGTTCCAGGCTTTCCTTAGTGCCCAATGTCTTCTGAGTGCGGATCACTGGGCTGTTAATCCAAAGCGATCATCTCTATTAGTGTCTAAGTTGGCAGAGTGAGTCGTTCCGTGTATCGTACATCTTGTCGTGTATGCTTATTTGTTCCTTGAGACTATGCACCTGGAAAGGTAAGGTGCTGTTTGCATGTGAGGAGGGTTGTTCTGAATGTTTCTCTAGGCGACTTAAAAAAGTCGGAGAGCCTTATAACTGAATACATACAGCACTCCCAATTCCCTGAAGATCAAGCCCGCGCTCTCCGAGTACGGGCCAACAACCATTTCTTACGGAATGAGTTCAGCGATGCCTTGGATACCCTCGTTCACGCTCTGCGTATACTAGGTGTCGAAATGGAATCATCTGCTACACAGGAGGTTGCAGATGCAATGTTTGAGGATGTCAAAAGCCAGATCCTCGCCATTGGATACGAAGAGATGCTCAAAATTCCAAGGGCAACAGACGTGCGAACAGATCTAGCAGTATCAATTCTGAATGATGCTGGTAGGCGGTTTTATTGTTGATATTTCAGACTTGACTGAAGTTTCACCTTTTTTCCAAATAAAGGGACCAACGCTTATTGGACTCTGTCAGAGAGTATGATTGATGTCATAGGTCTGACGGTAAGGCTTGCTTATCTTAATCAATACTATTCGTCCTGAGGCACCCACTCGATCAGACAATAAGTCTCGCGTTAAGGCAAGTCCACTAGCGCTGATCGAGCTCCTCGGGAACTGAACATTGATGTAGGTTTGGTATCTCTCCAGGGACATCTTTGGGTTTCTTCTGGGCTATCGGAGGTGATTATCCTCTTGTTCCACTCTCGATAGAGTATGGTGACCCTTTGCACAGCTGCAGCTGAAAAGCGAGAATTGTTCAAATTCTCTGTGGACCTCGGAAAGTTGGCATTACGTATCGCATATCTACATGGAGGAAGTATGGAGAAGTGGTCAGTATGTAGTTCATGGTACCTATCTTCGCTGACTAAATATTGCCAGCCGTGCTACCTTATTGTACACCGCGCTGGTGGCACCGTACGACAACGTCCACATGCGCCACACCATTCCCCTGTTGGAGGATGGGCTCAAGTATGGCCATAGCTCTGGTGATCGGTAAGTCGTAAAGTCAGCCGCAGATCGTTTTGGTTTCTTACATGACAATATTAGCGGTTATACGTGTTTCGTGTCTGTCTATGCCGTACTTGCTCGGTTGTACACTTGTGAACACTGTAAGTTTTTAACGCATAAGCCCGTCTGCGGTACTGACTGTTCACAGTGTCCGATTTGATGGTAGCTGCAGAAGAGGTTCGTATAGCTGCCTCGATTTTTTAGTGTTGGCTGACTATGGATGCAGTGTACTAACGACGTCGACGCGTGGACGCCGAACAGTGATGTAACGATTCTCGCTCAAGGTTCGCCCGCCGTAGTGCACCGAACGGCACTCTACTGAGTTGAAATAGGTCTCCTTAACTGTATCAGGGCGATGGGCGGCTATACGGATGCGTCGTCTGTCGACACTGTGTTCAACACTGACACGTTCGACGATAAGGAGTATCAGAAAAGAATCACCCAGATTACCGGTAACAGTCTCTTGTCGTTAGGCTGGTGAGTAGGATAACACAACTTGTTGTCCAAGCAATAATGATCCGCCATTCGAAGGTATAATGCATTCAAGGTCTTCACATTTGATTAATCACCCAGTAAGTGGATTACTCAGTTGGCACGACAGGTCGTTGCGTTGTATTGCACTGGTTTCTTCGACGCCGCCGCCGAACTCGGTTTTATGGTCTACGATGTTCGTGGATGCCACCCGAAGTCAGTGGGATTGCTCAAAAGTGTGGTGTAGGCTCTGACTTCTCAGTACAGTCATCGTCACGCTCGTTATTCTGCGTTCTTCCACAGTCTAGCCCTGATAGCTTGTTTGAGACGAGGGGATCTCGACCCCAAAACTCGGACGCGCTATGTAGACCAAGTAATGAAGAACCAAGCATACATCCGCAGGTACGTGTCAAGTCGCACTTCGTACCAATCAACTTCTCTTAATTGCGCATAGGTGGTTATCGTCAAGTCCGGTGAACACAGGAACTTGGATTGCTCTCGTCGTACGCATCTCTGCCACAGCTACTCTCCTTGACACGTCCTGATATATTACGTAGGAAGCCGAGATGGCCTCTTTAAATGGCGACAATGGAGCCTTGCGCTTATACGACATGGCAGTCAAGTACAAGCAATCATAAAATGCATGGTTTTGATTTTGATCCGACGTTTAGATTGGCGAGCAACCATGAGTGGCTCCTCGAGGAGGGATTTGCCCTTTACCTGGTGCGCAGAATTATCTGCTTGATTTATTGAAGCCTCACGTCCCCGAAGGAAGGCAGTCACCTTATTCGAACTGGCGTTGAAGGCCTTGGAGCCGAATTACAGCAGCAAGGAATAGCAAAAGAAATGCAGTGGGGCGCATATGGCATCGTGTAAATCGCATCTAGCCTCATGGTTGACTCACACTTCTTATCTATCTCTCAGCCGCAATTTATCAGCTGTTGTCGATCCACAATTTCAGCCTCCACTCAGGCGCCCTGTGTCCTACGTGAATGCAGCGGTTCAAGCAGATGCCTACGTTGACAAGTCGCCTTTGTCTGTTTCACTGACTTTGTCCCTGGACGGGCAAGCAACCGACGAGCTGGACGGCATATCATCTCTACCCCCGTCTGACTTGATGTTGATTATCAGGAAAAGCAAAGAAATAGCGGACTGCTTAAGCTTGTCGTCGGGTAAATGTTCTCGGTCTCCTCAGTCCAGTGTTACTGACTACGTAGTAGCTCTACAAAGACTGACCGAGATTGCTGCCGGTTCGTATACCGCTCACGCCGTCCTTACAGCACCCTGATTTCAACCAGATATGTGTCAGTCTCATTGCTGTTGCATTGTTATCACAACCCAAGTTGGCGAGTATGGCGTGGCAACAATTCTCCAACCCCCTCAACTCTGCCAGGTATTTGAGTATGTGGTCACGGTGATTCAGCACAAACACAAAGGTACTAATACTCGGGTACCAGGAATCCGAAGCCGTTGCGAATGTTGGAGTCGTCACAAATAATTGCCATCCAAAGTGGTGAGTCTCCTGAATGTGTATCGACCGAAGCAATGCTAACTAGGCGCAAGTACTGGACTCGAAGCAAAACTATCACAAAGAGGAGCACAGCAACGACGAGCTACATCAACCTCTATCTGAAATTGGTCTACCAATCTTCAGCAACAGAGGTCAGATTCTCGGGGCGCTTTATGTGTCGACCAAAAGGATCCTGTCTCAGACTACTGTGATCACCCTAAACGTCCTCTGCCAACAAGCGAATATCAGTATATCCAGTGCAATTTTGTTCCGCTCAGTGCAGGCAGGTACCCGAGAAAACTTGAAGATGATAGCTTCTCAAAAAGAGGCTTTGGAAGCTGCGCGGAAGAGCAGGGAGGATGCCATCCGTGCTACGAGGGTAAGAATGCACTTTGTTGATGGAGAGCGTTCTTATGATCTCCTAGGTCAAATCTCGCTTCATTGCCAACATGTCTCATGAGATGCGGACACCGTTTAGGTTGGATACGTGTCACTGTTCCTATTCTGGTGCTGATCTCTGTGGACGCAGTTCTTTCTATGGTTTGCTTGATCTTCTAAGCGGGACGGAGCTCAATGCAGGTCAAAGGGAAATCGGTATGTGTTCTGTCTGCTTCGGAGGATTCTTCAGCTCCAAACAACCCTCAGTCGACACAGCGAAACAATCTTGCGAAATCCTCTTGAAAGTGGGTGAAAAGTGATCCTTTGGTTGTATCAAGTCACTTAGTGTGTGATGCAGATTATAGATTCTATATTGGACTACAGCAAGCTCGAAGCATCAGGTAACTACATTTTCGGCATTTCGCTCGTGGGTTCTGCTGACTTGTTATTTCAGCTATGAAACTTGATTTCTCGGCTTTCCCTGTTGAAAATGTCATCGCGGTAAATATTTTCCGCCGAGCAGTCGAAAGTATTTTCATTACTTTTTTTTTTCCAGGACTGCTTGGAGCTATTCCTTCCAATAGCCACAAAGAAGTTACATTTGTCGTACAATATCGAAGAGGACGTCCCGGAGTGTCAGTCTTCAACCGAGACCATCATTCGGATGCTTGCTAAAGCCGATACAGGGATCTTTTCGGATCATACACGCATTCGTCAGGGTGTGCCCATCGCCCGTTCCTGTCATGTGAGGCTGACGAGAAACAGTGCTCATGAATCTCATTGGAAACGCCATCAAATTCACCGAGTCCGGATCCGTGACCGTCTCGTGTTCTATTGATAAGGAACCGATGCACGCCTCTTCGGAACAAGTCTTTATCAAGTTTTCGGTCAAGTAAGGCGCTTCTCCTGAAGCAAGGCTATTTAGACTCACGTCATTCAAACAGGGATACAGGCATCGGTTTGTCCCCAGATGCCAGAGGAATGTTGTTTGTGCCTTTCCAGCAGGTCGACAACTCGTCCACTCGACGTTTTGGAGGGACTGGTTTGGGTTTGTCTATCTCACGGCAGCTAGTTAAACTACTCGGCGGTTCTATCGGTGTGGATTCTAATGTGGATGTCGGATCCTCGTTCTGGTTTACGATCCCTGTCAAAATCTGCGAGACGCAAGAACTGAGGAAGGTAATTCAATCTTCTCTACTTCCTGAGACTCGATCTGTGGTGACCCATGACTTCTGAAAGGCTTCTTCAGAGATCGAGCGTCTTCGGAGCATCCTGACTCAACCGCGCCCTAGCAAAGTTGTAATCTGCTCTATCTCGTCTGCGACACGCGCATTGTTGCGCAGCATTCTAAAAGGTTTTGACGTCACCCTCTTATCTGATCTGGACGCCGTGCGCTCTCATTTAGAGGGATACCGACGACACGATCAGTTGGATTTCCTGATACTTGACGACCAGTTCCAAACACAGGTCGCAGATGTTATACAGATCCTCCGATGTCCGAAGACACCTGCGCTCTACCACACCAAGATCGTTCACCTTTACACCCCAACTACACAGTCATTGTCCGAATCAGCTGCCATCGGGGGGAATCCCAACGTCGCCAAGATAATCAAGCCTGCTCGCAAACTGCGTATACTTCAAGTTCTTGCAGAATTGAAAGGCGTAGCTTTCTCTACACCTCCATCTCCTGTCGTTACGATGTCTCCAGTCGTGGAAACGCCGCAAAGGACGCTCTTTGGAAATGTTCTCATAGCCGAAGGTGATCATTGATCTGGGGCACACACGTCACATTTTTCTTACTAATTACTCATTAGATAACGCCGTGGCACAAAATCTTTTGGTCAAACAACTTGAACGATACCAACTCAAAGTCGTCGCGACGAATGATGGTCAGGAGGCTTTGAATGGTTGTCCCGCTTTCTGGTGGCCTAGGCACTCGTTGACCAGTTGTACAGCATGGGAATCACGTGAACCAGGTTACTTTGCGCTTGCTCTCTTCGATCACCGTTAGCGATTTCCTCATGATTAGTATACGTCGATGTGGCTCATGCTTGGGTTTGCAGACATGCCAGTGTGTGATGGTGTCGAGGCGACCAGGAGATTAAGGAAGCTTGAGAGCGTCAGGTGTCCCACGATCTCGCTGCCAAGTATGTTGTATGGGGTTCTACCGCACACCTACTTATTTCCCGTTGACAGTCGTTGCCTTGAGCGCAGATGCTCAAGAATCCACGAAACAGTGTTGTCTTAGTGCTGGGATGAATTTATTCCTGAGTAAACCACTGAAGAAGAGTTGAGCTGGCCCGACCTACCCTGCTACCGGTTGCTGATTTCTTTCTTTCCAGCCGATCTTATGTCTCTGTTAGAAATGTTCGGCCCTCCCCGTGCCACCGCTGCAAACATTCAGTAGTAAGTGGACAAGGACTAGTCATGCATCGATATATATCACAACCACATATCATCTTGTTGCACAAGTCGCTTTCGCATTGTTGTCGTATTTATTAGGCATTGTAAGTGCACATACATATACACGCTCCGATGTACTGCAGTAGTCATGGATTTTGCAAGCGTTGTGTTTTCCTGATACATTTGATGCGATCTGGACCTGGAGTTTGCCCTTCCGAAGTATTGCTACGACGCATGATACCGTTTGATGTTGTTACTAGGTAATAGCCGATCAGATTGATCAGCCCTAATACAATGTTCCATGGTGTTGCTGTGATCGCTGAGTTAAGGTGGATCCGCTTGACGCCACCGTATACATACATACGTATGAAAGCCACAGCTGCCGTTGCCTCAAGTAACATTACAACAGTTATTCATCAGTCCGTCTTCTCTTCGGACGTCCTGTACGACTTGGTTCGACGATATCGTCATCTGCATGTCTGGACTGTGGGATAGCTGGGTTATCACTCAGTTGCTAACGGGCATTCCAAGCACTTCACCTGTCGTCTCCGTGATCTGCGTTGTGCAACGCCGTCATGCTCCACAGTAGCGTCGCTTGCCTGAGGTCAACGTTATAATTGAATGCAGCTTCTGTGACTCTGTACGGGCATCATACCGCAGTAGAGTTGAGGGCGTGCCCTCTTGAGGATGGCAATTTTTGAACCTCGGGAACGTAGGCCGACGTGCGACCGCCCACGGTTATCCACTTGATCGTGGCAGGCTCACCCGATGGCTATCGAGTCACAAGATGAGTCAGTGTCCAAACCGACGGAACTAAGGAGAGGGTCCAACAAGCTTCATGACAGTCTTGACATTCTTGCCTTTCCTCTATTAGCTCATGTAAGTCCCACATATGGCTGCGGAGAGAGGTTCAACCTACCCAACGATGTTTAAATAGCCAATGTTCAGGGTACTTGCTATCGTCAGCATTAGCCTGGACTGCGATGCGGCACACGTCTGCAACGTGGTGGTGCAGAGCGATGACCTGATCTCTATCCAAAGTGCCGCACCTCTGGTCTGGGTGCACGCGGGCCTGATACAGGATCTCGTCTAGAAATAGCGCTTAGGTAAATGGGCAGTCTAATATGATACCCGTCTGTGAAAGTACCTGCGAGATAGTTCCCAATGCCGGCACTGAAAGCTTGGTCTAATAAGAGGGATTTGATTGGACAAGTCCTTTTACAGAGGGAAGCATGGAAATCCTCCAGCGAAGGCATGGATAACACGGGATCGAAACCCAGTTCTGATATCGGTGGCTCATTAAGTGGGCACCCGACCAATCGTATGCGACCTAATCGGCGAGCATCTGAGAAGGCAATTTCTGTAAAGCCAGCAGCGGAATTGCCATCTTGGATGTATAGGATGAACTGGGGACGTGGTTATTCACGTATATGATGACAGGGGTATAATGCACCTTCACGAAACGTGGCGGCCACGTATCGGGTGCAGTAGTGGCACTGCTTTTGTACTTGACTATGACGTGGTCTCTCACCTTGATAGGAAACGTGTCTGACAGAAACAGTCGTGTCGCACGTGGTTATCTCGTACCTGCAAAGCACCAGTCATTCCGAAGTGGAGAACCGGTGTCCTTCCGCTTCCTTGCAGTTGAATATAGAAACATTTTCCTGGGTGATGGAAAGAAAATCGTATGACATTGTACTGAGGTGACGCCAAATTATTACCATAACGAGCTGCATCTTCCACCATGCGGCCGGTGATTTCGCGAGCCTGATACGCCCGCAATAACGGTGAGCCGAAGAAGTGGAGGGTAACATAATGTCACAGACGCACAAATTCCTGGTGGGTGAAACCGGAGAAGACAAGGCTGTCGTCGAAAGTATCGACGTGATGGATTAATTTTCCTACCGCATGCTCCCGGATGAGAGCAGCAGCGCGTTCCACCTCTGTGACAACCATGAGACGTCAGTCCGCCGAGGCAGAGGTCAACGGCTTACCTGGGAGCTCTGGCATGGAATTGAGCTGAGTGACAGTGGGAAAGTCTTCGGGACCAAATAGGGCAGTACTAGTAGCACCGTTGACTTGCCAAGTCAGCCATAAGTAGTAAATGTGGAATTTGTACTTAGACCACACCTCAGTAAGGTTAAAACAATTCATCTCCCCTCCCTTACCCTCGTTTCCGTCCTTTCCCGCCAGGCTGTCTTCACCAGCCCTCGTATAATGCCTATCCGTCCGAGAATCAGTTTAGCCAGAAAAAGACCTTGGGGACTACGCTGGCGGTCTTCCATATGGTTTGTCACTGCTGGTACGCCAGACGCCATCTCGTCGCTCTCCCCCACTCTCGCTAATAGCGCCACCCTACAGTCGTCAGTCTGGGTCTGTATCCCTTTCATACTCGTCCTGTCTCGCTGACTTGCATCAGGCATCACGACGGATCTGCTCGTTTACTCGGTCATCATTCCCGTCATCCCTTTCCAGCTCGAAAATCTACATTACTATGGCGTATCTGCACTCACAGGGTGGTTGCTATGCGCATACGTGCGTATTATTTCTCGTCTCTGGCCAATCCTCGTCATTGACCCTGATATAACAGTCCGCTGGCCTCGTTCTCTGTAGGTCATCCTTTCGTTAACCTCCTTATTTTTGCCCAACATCTTTACCAGCAACAATTCCCATTGCTATTTATTCCGAAAAACATAGTAGTAGGAGGATACCCCTCATTTTCGGTCTCATCGCCCTCATCGTATCACAAATCCTCCTGATGTTTGCACCGAACTATGCCTTGATGGCTGTTGCCCGAGTATCTCAAGGTATCAGTTCTTCAATGATATGGGTGGTTGGCCTCGCTTTACTGTAAGTCCCTACGCCCCGCTATTAATTAACTGGGCTTAGCCGCCCTCAGATGCGACACCACACCAGAGCACATGGTTGGAAGTAAGTCTTTGATTGTCTGGATATGCTGGTCATAACACAACTCTACAGGGCAGCTGGGCATCGCGATGACGGGCTTGCCTGTAGGGTAAGTTCTATCCATCAGGATTGACTTGTCTTCGTTTGACTTGTGACCAGCCTGCTGGTTGGTTCACCCGTGGGAGGTGCACTCTATTCTCGTTTCGGCTTCCACGCTCCGTTTATTTTTGGGTCAATATGTGCGGCGTTGGATCTCCTTGCCCGTCTTCTCGTGATCGAAAGGCACGAAGCTATCGGATGGGGCGTCGACCCATGGGCTGCGTATCTTCCACCAACTGGGTCCGCAGCCTGTTTGATAGGAGGTGTACAACGTCCACAGGCCTCTATGCCATCAGACTCTGTCCTGACAGTGATGGGGACAATGTCCGACCACTCCAATGTTTTGGAACTTGGACCCATCACATCTGGATTACCACGTCAGTCACTGGTTGGGATGCAACACGATGATGAAGCAGCCCTTGTGAGGAAGCCTTCTTCTCTGCTTTCCGTTATCACCAGTTTAGTGCGGTCGCCTCGTGCTCTTACTGCCCTGTTCATGGCGTTTGTTTATGGGTGAATTTCACCTCCTGTCCTCCAGTTTTGCGACTCATCTTCCTGGCAGTATCGTGAATAGCATGGAAGAGCCCACCTTGCCGTTACACCTACAAGCTTTGTGGTACCTTGACTCCAGTCAAGTTGGTTTGGTGTACCTCGCCACTTTCTTGCCGGCTTTGATCTGTCAGTTAAATCTCGCCCGGCTACACACCTTTTGACTCTTTTTGCAGCGTCGCCTGTCGCTGGTTGGCTAGCCGATCGTATAGGAACAGATTGCATAACCGTCCTTTGTTTAACCCTGACGGTACCATGGTGGCTAATATTGCCACTGCGGAAATCCTTGGTTTTATTTATTGTGGCATTGGCTTTACAAAGTGAGCATATCTACCATTTCCTTGTCCGGACCTTTGCGAATTAATTGACAGGTTTCTTTGTTGGTGGGGTTGTCCCCCCAGTCACATCGGAGTTGGCTGCCGTGTCACGGAATATGCAAGGCGTAGGATGTATGCGACTTGTTCTCTCCCGGTGGGTGTAGACTAATTTCACAATTCAGATGCACACGTATACGGAGCATTTAATCTTGCTTTTGGAATTGGTACCGCGGGTGAGAGCAGTACGTCAGGGTCTGGTCTTACGAAGCTGATTTTTTGTAAGTTGGCCCTGTTATGGGCGGTCAGGTATGCTCACGACCATATTTTGATGGTTGGCTGGTGCTGACTAGACACTCTTTGATAGATCTACGACCATGTCGAGCATGGATGGATGACAATCTGCGCCATAACGGTAACGTTAATTATGTTGTGCATTATACTTGCCTTCTGCTATACGGGGCCGGAACCATTGCTGTCAAAGGTCTTCCGACATCATGTCGCACCTAAGGATCTGGCGGCATCATTGCCAAAGAAACAGACGAGCCGTCCGCGCGAGAGTAGAATTGGCCCGTAGTTTGTGTAAACTTTTGGACGCTACCGTAGACTTACATGCATACCAAGTTTGGTTGTACAAAGCATCCCGGATTACAAATGTACACGATCATTTCGATGGAGCTCAGCGCCCTAGTACTTACTTTCTAGTCGACTCCTGTGGTCATCTCATCCAGCCTCCTTGAATTCCCGTACGACACTTGGTTTACAAGCTGACAGGGTAATTTCATGAGGTGGCAACCTACTCTCTTGTCACCCAATAATGATGTAGTCTGAATCGTTCTCTCAGCCCGCCATGAACCCTGACGAGAGCGACATGCCACCACCTCAACCGCCGACGGATGTGTCTCAAGTGGACTCCAGTTCGGCGGGTGGTGAAACGACGCTCGGCGGTCTTTCACAGTCGTCTTCAAGTAGAACCTGGACACCGGTCTCGAACCTCGACGCCCAGAGCCGGGCGAACTTGCGGCAAGCCTCGGTAGCCTTAGACGCCGCCTATGAGCGAATAACTCAGCTACGCGTCAGCATCAACCGCCTCCTATACAGGGTACCACCTGAGAACACTCCTCAATCTCCACAGCTTCGTGGTTCCGAAGCGGGAATAGGACCCGATCATTCAGCAATAATGCTCTCGAGCGGGGAACTTACAGAAGAGCTTAATCTACGTGCTGAAAGGCTGAGGACGCTCATTCCTCCATCTGCTCGGCTGAGACTGGAAGATTTCGAGAGGACAAGAATGACAAGGAGGGAACCTTTTCAATGGGAGAGGTTTTTGCACGGTGAACGACCGAGGTATCTCAGAAATGACATCCCCTCCTCCCAAACGACGGTGTCGCCACTCCGTTCCCGGTCTCCACCGATGCCAGACCTCATGGTGCCAGGAACACGTACATTCACGCAGCCTCGCGCATACATGCGTCATGAACCCTTTGGCAGTGACTTGGATGATGCCAGCACGACGATCGGAAGACGAGTTGCCATTCGAGTCGCTGCGGGTTCGTTAGAAGATCCGCACGGCGCCTCGCTAGAGCAGAGATTGCAAGCGCAGACGGCTCAGATTGCGCATGAGCTGCAGAATATGACCGATCGGTTGATTGCGCGTAGGACTGGACAGTCGGCCGGTGCCACTCCTGTCTACGGATCTGCTCCCCATAGGACATCGAATGTCACCAGTTTGGGTCTTTTTCCTGATGAAACGGCGTCGTTGCGTCGCCCTGCAGAAGATGCCTCCGGGCGAACGTCACCCTCCAGAAATGGGGGTGCCGATACTTCAGCACACCCCGACCCGTCCCCATCTTCAACAGGTCTTTTTACGCCAAGTTCTTCTGCTACTGATGTTCTGAACCCTGTCCGAACCGCCTCTGGTGTTCCTGACGTTCCGGTAGCCCTACCTGTCTTCCTGGATCTTGGTAACCCGGCGGAAGTGAGGGACAGACTACGAGACCTCCTCTCGCGGGAACGTTACGACCGACTAACTCATCCAGCGGTTGAGGTGTTTAGACGGGGGAATCACAATGCTAGTACCGGACAGAGTGAGCGTACATCCCCTCCACAACAACTGCCTGGCCAAACCAGACGACGTAGAGGATGGGGTAGGTTCGCTTATGGTCATTCATGCATCTCTGGCTTATGAGCACCTTATCACACAGCGCGCTTGGACGCAGACGGAGACGAGGTAATGTCAGATGATGATGAACCTCATATCCGCCGTCCGCGGGTGCACCTCTCACATCACTCTGCTGGGGAGCAACTGGCTGTGCAGTTGGGTTGGAGGTCTTCACCGGGTGCAGAGGACGTCTCTGAGGCCAGTGACGCCATATATACAGAATCGCATGGTGACGATTCTCCGTATTCCGATGCCTGCCGACCGTACCCACTGCCCACGACAATTGAGGAAATGATCGTATATCCGAAGCCATACCAGAAGAGGGCACGCCGAGATATTCCCATCTCGAGAAACAAATGCCTATATGGAAGGTGATGAAGTTTAGGCGTTGGTAGAAAGAATGAAATGGGCTGGCGTGGTCGTCCGTGAGATTGGCAACCATGCCTGTGGTCGACACTTAGATATATTACCTTTGTATTCTCTCACTTAACTGCAAGCCGCATCTACGTGGATTCTTGGAACTCGTCGGACGCACGATCGATGCTGGAGTCCGTCTGTGAGAGACCACATATGGAGCTGCTTTTAGAGGAAAGTCCTTCAAGTAAGAAGGGCGCCTCTGGGCGAGACAACCACTATCCGTCGCTGATGGTGAGGCTAATACTTAGTACATGCAATACCGAGACGGGGAATCGGGTGGCCTCCCAAAGTCACTTGAAGTGGCGTTGATTGCATCCAATTTATCGACATCCAAACGTGATTTCGAACTACGCACGCTGTCCAGTGGACTGTGAGTGTAAATATGCCAAGCTCATCCCGAAGAAAGTATTACGCAGTAAGGGAAGGACGTCAGGGTCCTAAGATTTATGATACTTGGTCGGAGGCGAGTTCGCTAGTGTTACTCAGTGTTACCACGCTCGATGCCAACTGACCCCATTATAGTGCCATGCCAATGTGAGCTCATTTGCTACCAAAAAATTGGGATCGGTGAAATGAACCTCAAGCCGAGGTTTCGAGGTGGCCCCGTGCCGAATACAAGTCTTTCACCTCCAGAGAGGATGCAGTACAATGGGTGGCAGCGCCTTCCAGACGAGGTGAGGTTCTGACATCAAATATATCTGGACAGAGCAAGACTCTATTCGTACGCAGCTATTTCTTCTGCGGAGTCATCTGTACCCCCGTGCGCGTCCACGACGACGCCAACGACTGACAGCAATTCCATCACTTTTGATGACAACATGGCGGAGCATAGTCAGATGTCATCGCTACCATCACCACCGCAAGATATTGTCCTCTCTACTGAGCAGCGGAAAGTTTTAGCTATGGTTCAAAGGGGCGAGAACGTATTTTTCACGGGATCTGCTGGTGGGGTCACGTATTCCATATACTTGCCCTCGCCAACTTATCTCACCTTCCAGGTACCGGTAAATCCGTTCTACTTCGTGAAATCATTCGAGTCTGCGGAGGGCATGGATCTGGTCGCTTAGCTATTACCGCTTCGACGGGTATAGCCAGCGTTAACATTGGTGGCACGACTGTCCATTCATGGGCGGGGATAGGCTTGGGGCAAGAAGATGCAAAGAGGCTGGCCGGAAAGTTTCTTGGTCAACCCAAGTTCGAGGTCGTCCGCGACCGGTGGCGCAAAGTGCAGACTCTAATTATCGACGAAAGTGAGTGGGTGGATCCCTCTCTCCGAACACTCCGGTTTCATTGACTTTCAACGTGAACCAGTCTCTATGATTGATGGTGTTTTGTTTGACAAGCTGGTGAGACGGAAGTATATCAGGGCTAGGAATCGGTGCCTTATACGTGTCAGGAATACATTGCTCGGATGGTAAGGAGAGACGAACGCCCTTTCGGAGGTATACAGGTAGTTTTCTTTCATTCACACTTGAGATACTCGCATATTTAGTTTATGTCTTGTCAGTTAGTGGTTTCCGGCGACTTTTGCCAACTTCCTCCTGTTCCGGACCGCGACAAGAATGGTGTTCCCATGCCAGCGATTTTTGCTTTCGAGGCAAGGAGTTGGGGGCGGTGTATCCCTCGACCCGTCGTACTCATCAAGGTGTTCCGTCAGAAGGAACAAAGTTTGTCTTCATGGCATTAATTACGCCGCAACATCGATTTATCAGTCCTCAGGTTTCGTTGACATGCTCAATCTTCTGCGGTGGGGGGTCACGAATAGCGAAGTGGTTCAGGCATTCAGGGCCCTGGCAAGGCCCGTTAGCTATACCGATGGAATCGGCCCTACCGAATTGTAAGTGCTCATTCATATGACGAGTCCCTGTACTAATGTTATCCAGATACCCACTTCGAGCCGAAGTTGAACGTGCAAATCGGACCAGACTTGATGCTCTCCCTGGTTCAGGGACCCGTTACGATGCTACCGACACTCCTGGTATTAATTCTTATGGAGAGAAAGTAAGCCTCCCGCAGATGGAACGCTTGTTGGACAGGCTTGTGGCTCCTCGATCCATTCTGCTGAAGGTCGGTGCTCAGGTCATGCTCATCAAGGTAGGTCGGTTCTTGCTTCGAAAGAACTGCTGTGACGCTGTCATTCTTGAGAATCTGGTTCAAGGTCAACTCGTCAACGGTAGCGTAGGCCAAGTCATTGGATTTCGCACACCACAAGAAGCATCGCAAAGTCTAACCGATATTGGCACGGAGGAGAGTCTAAAGGGCAACAAAGCCGAAGCGTTACGGGCCGTGACCAGATGCAATGATGCGAAGTGGCCCGTAGTGCGGTTTACCAATGGAAGAGAATTGCTATGCGTACCGGCTGAATTTACTGTTAATAATGCCTATGGGGAAATGGAAGCCAGTCGATGGCAGGTATGCTGAAGAGATCTACTCTAATTGCGTAATGACAACAAATTGATTACAGGTCCCCCTCATACTCGCATGGGCACTGAGCGTGCACAAGTCACAAGGTCAGACTTTAGAACGCGTCAAAGTAGACTTAGGCCGTACGTTTGAAAAGGGTCAAGGTCAGTATCTCTACTCATGCTGTTCCGAGATCGCTGAAACTGCCTGCAGCCTACGTAGCTTTGTCGCGTGCAACGAGCATAAATGCCTTGGAAGTTTATAATTTCCATGCATCCAAGTGGGTCGACTTGAAGATAGATGAGATTGACTGACTGACGCCAAAAAAACCAGAGTGATGGTGCATCCTCGCGTGTTGGGTTGGCACAACGAGATGGAGCAAGAAGAAGAAATGGATTGGGACAGCAATGGTTCACAGTGGCAGTAAAGATGTGTATCTGAGGAGGGTTCTTTGGGTTGGCAAATGTGATCAAACGAGTGGAATTTACCCCTGAATCTACTCGCGACTTCGTTACGTACCAGACTTGTCGCCACGAGTGCTCCGTGCTGCAGCGTACGACATGCTTCCACCCACTCTTCGACCTGTACTTCTAGAGTTCTAGTGGCTACGGTATGCCTCACAAGTATTACGCCGTGCGGATTGGGAGAGACGGCCCACAGATCTATGATACCTATGCTAAGGTGAGCGGTCTCCCTTATCCAACGTTCACAGTTTGTGAAACATGAGTTCGGGATGTGCGCACTAGTTTGTAAGAGCGGTAAGTGAGCTGACACACGACTTTGGACAGTGGTTCTGACCTGTTACCTAACTCAGACATCTGGACTGAGCGGAGCGAGCGGTAAGGGCTTCGACACGATCGAAGAAGCTCTGCAATGGTTAAACGTCCCTTTCGGCGGAATGGCCGCGGTGCTTGGGCGTGAGTAACGTTGCCCTGCCACACCTTGAGGAAGGCCATCATTTCCACCAGCATATGTTCGACCCGGGACTGTGGTCGGCGTCCTTCTGTCTCTCCATACTGCTACTTACTCTTTCACTTAGGGACAGAGGCAAATGTTAATCTGACAGTTAATATCACGAACAACATTATCCAACCGTCTGGCAGAGCAGCACGGCCATCTTCCACGGCTGCGACAACTGTGACGACATCGGTCGCGCACGGTTCCTGTGCACTTTCTCGGCAGCTGGTGGCCCACACAACCATGGCGTCACACACACAACCCAACGTCCAACAGCTCCGAAGTCAGGCCCCGCCACCCGTTCCTCCGGAGCGGGAGATCACGCTTTCAGAGGAGCAGGAGAATATTCTGAAGCTGGTTAGGCAAAGAAGGAATGTCTTCTTCACGGGTGCTGCTGGTACGGCCGGGAATATTCTGTGACGAGAAATCTTTGATACCATTACGCAGGCACTGGAAAATCAGTACTCCTTCGGGAGATTATCAAAGTTCTCCTGGATATGTATGATCCTGCGCAGGTTGCCATAACCGCACCTACAGGTGTGGCCGGGCTCAATATTGGAGGGAGTACAATTCACTCGTGGGCTGGAATTGGCTACGGGAAGGAGTCTGCCGAAAGGCTCTTCAAGGGTCTATCGTCGTTCAAAAAACTGCAATGGAGATCCACGAAGGCCTTGATTATCGATGAGAGTATGTGTGCCACTTATTACACTATTCACTACCGTAAACACTCTGGAGTCAGTTTCTATGCTGGATGGCAAGCTATTCGACAAGCTGGTAAGTACCGTTTGACGATGACCTATACTTTGGCTTGACGCAGGTTTCTTTTTTATATAGGAACGCATAGCACGTATGGTTCGCGCGGACGACGACCTTCTCCGCGGTTCGAGTGGCCCTTTCGGAGGGATACAGGTCTGTTTACTGGTCTTATCGTTGCCGCATTCACCGAGATTTCCCTCATGTCTAGCTCATACTATCGGGGGACTTTTTCCAACTTCCTCCTGTCAGTGATAGAGACTCCTACACCTCAATACCTGCATTGTTCGCATTCGAAGCACAATGCTGGTCGCGGTGCATCGATTTTATGGGGGAACTGAGCAGGGTTTTTCGACAGAAAGATAATAGTAGGTGGTCTACATGCTGTCGCGAGCGCACCAATCATGCTGTCCACAGAATTCATTGACATGCTTTCTGCCATGCGAGTGGGGAAGTTGGAACGGTGGCATATCGACGAATTCTACAAGCTGTCGCGCCCCCTTCATTGTGAGGACGGCATTGAACCAACCCAGCTGTATGTGGCCTGATTTCGTCCTCGGCGAATAGTAGTACTAAATGTACCAGCTTCCCTCGGAAAGGGGACGTAGAGCGTTATAACCACGAGAGATTGCATACGCTACCGGGGAAAGTTTTTACGTTCAGGGCAATGGATTCATATGGCCGTGATATCAATGACTCGCCGATCGAGCCGCACATTGGCGGGCAGCTATTAGAGAGGCTAGTTGTGGCCAAGGTAGTGACGTTGAAAGTGAGTCGTCACTCACTTGTCAGAGTACACTACTGAAGTATTCAAGGTTGGCGCCCAAGTGATGTTACTTCGTGTTTGTGCCGGGTTGCTGGATCGTATAAGTCTCTACTGAACGATTGAATCCCAGAACCAACCCGAGGGCGGCCTTGTGAATGGGTCCCTGGGAAAGGTGATCGAGTTTATAACTATACGCGAAGCCAGAGACCGGTTCCTGAGTATTGCCGACATGAGCAAACGGGAGACGCCCGTTAAACAACTAACTACTGACACCATGCATGAATTTTGCAAAGACGACGCTTTCCCACTGATCAAGTTCACGAATGAAAAACTACTTCTCTGTGCTCCGACTGACTTCACAGTCGAGAACATAAAAGGCGGGGTTGAGGCACGGAGGATACAAATCCCACTTGCCCTCTCATATGCCATGTCAATTCACAAGTCTCAGGGCCAAACGCTTTCTCGAGTCAGAGTTGATCTCGGTCGTGTCTTCGAGAAAGGTCAAGGTATGCACGTGAATCGCCCTTAACTAGCCAAGACTTACTAGTATGGTCTTTCAGCTTACGTTGCCCTGTCCAGAGCAACGAGCTTGGAAGGCCTTGAAATCCTAAATTTCCAACCAGGGAGGTGAGTCGATTTGCATCTAACCAGTACAACGATGTATGTAATGGGGATGCTAGGGTCACAGCACATCCCAAAGTACTTGAATGGTGGAGTCAACTGCGTAATCGGAGACGCTCAGACGTTGACAAAACTGACCATGCATTGGATTCGACAATTGAAGAAAGAAAGAGTGAATGTGTGGAGGGCACGATAGATGACGAGATGGACCAAGATTTTGTGATCGAGAGATACTTCGGAGATATGCCTCAGCAGGGATGACTGAGATACTTACCTTAGCTTATACTCAGACTGACCTAGTGCAGTCATGCGTTGCACGAACGCTCGATAGAGGATTATATAATCCAGGATAATTTTGCTACATACCTGCAAAGTTAGCGATACTTTGTATGGGAGGGAAGTCAGAATTATTTGACCGCATTTCACATCCGAAGGGTCGCATACAAGGTACACCGTTCACAACGGCAGACAACTTTTTACATTGGCAGGGGGAACCGACGCTTCCTGAGTATAACGGGTCTTACCGGGTATCAGTTACGTGTAGTACACGTATACTTCACCAATTCAATCGCTTGGACCTCGCCAACCTTGCTATCGGTGCCTCACCTGTCCGGCGACGAATGCAGACAATGGAGTCGAGGAGTGATAAGTAGTAGGGATAGTACTTGGGCGGTGGATAGTCGTGCATTCGCGTCAGGGACCAGGGACGATGATGGCTCCCATAATACATCGACTCATGTATCAGTAATAAAGCAGTCACCACGGCATAGGCTCTGCAGGAGCCAAGAGATTTCCGGAAAAGGGGTCGACAAAGCATGAGAAATGGATATCAGCTACGATTGTGAGGGAAGGGTGGCGACGACAAATATTATCGATTTATTGATGGAGTCGACTCCACTGACGAAAGCAGTGAAAATTGTAGTCTTCGGGGTCCCGCTCGTCAGCTACTGTGAGAATTCTGGCGGCGAAGTGGCGTTTCACACTCCGCCCAAACCTTAACTTTCTTTTCGCCGTATCCATCGCGGCCCAACTTTTCGCTTGTCGCATCTGAGCACACGCACACTCAGCGCTCTTGCATTCATCACATATCGTCAACCAAAACGAAAATACGTCCCGCTAATACATCAAAATGGTGCGCTGTGCTCTTGTCCTGTTTAATGCGTAGAGCTATAGATCTCATTCCTGTGCCAGCCTCTCGTTGTCGACCTCTTGAACCCCTCTGCTGAGGCAGAAAGCAAAAAGCACAAACTCAAGCGTCTTGTGCAATCACCCAACTCTTACTTCATGGACGTCAAATGTCCAGGTATGTGTAGTCCTCGCTCGATGGGATAACCGGTCACCTTAAGACATCATCAGGTTGCTTTGCTATCACGACTGTCTTCTCACATGCACAGTCGGTAGTGCTCTGTGGCTCATGTGCAAGCGTGCTCTGCCAGCCTACAGGTGGTAAAGCAAGGTTGACGGAAGGTCCGTATCTCCACTCAGCTGGACGATTTGTCGCTGATAAATGACATGACAGGTTCGTCATTCCGCCGGAAGAACTAGATATCCCTCTTTGCACTGGGCTACACTGTTCTTCTTTTTTTTCTTCCTCTCGTCTCGCAAGGCATCGCATGATCTACTTAGTTTGACTCTCTTCGAAGAAGAGGATTAGGGATAAATACTATGATCCATCCCATTTTCCTTGTACTTTCCGACGTGCCGTCCATGTATCTCGGTGAATACTAAAACACCGCAGGGGCATTTACCCCACAGCATCTGCATGCCTTGGTCTAGTCAGTTCGTCCGAGTCATCAGAAATTGTGCTGGCTGTGCACCGTCTGCCCTCAGGGTCACATTCTGACACCTGATGTCCATGATATTAAACCTATACATAGCATTACAGACATTCAACGAGTCATCCAAGATGTTCCCGGTGCAGTATACGAAAAACATGCAGAAAATACATACAATGACAGACTAGGATGTGGGAGACTGGCTTGAGGGGAGTGAAATGACACTGGCTTGTGGGGATTGGGGTGGTGACGGGGGTTGGGACATGAAATGGTCGTTCGGCTGAGACCGAATGTTGGGAGATGGGACCTGCTCTTCGAGCGTCTTCGGTCGCGGTAGTGGTGGTACCTCCGTTGTTGTTCGGATAGGCGAAACAGGATTAGCGCGAAGTGAAGGGTGTATACTGCTCGTGGGTCGGGGAGGGAGGACCGGGCTGAAGTCCTCTTCCCGTTTTGGGGACGGCAAAAGGGGTGGAACTCTTGCGATCTTTGTGTGAGATGAACCGTACTGATACACAGGTGGGACCTCTCCTGCCGGTGCCGCAGGCAATGGGGGCGAACTGCTGGGTGGATGCTCTTCGAATAGCTGGGGAGCATGCAAAATCAAATCCTCCATGCGCGTATCCTGGCGCAAAATATGGGTCACGCTACATTAGAGAGAACGTCATTGCGCATACCTTCACATGTTGCATGCTGAGAAGATCACCGCCCCTTGCCAATTCGTCCTCCCCAAATATAACATTGCCAAATACAATGGCAAGGTTTTTGGTGTCCATCTTATTCTTTTCCGAGCGTCCCGCCACTCGGGCGAGGTGTTCAATTATAGCCCGTAACGTCTCCCGATGGATGGCAGGTAACCTTCGGATCTTAGAGCGCATCTGAGAGAGTTGGCTGTGTTCTGCCGCAACTGAGGTGACTCATTTACCCACTGACAATTCGGGAAATCTTACCACGAGGTTCTGCACACTCCCCGCGGTCCTGTAAGGGATATTTGAACAATGGTTCCGGCAGTTCACGAAGGTACAACTGTCACGCGGTGTTAATATAGGACTTCACTGCATGTTAGGAGGAGCATACTTTGAGTAAAGAGGCAACTGCATACACATCATCCGTAAGGGGATTGAATTTGAAAGAGTTCTCGTCCCTCTCAACCTTGTGTTGCAGCTATGACCTTTCAGTTAGCACGGGAAATGCACGGGCAGTTGAGCTTCCTCACATCCTGAACCACAGCATGACGGCCAGAGACCTGGATCCTTTCGTCAACGAAAAAAGTTCGGGGTGGAACACCAATGCTTACTCGGTATATACCTTCGGTCTCCAATCCTCTCCTGTCTACTTCTGCTATGCAGAGTTGCACGATCCTGGGAACCACACCGTCTGACAGGCCACGCGATGTGGCGTAGTCCACTAAGCTGACACCGAAGATCAAGTCATTGCATTCCCCCACGTTATAGTTGTAGTATAGTATTGGCTCCGGAATCAAAGACTCCAAGGAACGGGGTAATTGGTTGGTGGCCGAGGCTAAGTCCTTTTCTGGTGAAATCTTCTGAATGACCGCTCTTGCGTGCTCGGATAGTTGCGTCTGGGTCACGGTAGTCGCCCTAAAATAGTGTGTAATATGAGTCCACACTGTACGACATAAAACAGTTTGCGCACATTAAATTGTCGACGTATTTCTCGAGTACGATCTTTACCGTAGTTGCATATTCATGGATAAACGTTTTCAGACTCTGCAAGATAAATTAGAACGGTACTAGCGTCGAAGAGGCCAGTTACGGACACCGTAGGCATTATCGAGAATCTTTGTTTTACGAAGCCGGAGGGTTTCTAACCAGTGAACTCCTTTGCGGTAGTCCCTGTCTGCACCCGGGTGAGTTGAATGAAAAATGCACATCAAGATTATACTGACCAGCTTCCTCAGCCTCGCGCTTCGCACGTACAGCCCGCAAAGCAGTATTTTCTGAGCGCACACCCAGCGTTTCCCTGACGTTTCCGCCTTTGTCCAGAAATGTCATCAACTGATTAAGCTGCTTTTTCCCTGTGGGCTTCAGAATGAGCTTGGTTCAAACGAACGAGAGTGCTTTATTACCGTGTTGAGCGAAATCAGAAAAAGCGCCAGAAGAAGATGGAGAGCGGTTGCGGGGTCCGGGTGCGGTTCCAGAGGGTCTACGATCCAGAGGGCGAAGGACCTGTGGCCCAGTAACAACTGGTTTGGCGGGCAAATTTGGATTGGATCGAGAACTGGGTACGTTGCCTCCTGCTGGATCCATGTAGGGTGTGTTCTGAACATTGGGGGCGGGTGCCGCAGCGGCAGCCTTGTAATCCTGGAATGCAGGCAGTCGGACAAGGAACCACGACCATTGCAAGCTACGCACCTCCACCTCTTGACATTTTCTGAGATAAGTACGTTTCAACTTGGGTAAGACGTTGTCTGCGTACTCCGCATATGCATTTCCAGACCCTGTTATATCGTCCTTTATGCGTTTACGCGTCCGTTCTTGAGTTTCCTAACCAAATTACGATGGGAAAAGGGCTCGGCCTCATGGGATGTCCACCTCTTGACTAAAAGAAAAAATACCTTCAGTGTAGTCAAGGCGTTGACCGCGTCCTCGGTCAGAGTGGTCAGAAAGGCTTGTCTCGTCTGGGCCTCTGTCCACGCGTCATTGGTCAGATACATGAGAATCAGTGACGGCCGTCCAGACCTCTTTCAACATTATCGACAACTTCGCTCCAGGCACGGCGTGCAGAACTAAGTCCAGTGCTGCGATCGTCTAACCAGGCATCTACCGACTTGATCTTGCGATGTAGTCCGAGCAGGGACTCAACACTTTCACGCGTTGGTTAGCATAACTGACAGGGAACTGTACCAACTTGGACTTACTAAACTTCTTCTATGCGCCTTCTGCGTGACAGACGGTACTGAGAACAATGACGCAGACGTACTCGACACACTTACCTGTCCTGGAAGAAGCTGAGATACGAGTCTGAGAGAACTTTGAGGTGCTGATCAAACAGTGATACTGGCCCCGACTGTGCTGGGGGATCAGAAATCGAGGCTCGCGCAGAATCGGTGGTTGTGGTAGACATGACTGGCTATGACGAAGACGTGTTCCACATCGTTGACCCACTCGTATGCTGATCGACCCTTGCCTCCTGAATCCGTAACTTACCAAAACACATACAAACAGGACCCCAAGAACTCCGTTCTCTCAACATGAGGTAAGCGGGTCACGGTGAGCCATATGGAACGCGCGTCTGATATCGGGTATTTAACTGGTTCAGCGGACCAGTGACGGGTCGACGTTTCAAACGTTCAACGTCTCGCCCACTAGTACTCGGAGACAACCCGCGTCACAAAAAATGTCCTGGTCAGCTCAGCTCAGGGGCCTAGGACCATGGCAACTCGTCTTGCCAAGTAGCCCGTTTGTGGCGTTCAACGTTTCCACGGACGCGTAAGTTATTGCCTTCTCGTATCACATAGTCGCGGGCTTAGGGCTTGGTGTGATAGTGCACAGGTTGACTCTCTGACCATACCCTTTTACCTCGCGGTCGCGTCTGCAATCCTTCTTGTCCTCCATGTAGTCGCTTCTACTTACCCTGTCCGGGTGTTGCAAAAATGTGTCGCGCGAATCGTATGCCCTCCAAAGCGACAAGGCTACGTAGACAGCGATTCTGGCTTCGCTGAGTACCCCGACCTTAATCAACCCCTCGTCGTAGCCTTGGGGGGGTCCGTTGTATATGGCTTCAAGTTCGCGAGGTTTCTCGGCTGTCTAGCGTTTCTAGGGCTTTGTATAGCCTCCTGGCTGAGAAGGTCCGAACAAGGTTCTCCGTCATTGAAACCTTTAGATCAGCCACAACTCGCAGTCTGCGCGACCGCTGTAAGTTCAAAAATGGGTTCCTCTTCCATCCTCTTCATGATTTTGCAGGCATATGCCTCTATCCTAGGGCTGTTCTCAGTTACCACGAAACTTCGGCAGAGTCGAACCGCTTCTACTCATCTTGTGATCGTACTTCTTACGTTGTTCTCTGTATACGCCTACCGGGATTTGTATCCCCTGTTAACCTTTACAGAGGAACCACAGGATTTGCATGAGGGCCGTTTACTTTGGGCTAAGCTAGCCATATTGACGAGCATTAGTATCATTTTACCTGTTATGTGCCCGACTCAGTACATACCTGTTGATCCAGAAGTACGTTTCTCTGTTCCTTATATTTCTCGAGGATTTACTCGTCTTAGGATCCCTCTGAATCCATTAATCCGGAACAAACAGCATCTTGGCTGTCCTTCTCTCTGTACACTTGGTTGGACCCCATCGTCGTCAAGGCTCAGCGCGTGTCACATCTCTCCCGTGACCAATTACCACCCCTTGCTGATTACGACTGCGCTCGCAATCTAAGGAAGCAGAGCTTTCCGGTACGTCACAACCCTCCGCGGCTAAAACGTTAACAACCTCATTCTGGAACATTAGCACCTGGATGCATTTGCGAGTAAGAGGAAGCAGCGTCTTTTCTTTGGGCTTATGAGGGTATTCCGTCCGTGTCCCAAGTTGTATCCCATATTCCCATAGCTCATAACTTTGATTTACAAAGGCACCGAGTATGCAACTTTGACGCTTCTGGTTATCCTGCGTGTGAGGCATTATCTTGCATTTCACATACTTGTACACGGAGTGATTCTTCCCTTAGGTCATTTCCACACTCGCTGCCCCTGTTGGCATCAACAAGCTTCTTGAGTGCATAGTATGGATCACATTGTCTTAACACTACTAACTGCATGTTACGTAGATATCTGGAGACTGGTGGCATAGGTGCCACCGTCCGTCCATGGGTTTGGATCGCGGTCATCTTTGTTGGCCAATTCTTTGGGTCCATAATCTTCCAGTGGTATATATTTTTGACTGTAGGTTTATCTTCTGCCACCCTGTCCGCATTCCTAATAGGTGGTTGTAGACCCGTACGATTGTCCATGCCGAGTGCATTATTACACAACTCGTGTTCGAACATGCTTTGAGGATTCGCATAAAAGCTGAAGTTCCAGACTCTGACAATGGCCCTACTGACTCCACAATAACCACCCCAGACAGTGCTTCTGTTTCGGAATCCGCTACTGCTGTGGAGGGCAGCCGCGAAGGTAGTCCTGATGAAGGTCAACACTCTACGAATGACACAACGACGTCAATGTCGAAGGGAAAGCCACAATCTAAGGACAAACTGGATGACACTGGTGGCGGGAAGTCTGTATCGAGCACAGAAAATTTCGTTGGCAAGATCAACAACCTCATCACTACCGATCTGGGAAACATCACAGATGGGCGTGATTTCCTCCTTGTCTGTGAGTCCGTGGACCGTTTTCTCTTGTTCGGATTATCGTAACTCCATCCCAGTTCCCTATGTACCTCTACAACTCGTATTATGCACCTGGTTCTTATACCACATTTTGGATTGGAGGTACAACCACATTGTCTTCCTCCTCACGCTCTCTCACGCTCTCTTAGCGCTTTCGTTGGTCTTGCCGTCATGATTTTGTTATTCCCTCTGCCTGGCATGGTAGCTAAGAAGATACAAACTGTCCAGCGGACTAGAATGGAAAAGGTGCGTCCATTTACTTGAGGGGTGCTGCGTAGTTGAGAGTCATTCTGTATTACCAAGACCGATGCAAGAGTGCAGACTGTCACAGAAAGTGAGTGGCTTACTGACAATGAGAGATATCTCATAAGGAGTCTCCTAGCTATGAATGCTCTACGCATGGTCAAACTTTTCGGGTGGGAGAAAAAGATGAACGAACGCATTCGCGAAAAGCGAGAGGTCGAGCTAGTGTGGACATGGAAGTACCGAATTCTGGACCTTGCCAACAACACTTTGAAGTAAGTACTTCTCGCTAGTCTTTGTAACATCACCTCAGAGCTACGTAGTTTCATCATTCCACTGTTTACCATGATGGCTTGTTATGCAACATATGTACGTC
Source organism: Pisolithus thermaeus (assembly GCA_024663475.1). Taxonomy (NCBI): domain Eukaryota; kingdom Fungi; phylum Basidiomycota; class Agaricomycetes; order Boletales; family Pisolithaceae; genus Pisolithus; species Pisolithus thermaeus. The sequence goes on along the minus strand of JANFAF010000132.1, from coordinate 2,389 downwards.
GCCGAAATCTCCTTCCTCTATTTCCGTTCACAGCCGTCCGTCCCAGACTGTGGTCATGGGAAAGCAGTTAACCGGTATGGCCACCTAGCCGCAGCAACCTAGTTCAATTACTAACGGATGCTTAGCATCACGAGTCTTTTCTTCTATGACGGGTTAGTGGTCGACTACTTCTGGGCTTGACCCATCTCACTCCGACCTTAACAGTTTTCGATATTATGAGGGGCCAACTCAGCATGATATTCTGGATGATACCGCCCATCATACAAGGTGAATACTGTACAGTATAATGGGCGAGCGGCCTCCTGATGGCTAGAACGCAGCCAAGGTGTCCCTGGGTCGTATTAATGATTTTCTCAATAACACCGAGCTTCTGGATGGCTACGCTTTGCACAGAGAAGACCAGCCCCAGATATCCCCGCCTGAGGTCAGAGATGAAGATTCAGAAGTCATAGGTTTCCGAGATGCGGTCTTCACATGGTCGAATGAATCTAATGGGACGTCGACACGGAGTAGGCGCAAGTTCAAACTGCGGACTGACGTAGTCCTTTTCAAGCAAGGCTGCATAAATATCGTTGTTGGGCCCACAGGCTCAGGGAAGACTTCATTGCTCATGGCTTTACTTGGTCGGTTTTTCCCGTGATTTTTGATAATTCTGCTCTCATACCTCCCTAGGCGAGATGCATTTTGTGCCAACCGGTCCCAACTCATGGTATAACCTTCCACGAAGAGGTGGTGTTGCTTACGCCCCTCAGGAATCATGGGTGCAGAACGAAACTATCAGAGTGAGTCCGGAAGCCTGCATCATTATTTAGCGATAGCTTGATTCTACAAGGATAACATCCTCTTCGGAGCGGCTTATGACGAGGCACGCTATAAAAAAGGTGACAATACCACTACTACTTACGATGATTGGATCTCTTACAAGTACCAAAGTCGTTACCAATGTGCGCTTGAGCGTGATTTGGAGCTCTTTAAGGCAGGCGATCGCACCGAAGTGGGTGAGAAGGGGCTTACGTTGAGGTATGGCTCTCTTATCTCATCCGAACCCTACGAGCTCACGATATTTCTATCTTTAGTGGTGGCCAGAAGGTGTGTATGACAACGGCTACCCGAGTAAAGTTCTGATTGTTTGCAGGCGAGAGTTACGCTCGCTCGAGCTGTCTACAGTGATGCGGAAATCTTGCTTTTGGACGACGTGAGTTCTAGAAAGACTTGGAGCATTTGGCCCAGTGGAACTGATCAATCCAGGTTCTGGCTGCGTTGGATGTTCACACGTCTAAATGGATTGTCGAGAAGTGTTTCGCTGGTGACCTGCTTAAAAATCGCACAGTCATTCTTGTGGTTAGGCAATTCCAGTGTTAAAATTATTTACTCCACTAAGGTCCTGACCTAGACTCATAACGTAGGCCGTGGTCAGTCCGGTGGCACAATATGTTGTGTCCCTCTCTTCAAACGGTCGCATTGCCAGCCAAGGGACTCTTTCGGAGGCTATCGCTACCAATGACAAACTTGCCGCGGAAGTTGCAAAGGAACAGGAAGGTTTGGAAAGAGAAGAGGAAGTTGTCGACAATGCCGAGCAAGTGCCACAGAACAAAGGAGATGGAAAACTCGTCCTGGAAGAGGAAATCCTGGAAGGACGCGTTTCCTGGTCCGCTTGTAAGTGTCTACCTGCTTTGCTGAGACCTCCAGCTTATGCCGCTGGCAGTAAACCTCTATTTTGCTAATCTTGGTGGAGGTCATACCATGCTGTTTTGGTTCGCGTTCCTGTTCTTGATTGCAGCAACCGAGGTTATAAACGTAGTGCAAACCTGGTTCCTTGGTTACTGGGCTTCGCAGTATGAGCACAGGTTGCCATCCGAGGTGAATGTCAAATTGTGAGTTTGATCTTTCCTGAGCCCGACGTATATTCAACGGGTTTAGCTACTTGTCCGTGTACGGTGCCCTCCTTCTGCTTGGCAGTTGCCTGTATATCCCAGGGTATATATTGTACTATCAGGGCACGTTAAGGGCATCGCGAGCAATCCACAAGAACTTGTTGAAGCTGTTTTAGGTACCACGCTGAGGTGTGTCTACCCACTTATAGATACTTGTCCTCCGTTCTGACTCACTGCAGATGGCTTGATATGACACCCACTTCACGTGTCATTACTCGTTGTACACAAGACATCCGCGCAAGTATGGTGGGCTACTTGAATGCGATCGCTTCCGGCTGACATGTTCACAGTTGACGGGCCCTTCGCTCAGGAACTTTCATGGGTCATCGAACTCACAATCAGCCTCCTGTTCAAGCTTGGGGCGGTCGTTCTCTTTACGCCTTTGTTCCTTCTGCCAGGTGTCCTGGTGGGCGTTGTTGGTATATGGGTTGGCCGAGTTTATATGAAAGCTCAAC